>JARHVA010006122.1:805000-877500 GCA_037957365.1 Torreya grandis | reverse complement strand
ATTACTCATATGTTGAAAGAGTGTGTCTATAAGCACATGAAGTGCATATAAAGTGTTAATCTCCATGACCTCTTTCACTACAAGGGATCTGAAGCTGAAATGGATTTTTATCACATACTCTTATAGGACAATTAAGCACATGCCATGTACTTGGTCTATCCTGTGTAGAGTCTTTCCCTTAGCCTTGAAACTCTAAGTAGTCAAAATAGTTGGGAATCTCATTGAGGATAAACTTGCAATAAAGTCTCCACAAAAAATACAATGGAAACTTGTGGTTGTTTCAAAGTGGGTAATTAGATACCATCCACTATTGATTCTAAAAATTAATTATAATCAAATTTTTTGTGTATCAATGGATTGGAAACCTTTGTGGATAGTAGAAAAGGTGCATTGGTTGTTGGATCCATGAATAAAGCATAAATTAGTTATTTTGATATTTTTTGTCCTTCACCTCACAAACTATTAATTTTTTCAGCATAGTAATCCCTACATTTATCCCTGTATGATTCCCACATATCAATTTGACTTGTTATGAAGTCAACTTGGCATAGTACAAACTCTAAGTTATTAGCCAAAAAGGTACAATGGGTGTTTGTTGAAGTGGGGTCCCTCACTCTCCTAATTGTCTACTTAATTTGTATTTTTTTCTTGATTATGTGTACATACAAATCCTCTTGACTACCTAGGGGGTCTTGTGGAACTATAGGAGGGATAATAGGCATAGGAGGGTTAGCCAATTACCTTTTACTTGAATGAGATGTTAAAAAAAAAATGGTTTTACAAATTAAAAAATTGTTAAAATCCAGTGTTAGAAAACTTGGTTTTTGTTGGCTTACCTTTCCTCTATGATGGCATTGTCGATTTGTCAAGGTGATGGGAAATGCTAGTGTGTTTTCCCCTCCTTGAAGCACAATGTTAAATTTATCTAGGTCCAAGATGATGGAGGTAAAAGCAAAATAAAAATGAAATAACATGTCTATACACATTATGTATAGTATATATAACACATACACTTGGGATTTTTTTTTTTTTTCTAGTTGTTATAATGTGCACATGTTGTGTATAATATACATAATGTGTACACAGTATGTATAGTATACATACCATGTATGAATTATGTATACTATTTATAATGCATACATATTTTATATGCTATGCATAATGTGTACGCATTATTATTTGGTAATTCCCAAGCTTGAATTCAAATAATGTATACAAGCTATTGCTATAATGTTTATGTGTTAAGAAATCCCACATACACATTATGATAAAATGTCCATGGAATTATCCATCATTATTGACTGTTAAACAAGGCTACCAAAATTGTAGAGTATATCTAATGGACACATATGCAACTTATATTTTGTCTTTTACGTAATATTTTTTTATGTATTCAACCTTTGTAAGCATAATAATAGACTTTAAAATGTGAAGAATCCTTCCTTTTGGGTATAACAAAAGGCCAGAATATGAAGAGACAATGCTTTATAAAAATCTATAGATAACACTCAATTATATTTAGATATGGTTTTGATGTGATAGATATTAATACATATTATTCTATAATGGTTTTCCTATGTATCATTTATCATTATTTTATATGCAATGAGTAATGTGTTTAATTTAATCTATTAATCATGAGTTTACACTGACTATTTAGATTCTAATAAGTATTTGTTTATTTTAACATATATCTAGTTTGTCTATTAATGAATACATTCATTTAATTGCCACTAAATGTTTACTTTTGTTAATTCATGCACAACCTATCCCTATATTAACATGTTCTAAAGGGTTTTCTAGGAAACTATGTTATTAATGGTGTTGTTATCATGGATATTTTTATTAAAACATGTTGATATGGTTTCTAAGGCAAAGAGATATAGAAATATGGCTCGATGAAAGAATTCAAAATTTTCTAGAAGAGGAAGCGAGAAGAATAGGGAAGACTATGAAGGAAATTATTCAAGAACATATCTATGGAGAAATATATGAAATCTTCTTGTGTGAATTGTTTGGACTCTTATATACATGGTTATCTAGATTTGAGTATTATTGTTTTCAACCAAGAAGGATGAAAGTTAGAGTTTGGTTGAAATAAAAACTAGAAATCCTATGAAATCTAGATATTGATTAGACTATGCATTAGACAAGTGTACCAATACTTCCAATGATGGATATATCACTAAATTTTTTTTACAAGGATATATGAATTTTGAAGCTATGTAGGACCTATTTTTTAGAGGAATATATGGAAGTTATTTCACCAACAACTTACTCTGATTAGTATGTTGGTTATGGAAAAGACATGGTACCTACTCATACTAACATGGAGTAATTGATATAGGTGTTATGGGTATGCATGAAATGTAGGAGTGAATGATGTAAATCTAAGTAGAGGAAATTGAACTTAAACCACGGATATGAAGGATGAAAAGAGCCAGAGTGAGAAGAAAATTATGGGATTGGAAAGATACATACAAAAAAATAAGATTGAAAATATTAGATAATTTAGATTTAAGTGTGAATAGGATTAGGAATAAATTAGAGGATTCTGAAGAGATGGGATCCTAGAGAGAGGATTCAAAAGATGATGGAAGGATAGAAGGTAGAGAGTAATCAGAGAAAGAAAGATAAGGGACCAAGGAAGAAGAATAAATAATTAAGGGTAGTGAGGATATGGAGTATAATGAAGAGGAGGAGGAAAGTAGGATAATAGTATAAAAGTTAAAATATAGGATTAGATCGTAGGTAAGAGGAAAAATATTGTTTAGATCAATGAAAGAATATTCTCGAGAAGAGATTATGCAAAGACATAGTTTGTCATTAGTAAAAACACTAAGTGTAAAGGAAGGGATGTGTAGATGGTGTAAAACCCATAGTGTCTACCTTAAGACACCTGTAAACTATCTAACTCATGTATTTATACCTCTTATTTATTCATAAACTCTCATTTTCTAGATTAAGTCTCCTTTTGTAAACTTGCCTCTAAACCCTTGTTTGGGCTCAAATAGGTCATTTATCACTCTAATATTTATTGTACCATTATTTTAATTAATTATGTGTATTTAATCATATTATACCTATCTCAATTCAATTAAATATACTTTCAATCCTCTATTGACCTTTTAAACCTCTTTTTCCTTTCTAGGCCTATATCTCCTTGGAGCCCTTTTTTTGGGTAAACCTCCTTGTATACACTAATATACAAACCTTAAAGACATAATGAGCACACTTTTGATGACCCATTATTCCATTACATATTATCCACCTCCCTTTTTTCATAGTTACCAATTCTTATCTTCTTTCTTTAGTACACTCTTTTACAATTAGACCTCCTATTAGGTCTTTATGCCTAAATTCTACTTTCTCAATAATTTGAAACTTACTCAAGGAATTAATTGACACAAAAATGGTTTGAATTTATAAATAAAATATTAAATTACCTATAATAACCTTTTGATAAACCCAAGGCTCCAATTTTTTCTTCAACAAATAAGGAAACTTGACACAAGCTCAACTCCTTCTTGAAAGTTAATCTTGTATAAGAACCCTCTATGTATTCTTAGATAAGTTTAATTTTAATGGAAATATAAGTTATATATTAGGTTATAATTAATAAATTAATACTCATATATTAAATCAAAACCAATCTTAATTATTGGTTTTCTTAGAATTTCTCCAAAACATCTTCAACCCTTCTTGTAGACCACTAGGCCAAATTTGCTCTTGTAGGTCAAATCACAAAATAGACTTGTTTTATATTTTTTAACACATTATATGTGTGTAATTAGGTAAATTTTACATTTTAAAACCTTAAACATTTCCCAAAAATCATTAAATCTTCAAAATTACCTCTAATTCCTTCACAAACTGTTGTTCTTGATATACTCCTATAGGAAAAATAAAACACAGTCAGTTGTAACATGAATTTAAAGATGAATTATGAATTAATAAAAAATTTAATGTATTTAAAAATATTATAAAAAATTTTACCCAATTTTAAATAATTTTCATTGGGTAAAAAGGGAGATAAATAATTTTGTTTCACGCCTAGGGTTTCACAATTCTAGTAGGACCTGAAAGCTTCTAGTAGATGATTCATAGAGTTTATAACTTATTTTTAAATTATAATTTTTTTAAAACAAACTTAAATAACTCCCAAATATTATCCAATAAATATTATAATTTCATTCAAATTTTCTCATGTGTTTTGGGTTGATTGAATTCGATTGTAGACACACAAAGTACAGAATTTTGAGAGAATTAACAAATTAGACCCTAATTCAATTCTAGAATATGTTATCTAAGGATATAATATTATTTAAATATATTTAAATTAAATAAAAACACTATATTATTTAATATATAACCTTTATTTATAATAAAATAACTTTATTACTGTACAGACCCCTATTTTTAGACTACTGAGTCCTTCACTAGCTCTAAAAATGATGATGACTGATCCTTTTATGCTATTATCTACCTTTGTTCACCTCCATATTGATATAAAAAATGTTTATAATTTTTATTAAGGATATTATAACATTTTAATTTGATTATATTTCATAATATTCCCCTCAACCATCTTAACTTAAGATAGTAAATTGACTTTTCAAGGCTTATCAAGTAGTTGCATTGCCTTGTATCACCTTGTAAGATAACTATGACCTAAAAATGGATTTAAATAACTTATAGATACATATTAAATTCATAAAATACATATATGAGTATTTTTTTATTATAAACCATTTAATTTACACATAAATTTACATAGTTGCATTTAAAAATTTGAATTGATGCTTTTGGAGGGAAAACACTCCAAAGACTATATGAACTAATAGAAGATAAAAATTCCTCAATAAAGGCTTATTATTACCAATAAAACCTTATAATAATACTAATAATACTTAAAATAACATATGTATATGATTTTTAGGATGTTCATGCATTAGATCAACACTATTGAAAGCTTTCTTGTGCTCCTACATGTAATGATAATTCAACTGTACATGTTTTGTGTCTTTCTTATTTAATTCATAATTTATATTCATTTGATTTATTCTTATATCCCATGGATTTTATTTTTTTTTTATACTTTATTTTTCCTTGAAGATAAATCCTTTCACATTGACATTGATGTTCTTGCCTTGAATCATGAATTTTTCTATCTCCATGTCTTCTCTCAAGAACTGAACTATTCCTAGTCCTTCTATGAAACATACCATCATTATTCTTTGTTGTTTGTATCTTATTGGCATTTAAATATCTTTTATAATTGTTTTATCATCTTAATTATTCATCATAGATAGCATAGGTATATTTACATCTTCTATCTTTAGATTTTTTTCTCCTTTGTTGTCTACCCCTGTACATATATAAAAAATGAACTTGTCAAAGAAAACAATTAGTAATTTAGGTCCTTGAGACCTATCATTTGTAATAAATATGAATACCAAGTAGATGATATCCAATATGTTTTGTAATAATATCCTCTTAATTTGTTTTTCCTCCTCTTATTTTGCTTCCCATGGACTGTTTGTCTTCACTAAACCATTCTTCACAATGTTTTCTTGAATTTTCCTTCTTTTCTCATCTTTATTTCTTATTTTGTATATTTATTCACTCAATAACCTCAAATTTATTTTTATCCTACCATTATTAACTACATATTTCCATCTTTAAATATAAAAACAAAATTCTTTCACTTGTTTCATCACATCTCTAAACCAAGCACTAAAATCATGATTGAATAAAGAACAAATAAACAATATTATTTGTACAAATATATCACTCTTTTTCAATTTATCCTCCTTCCATTTTTTTTCTTCCTTCTCCTTTTTCTCTATTTTTTTATCTACACCTGTATACATGTATTCAAAAGTAGAATTATTATGAAAATCTTACAAGAATTATGTCTCATTTATTGATGGTAGTTGTGATTATCTCATGCATTGACCTTGTCTGCCTAATATCTCTTTTTTTTTAGGTTCCTCATTGCTTTCTAAAGTATCATAAAACTGATTTTTTATTTCACATTACTATTTTGTGTCAAGATAAGTCAAAAATGTTTCTATTACCTCTTCTTCATATATATTCATTTCCTTTATTAGTTCGACCTCTTTCACTACCTCTTTCTGCTCTCTCATTCTCTTCTGCATGTTCTCTTGTTTTCTCAACTATCTCTTTATTAAGAGAACTTTATTTTTTTCTCTTTCTCTCTTCTATCAGCAACCTTATAGGCCACTTCACCTTGAATCTCATTCTCCATACATATGTTTGGCTATAGTCTTCTATATTAGTTTTCATCAATAAGCGTATCCTTTGAATTATCTCCTTTAGATCAACCACATCATTTTCTATAATTAAATCTTTATTTTTCATTATTTTTGTGGCATTTCTTTTCCATTTATTTCTTTATTATTTTCTCAATCTTCCTTTGATAATCTATGTTCTCATTATCTCTCTCTTCTCTTTTATCAACCTTGCTCTCTTAAACAAGTCTATTCTACTTGTTTTGATATCTCACCTAAGATTTCTCCTCTTTTCATAGTCTTTTGATATCCTCTAATCCTTTAAATTGGACTCTTTCTCTCTTTTTTGAGATTCCTACTAGCTCTCTTTATTTTCTCTTCAAGCCTCTATGGCTTTTGGACTTTCTCTTGCCACTCACTCCTTTATTTTCAATTCAAGGTTTTTACTTCTCTCTCAAACCTATTAAGACTCACTACTATGTCTATTCTTATTTTAAATTCAAAATTATCTACCTTTTCCAAGTTTACAAATGTAAACAAGGTACAATAAATCAAAACATGTACCTTTCAATGTTGTCTAAACCTCCATCTTATCTAGGAGGGTCTTCTTCTTGTCACCAATCTTCTCTTCTTTTAAAAGAAACTTTATTTATTTCCAGCTTAAATTCACCTTTACCTGGATGGATTCTTCTACATACCACTTTACCAACATACAATTTCTTTAAAACACTATTTTCATAAAACATCATTGTATACCTGATTCTTTGATTTGGTTGCTTCTCCAAGAACTCGTTCCTTTATATGATACAATAATTGGTGTAAATAACATATCCTATACCTTAATACACATAAAAATTATCAAACTCATGCATTTATACCTCTTCTTTATTCACAAACTCTCCTTTTCTAGATTAAGTCTCCTTTTGTAAACTTATCTCTAGACCCTTGTTTGGGATCAAATAGGTCATTTCTCACTCTAAGTTTTATTGTAAAATTATTTTACTTTAATTAGGTGTATTTTATCATATTATACATATCTAAATTTAATCAAATCTACTTTAACTCTTCTATTAATCTTTTAGACCTGTTATTCCTTTCTAGGCCTATATCTCCTTACAGCCCTCTTTTTTGGTAAACCTCTTTGTATAGACCAATATCCAAAACTCTAAGACATATTGATCACAATTTTGAGGAAAAATTATTACCTTACAAATTTTCCTCCTCACTTTTGGCATAATTCCCAATGCTTATCTACTTTATTTCGTACACTTTTTTCATAATTAGGCCTCTTATTATGTCTCTATGCCTAAATTCTGCTTTCTCAATAATTTACAACTAACTCAATGAATTAATTGAAAAAAAAATGGTTTGAATGGATCAATAAAATATTAATTTACCTTTAAAAATATTCTTACAAATCCAAGACTCCAATTATGTATTTAACTAACAAGGAAACTTGATACAAGCTCAACTCTTTCTTGAAAGTTAGTCTTGTATAAGAACCCTCTATATTTTTTTAGAGCACTTTAATTTAAATGATGATATAAGGTATCTATTAGGTTATATTTAAGTAGGTCACACTCATATATGAGATTAAAACTAATCTTATTTATTTGTTTTCTTAGAATTTCTCAAAAAAATCTTCAACCCTTCTTGTAGACCACTAGGCCTGATTTGCTCTTGTAGGTCAAGTCATAAAATATAATTGTTTGATACTTATTAATAACTTATAAAAGCTTAATTAGGTAAATATAAAACCTTAAAACTTTCAAATTTTCCCAAAAATCCTTAAATATTCAAAATCACCTCTAATTCCTTCACAAACTATTGTTCTTGATAGACTCCTATAGGTAGAATAAAACATAGTAAGATGTAACATGAATTTAAAGATGAATTATGACTTAAGACAAATTTGGATATATTTTAAAACCTTTATAACACATTTTATCCAAGTTTTAATAATTTTCATTAGGTAAAATGGAGATAAATTATTTTGTTTCACGCCTAGGGTTTCATAGTCCTAGCAGGACCTGAAAGCTTTTAGTAGATGATTCAAATAGTTTAGAAGCTATTTTTAAATTATAATTTTAAAAAAAAAAAAAAAAATTAAATACCTCTAAAAACTTTTAAAATAAATATTTTGAGTTCATTCAAATTTTCTCACATGTTTTAGGTTGAGTGAGTTCAATTGCAAACACACAGAATACAAATTTTTGAGAGAATTAACAAATTAAACCTTGATTTAATATTAGAATCTATTTTATAAGGATAGAATATTATTAAAACACACACACACACACATGAAATTAACACACTCTATTATATAATATAAAACCTTTATTTACAATAAAATAACCTTATTACTATACACACCTTGTTTTTGGACTGGAGAGTCCTTCACTAACTCCAAAAATGATGATGAATGAGCCTTTTATGTTTTTATCTACATTTTTTCACCTCCATATTGATATGAAAGATGATTATCAATTTTTTTGAGGATATTATAACCTTGGAATTGGTTGAGATTTCATAAGATTCCCCTCAACCATTTTAACTTAAGATAGTTAACTAACTTTTCAAGGTTTATCAAGTAGTTACATCGCCTTGTATGACCTTATAAGATAAATATGATCCAAAATTGGATTTAAATGACTAATTTATACATATTATATTCCTAAAATACAAATATGACTCATGGTTTATTATAAACCATTAAATTTACACACAAAATTACATAGTTACATTTGAAAATTCAAATTGATGCTTTTGGAGGGAAAACACTCCAAAACCTATATGAACTAATACAAGTAAAAATTACCAAATAAAGGATTATTGTGACCAATAAAACATCCTAATACTCATAATACTAGTTACAAGACCATATTTTTATGCTTTAAAAGATGCTCCTACATAAGTAGAAGCTGGTTTGTATCATTTATAGATAAATTTGGTAAACTTAGTGCAGAGACTAAGATGTTAATAGATAAGAAGAGGTTAGAAGAGGTTGGAATTTAATTTTTATACCATTATTAATAAACCTATAAAAATAAGTGCACATAAGCCTATAATTATAATTACTAGTGCACACTAACTTATAGTCTCAGTCACTAGTGTACAAAAGTCAATAGTAGTAATTGCACATACACCAAACATGACACTAAATATAGGAATGTTTATTTATTTTAAATGATATGATGGATTTAGGGACCCTATATAATATTGTATAACCTATGACATGAAATGATAGGTTAAGGGAATAACCTATGATGATGTAAAAAACTGTGAGCTCATAGGAGTTTTAGCAGGTCAGGCTTTAGAATCAATTTTTATAAGGGATGTTAGTGCCCTAAATATTCAAAAATTTAAAGGGTATCTAATTTTATAATTTAATATGAAACTTTTCTTGAGTTAAACTATTCAATATTTAAAGGAGATTCGATAACAAAGTGGAGAATCCGTATGGGACTATGATCGCATAATTTCAGATGTGATGAATAAGATTGATTATATCATGGAAGACAAGGACAAAGTTGTCTAGTCTGTAGCAGGGTTGAGATCAATAATTAGATTTTATATTATGTAGTCCCATTTTTTTACTAATGTTGATGCTCAAGTAGCTAGCTTGTGAGTGTAAAATATTGAGGAATATGGAGATTCTCTAGTAGTGAGGTGAAAATAGATGTTTTACTCCAAAGGATGGATGAGATACATGAAAGTAATAGAGATAAACTATCTTTATGGTGTATAGAGTGTGGTTGAGAATGGAATCATAGGAATGATTATCCTAAACTCAAGATAGAATTTTGTGAACTAATTAGAGTAGTAGGGCACACAACCTCAAAGTGTCATCTATTACAATAGTACATTAAAAAAGTATAGCGTTTGTACCATAATTTTTATAAATTAATTAATCATGATGAGAAGAGATATCAATTTTATAAGAACTGAAGAAAGATATCTCCAAAAAAAAATTGCAATTATAGCACAATAGTTACCCACTACAAAGTAAGGAATTCCAAGCCCAGATGTGGAAATGACTAATGTGACATAAAGTAATCCCAAATGGATGTCTTGATCACCTCGATATCAATATCAACCATAGGGACTAGATTATTTTAAACCATCATCATCATAATATTAGTATTAATCCTCATGGAAAAATGCAAGTACTCAACATCACCTCAACATCAATATGGTGGATAAAATATGAAACTAACATAACAAGGAGTATTCTCTAGCTAGTAGTCGAATGGTTTGGGATTTTATCAAAATAGAGGAGGATACTGATGTGGATATCAAAGAGGTTGAAAAAATGATAATTGACAAGTTCACCAGCCCATATAATTTTATTTGTTTGGTGAGTATAACCATTTTATATGGAATTGTCCCACTAATCCTTAGAGATAGACATATTGCATGTATTGTAAAGTTGAGGATAGAATCAAATTAAATATTATCTAGTATTAAATAATTAAAGGAAATAAAATATAGCACAGAATATGAATATGATAAATGCACAACCTAAGTAAAATGTATTCCTGAAAGTGGCTACTAGACAATAATGCGTAGTGGGATGCCTCTATTAGAAATGTTGCAAGATCATGGAATAAGGAAAGTGAAATGGGAAAATATCATATTCTTATTATAGATAAGATATTGATGTATCAATATGTGAATGTCATTTTGGACATATAATAATAAAGTGAGTTAGAAACAAATGCCATATCAATTAACACATAAATGTATGGGTAATTGTGCAGATTATGAGGTGAGAAGGTGTTGTGACTGCACTGATAGATTTGTTGAAACTATTTAGCACATTGTGTAATGAGGATATCTCATAAAAAATTACAAATATATTGTATAATATTCTGGAGTGCACATAGTGAGGACAATAACATACCAATAAGGTGGTCTGGTATGTCAAAACTAAGGAATTATGGGATGTTAACTCATGAATGGATGTTGGGATCATAGGATATGAAATTAATAATACATTATTTGATTTTAGAAGTAATATCAACATGATTCCTAGATATACTTAGGAGGTTGTTAGTATGCCACACTTGATCTACATCCCTATCACTCTTAGTCTTGTAAATTATGAGAAGGTAGAGCCAATTGCTCACCTTGAAGATGTGGAGATTAGAGTTTTTGAGTTGAGTCTATGAGGCTATTTTGATGTCATTGATATGAAAATAGATGATACCCATTATCCTACCTTGATTATTAAGAAATGGGCTTATGATGGTCAAATGTTTATCAATACAATGCATAATAAATTAGAGGAAAATTTAAGGTGACAAGATAGTTGTTATACCATTGAATAAATCAAAGCAGAAGCCCTATGTTATTCCAAAAGAACTAGAGTCATCTTATGCATATGGTGATAAAAATTGGTTCAAAGTTAGTGTAGATAAAAATTAAAATGCTCTGTGATCTATAGAATGCCTATTCTTTAAACCACAACTTGAGAAAAATATACAAAGCAAACAAAAATGTTGTCAATTTACAAGTTAGTGATAACAAAATATTAAGATCTTCAATTTCAAATGTAAGGATGTACTTATCCATATATGTGATATCCATATAATCTATAATTATATTTCCTATATAATATAGGTGGAAAAAATGGATTATAAAGAACCTAATCCAGAAGGTATCTTATCTTGTGAAGCATTATCTTCAATAAGTGGTGACTTAGACACATATATGTTGAATTAGGATAGGGGAGATCATGAGATATAACCTCTATGCATGGTTTTCAACATAAAACACTAATTACCATAATATTTTACAAAATATGATATCAATCCATTTATATTGTAGTTATATCACCATGTACCATATGTAGATCAAAGAGTTAGCACACTCATATATGCCTTAAAGGGAACTATTATGACTTAGTGGGCATTATATATATAATAAGAATTAAAATGGGATGAAGCATGTGAATTTATGGAGCATGATTTTAGTTACTTCTCACTATGATAATAGAGTGGCCATTACTTGAAAATGGTAAATGTCTTAAGATACACATTCATAAATAGGTAGATATATGGTATTCCTAAGGTGTTGATCCAAGATATTGGGTGCATATTTTCAGCAACACACAAATGCCACTTCCAACTACATGGTATATGCATTATAAGTGTAGAAGGGAGACTAAAAATTAGGCACATGTACACTAAGGCTTTATTAAAACATTTGTTTTTTAATATGATAATATAATAGTAGACAATGCATTTCAAAAATTGACAATTTTTCTATGTTATGATCGAGTAGAATATTTGGGAGATGTAACAAATTTATCATCATATCAAGAAGCAACTCGAGATATGAATTTAGTGATTCATAATTACAAGGATATTAAATAATATCAATCTCTTATTAAATATTGTAATATAATTATAGATGAGATAATATAATCTAGTGATAGTGTTGGGGATCTAGATTTAGAAGGCTTATTCAAACTAGAACAAGAAGCTGAGCTAACAAATGTCCAAATCACATAATAAGATAAATAAGGAAGACTTCACAACATATTTTTTTTGGAATAATAAGGAGAATGAACTCTATGTGAGGTGATACAAAATGGATATGACTAAGTATATCAATAACCATTGAAAAATATTGAATAAACTATTAAAACAATGTTTGTGTCTAAATTTGTGACTATAGGAGACCACTGGGCACAAAATGAGGTTTCAAAGTTATTGTAGTTGCTAAGAGATTATTGTGATTTAAATATGACCAAGTTCACATAAGTGAAAGGTACATATCCATCATTGGGGATGATGCACATTGAAATGAAAGAGTGCACTAGACCCATTAAAAAGTTATCATATTGATTAAATCCCAAGATGAAGATGAAAGCAAAGTAAAGGTTAAGATGGATCGCATGCAAGAAGAAGGGATAATCTATCTAATTGAAAAGGTATATTAGGTTAGTCCCACTGTCTCTCAACCAAATAAGTCTTGTGAGATTCAAATCTATGGGGATTATCATTCACTAAATGATGCCTACATTAATGATCTATTTCTAATAGCATTCACAAATAAATTTCTTGAATAAGTCACAAGCCATGAGGTGTACTCGTTCATAGATGGATTCAATGGATACCATAAAATTCATATCACCGAGGAAGACCAAGATAAAAAAACTTTTGAAATAGAATAAAGTTTTTTCACATATAAGGTAATTCCCATTGATCTTAAGAATGTTCTAGTAATTTTCTCTAGGGATATGTTAAATTCATTTAAATTTTTCATTCATGATTTTATACAAGTCTATTTGGATGACTAAACTACCTTATTTTTATTCAAAGATCATTTTTTTAAGCTACATCTCATGCTATAATGCTATCAAGCCCAATGCATTGCATTAAATATGAATAAATGTTTATTTTTCACACCTTTAGTGTTATTTTGGGTCACATCGTATGTAGTGATGGAATCTTGGTTGACTAGGATAAAATTATAGTAATATTGGGGATGCCACATCTAACTAGTTCCACATAAGTGCAAACCTTTCTTGGCCATACATTATACTATCAAAAATTCATCAATGTATACGTAGCCATCTCTGCACTATTAGAAAATCTATTTTTTGAGTGGATACCAAAATGCCAAACAATATTTATTGATCTCAAAAAGGTTAGTAAATACTTGTATCTTAGTTTCCCTGATTAGAAGAATCCATTCCATGTACATGTGGATGCTTCTAGTACCAAAGTAGGAGTTATCTTAGCATAGTGAGGGGATGATAGGTTAGATCATCCTATACACTTTGACAATAGGAAACTATTAGTTATAGAGAAAATTTATATGACTACAAAAATATAAGCCTTAGTTATTGTTTTTGTGTTACAAAATTTTAGGCATTATATTTTGGCCACACCATTTGATATTTTTTCAAACCACCAAGCCTTATGATACCTAGTTAACAATCCTATGTTGGGTGGATAGATTTCTAGGTAGATGATGTTATTTAAAGAATTCCAATTCAAAATCAATGTGAACTTGGGTCTATAGAATGTGGGAACAAATCATTTGAGAGTGCTCCAAAATAGAGAAGAACTGAAAGAAACATAGGATGAATCTCCATATGTACATTTATTTAGAGCTTCTAAAATCCTTAGCAATATGGAGGACATCAAAAACTTCTTAGAATAAGGAACATTTCCTGCACACTATGTTGAAAGGGATAAAAAACAAATAGTTACATCATCCATTCCATATAGCCTCATCAATGTATTTTTGTATAAGATCAAAAAAGATGATGTGTTGCACAGAGTAGCCTTAGAAAATGAGCGACCATAGATTATTTGAGAAGTACATCAAGGAGTCACAAGAGGTCATTCTATAATAGAATCCACTGTGAGAAATATATTACATAATAGTATTTGGTGGATGAATTTATTTTAGGATATACACATGATGGAAAACATTGTGATGTTTACCAAAGAATGCAAAAACTAAATCACCATAATGACATGCCCTTGGTTCCAATGCTAGTAGAGAAACTGTTTGAATAATGGGGCATCAATTTTTAGGGCTTAAAACTCCTTCAAGTAAATGTAGTCATGTGTGATATATCATTACTATAACTGACTATTTCAATAAATGGGTGGAAGTTGTTGCATCACCAAGCTACGATGTTATGGATGCTACTAAATTTTTGGGCAAGAATATCATAAAAAGGTTTTAATGCCTCATAAAATTGGTTAACACCATAGGTATTAACTTCCTCAATAACACAATCAAGATTCTTACTGATGAATTAATGATATCACACCATAAAAGCATAGCATGTCCCACAAGAAAATGGACAAGTTGAGGCTTCAAACAAAGTGTTGGGTAAAAAGTTAATGAATATATGCAATGTTTAAAGGGATGATTGGGATAATTCCATTCCTATGATTCTTTACGCATACAAGAAAAAATATGTGTGACAAGATTCACTCCCTTTCAATTGGTTTATGGTCTCAAGGCAATTATGCCTAGGTAATACATTATTCCCAGTCTATGCATTGTAATGGTTATGAGGCTAGGAAATCAAGACTTGTTGAAACAAATATTGATGGATTTGGTTAGGATGGAAGAAAATATACAAAAAGCATAGTGGATGCAGGATATTAATAAGTTAAGTCAAAAAGTGTGGCATGATCACAACTTATGATCTAAGGAATTCTATCTTGAACAAGTGATATTACTCGAAGATAACAAATTTAAAACATTTCAAAGAAAGTTGTGCATAAGATGGAAAGGACCCTATATCATTCATTATGTTTCACAATAGGGTAAAATTATTTCAAAATATTTGTAGGGAACCATTTTACTATGGTGTATAAATGGTTGTAGGCCTAAGACGTATTATCATTAATCTCTATCATGAATCATTCTTAATGAGAGAGGATGATGAGTAGCACCATTGAGTTAGGATTTTTATTTAGTTATATTTTGCTTTCTATTTTATTTTTTTAGGGTTAGTGTTTTGGTAGAGTGTGATCTTTGATTTTCAACGCATCAAAAATAAATTTTAAATAGTCAATGTCACAAAGTGTGATTGATATACACATTCATCCTAATGGAATTCTATCTAGCAACAAGAATGCAATGGTCATCAAATAAGTCTAAAAAGAAGGTGATGACAAGATGGTACAAATAAAGGATGGTGAATGGTCATTCAAAATTGTTATTTACAAGGAACTTGAGATATTGCATCTTTCTCAAAGAAGATCACATATTAGAATGAAATGATGGGTCATAAAAGAAATTTTATAGATGAAAGGACATTGTGTCTCATCAATTACCTTCCAATAGATGGATCAATGATTCTAGATGTAGAATAGTAACTGTCATATCAAAAAATAACCAATTGACATAAATTTTGGATATAAACTCATGTAGAATCAACTTAGTGTATTTAAACTCGATATCCTAATGGATTTAGGTGGAAAATTATATATAAAAGAGGGTGAAAAAAACACAAATAAATTACAAACTTATACAAACAAGAGAAATTTATTATTTTCATTCAAACTAACTACTTGTGTATAGATCTCTCACTGGTGATAAACCAAGTGAAGAAAGTGTTCAAATCACTCCACATTAGCAACCATAGATAGTGCACAACTATTGATCTCACTCACTGATGCATAGAAGTAGGAAATGGGAATTGGTCTTAGACTCATACATACCAACTAGCATGACCCAGATCCCTTTGAATTTATGGATGTAACCAAAGCTAGTTTATTTACCCATGACCCCAAATAAGTAACATAAGTAGGAGCATTAGTACTTCAACATCTACTACAAGGCTCTAATGTTGAGAGACTAATCAAATTACCTAATTTTAGGTAATTAAATAAGGTAATGGTTAATTTTATCCATTAATAAAATGAAGGTGCCATTCATTTGTCTCAATATTTGACCATATTCATCAACCTTATGACTATGTCAAGAGCAATATGTCTTTCATCTTGGGATAAGTTCCTTCTTCCTTACAAATCCATATCTCCATTTATTCACTCTAACACTAGAAAAAAGTACACAAGGGAAGGAAGAGGAATCCCCATTGATTTTTTAGAAGATGCTTTTGTTTGCATCTTATTTGAATGCATAACCAAATGATTTTAGTAGACAAGAAAACATGGAAAGGAAGCAACCAAAGGATAGTAGACATTGAATATCACATGATATGCCTACATTAGGATTTTAATTATCCTAATTTTATGGCTTTAGAACTCAAAAAAAACATTAAAAATATTCTCACTGACTCTTTGCAGGAATTCTAGTACCAATTTTTGGTCTTACTACTTTGCTTCACAAAATAGAAATCACCAGAAAGACCAATCAACCCTACTAAAGTTTTTTGTCTTGCTATTTCATTCACAAAAATTACATGGTCTAAAACAAGGTAATATTTTGAATAATTAGAGATATTCAATGTGTGGTGGCTGGAGATCCAAGCCATGACTATTTCTCACCCTGGGGTACCCTAAGACATAATGCAGTATATTGGACAACATGCATCAATTACCAAGTTACATAATGGAATCCAAATAAAAGTGTATGAGTTTCCCAAAGTAAACATAACTCCACTATGATTTTTCATCACCATGTTGGATACACAGGAAATTTTTTTGAGACAAAAATCCTTAGTGGTTAGATTATTAAAACCTTTGCACTTCATACCCTCAAGTGAGAAATAACCTATGCAACATCAGACAAAATCTCAACAACAAGCACCACCAAAACCAATAGTGATTCCATCATAGATTGACAAAGGAAAGAGGAAGGAACTAAAGTGATGATCTTCACCATAGCCATCTAAAAAGAGGACATGCCACACAAAGTCCTATCTCAATAACAAACATGTTCTAAAGATAGTGTTTGAGTGTGACTTGGAGGAGCTCAGAGTTGAAGAACATGATGTTTTATAGTCCATGCTCATAGATAATGGCAATGATGTTTATGACTAAGAAGAGGATAAATAATTATATTTTTAAAAGTAATGCACACCTATCAGGTGCAAAATTAGGTAAGACAAGATTTGTGTGTTGAAATAACTTAACTCCCTAATTTCATTGTAGTTAAAATTATAGGTCAATAAACAACCCAAAAATGATTACATGCAAAAAAATTCTAGATAGACATAGTTGTAGGATCCTTTAATACATAGAAAGTAGAGATAGTGACACACAAAATTCCACCTCCAGCCTTACTATGTAGATATAGAACACATGCTATAGCTTGACCATTTCCAAAAATAAAGGATAGGATGGTGTCTTTATCAAATCTAATAGAGGAGAGTATATCAAAATAAGCACCAAAGTCTCTTCAACAATCATGGGTACAGACTACAAATAAGATAAAAAAGAGCTTTACTCCACTGCCAACTTCCAAAAATAAGATGGTTGAATGAAGGGGTACTATTTTTCAACCATCATCATTAGGAGATTTAGACTTGGTTATAGTTCTACATTCATCCATTGTCATGGAAGAGCCTGAAGAAACTAGTTTACCATAGCCAAAGCCATAACATGAAGTTGTGTAGAAATAAAAGGATCTAATAGAAGTGAAAAAGGATGATACAAAGAAGGAAAATGAAGAGAAGAATAAAATGAAGACAAAGGTAAAGTGCAAGGATATAGAGGAAGAGGAGTAACAAAAAAATCAAGCCACAGAGGAGGAACATAGGAAATTTTTTGAAGAAGTAGATACTCAAAAGAACAGAGTTAAAGAAGAAGAGACTAAAAATAAAAAAGGCTAAAGAAGCAAAGGCTCATAAGAAAAGAGTCAAAGAAGCAGAGTCTAATAAAAAAAATAAGAAGTGCAAGTTTTTGAACAAAATAAAGAAGCAAAGACACTTGTAAAGGCTCAAGAGGAGAAAAAGGCTTAGCAAAAGGCCAATGAAAAGGAAGCCAAATATAAATCTAAGGCTGCAGTTGAAACCAAATCCAAGGCAAACAAACATGTTAAGGATGATGAGGATGTTAAAGCCAAGGCTAAGGCTAAATAAGAATCAAAATTTAAAGATAAGGTAGAAGCTAAGCCTAGGGATAAATCCAAAGCTAAAGGTAAAGTGGAAGTAGAGGGAAAAATAAAGGAACATGTAGAGGGAACAGAGTAACATGATTTTTTGATATAAGGAGGTGCACATGAGGAGGATTTTCATCAAGATCCCAAATCACTAGCCAATGGCTATGGGATGTTTCCACATCATCCACCTAGTACACAACCTTTTCACTTATTTTGTCACAGTTCATGATGGTCCCTACATGACTATGTCAACATCCATGGTTTTGGCTATGAATTCACAATAAACATATTTGGATGTTTCTCAATTGTCACTAACCAAAAACATTAAAGATGAAAATGATTTCAAGAATCAATAGTACAAAAGGATTCAACCTTGGAATAGGAAGTCCCGTAGTTATGAGAGGAGAATGTAGATCTAAACCTTTAGTTCAACAATGCACACTAGCTCATTGACACCAACTGCCTTACGTTAGTTACCCAAGTATTATGTGACTAGGTTATGTTTGAAGAAAATCAATTCTTAGCTCTATTAGTGTAACTAACTAAAGATTAGTTGGTTACACAAAAATTGAAAACATTGTGAGCTTAAGGGAAAAACATCAAGTCAAAAATAAAGGTGATCTACGAGCTCTTGGAGAAGTATAAAAATGTTCTAGATACAATTTCACTCCAAGTAAAATGGATAGTGTAGGGCATGTTGAATTGGAAGTAATAGTTTAACAAGTCATTGTTTGCAGATAACCTAGATTTTAATAAAGCAGATAAAGACAAAGATGTGATGGAAGATCATACGGCTACCCCTATAGAAATGAACAATGTGCTCAAATAGTTACTTGATTCAAGGGATAATTCCATGAAAAAAATTATAGACCTATAAAATTGAGATTATACGAAGTTCATTTGATGGCATTCAAGCATAGAGACATGTAGACTAGTTGGAGGAGTTGTCCCATGACATATAAATCAAAGTGTCAAATTCTAGGGTACTCATCACCATCACAAAAGTTTAAGATATTTAGAACTTGATAGAAACTCAAGTCCCACTATGCACATTACTCATTATGGTGTGGGAAGTAATAATTGTTTAGAAAATGCTAAATCAAGATTTATCTCAGCTTGATCCATCCCTTGCACAAATTATTGACACACCATAATTCATTCCTCCACAATAGATCTAAAAAATACTTTAGTAGAATAATATTTCCACAAGTGCATAATCATCCATCTAAAAGCCACAACAAGCTTCACTAGCAGATTCTATAGAACTAAGTGTTTCATCCACTTCTCCAGTAGATCTATCATCATAGTAACGTGCTATGCATCTAACCTAGAGTATAACACCACCTACCCAGTAAGTAATGCATACTTCCAATTTCGTAGTTTTCACAAGCTTTTGGCACAGGTTTTTAGGATGACCTTAGGTATTGGAAGTGAGGCCAGGCTTGTTGAAAACCTATAAAGAGCATCCACCTATTAAGCTAATATATTGAAAACATAAAAGGGTGTTAGGTTAGTATGCTACTTAGTTGAAAATATGAAAGGGTGGTTAAGTAGTGCACAAAGGGTAAAAATTGGTAAATGACACCTGGAGTAATAACCAAAACTCTTCTTTATGGTTCAATTTCTTAGCTCAAGATTTAGATCACGATCCCTTACTATAACTTTATCTTAGGATGAGACTACTGTTCAAGTCTAGGAAAGTGTTGAGTGTAGAACATGGCTACCAAAATCATAGAGTATACTTGATGGACGCATGTACAACTAGCACTATATTATATTTTACATGATATATTTGTATTTATTCAACCTTTGTAAGCATAGTAATAGACTTCAAAAAGCAAAGAGTCCTTCCTTTAGGTCATAACAAAGGGTTGGAATATGAAGAGATAGTGTTTTGTAAAATTCTATATATAGCGCTCAATTGTATTTGGATATGGTTTCTATGTGATAGAGATTAATAAATATTATTCTGAAATGATTTTGACATGTATCTTTTATCTTTATTATGTGCATAGTGAGTACGCTATTTGTTTTAATCTATTAATCATATGAGTTTATACCAACTATTCAGATTATAATAAGTCTGCATTTACATGTGCATCTACTTGTTATGTCTGATAATAAATACATTCAGTTTGAATTACCATTAAATGTTTACTTTTGTTACTTCATGCATAATCTATCCCTGTATTAGCATGTTCTGAAGGGTTTTTTAAGAACCTGTGCTAACAATCATCACCGTGCACTTACCCTAAATTTTGATACAAAAATAATGTGTTATTTATGTATGTGGATTAAATATTTTTTGGATTCCATCCACATAGCCTTAAATTTTCAATAATTTGTCAAAAATTATTATAACAAAGAATATTTATCACTTATAAAATGATAATGAATAACACAAGTTTAATTGACAGGAACATATGAATAACACAGAACAAGAATTCATAAAGTGGTTTGATTTGAAACATCTAAGTCAACATTTTATGTAATGGGAATGAAAGTATACTTTTTTATTAAAAAACCAATAATGTTTACTCATATGTCAATGAAACTCATCATACATTACATCCACATACATGTAAATGTTCAGTAACACATTAAACACTTGCAGGTTATTCAAGGTAGGTGACATTTTGTCTCTAACATTAAATAGAACTTATTGTTATTGACTACAAGGAACATGAAATACACTGTAAATAATGAGTTTGTAAAAAATATCCACTATTATGGGGTGAATTTCAATGCTCCTTGTATTAAATCACCTTTAGGGATTCCATCCACATACTGGTGACTGTGAACTATCTTCAAACTATAAACTTTATTGGTTTGTGAATGAATATATTGATGGTCGCCATGAACATAACATTAAATGTTGAATAAAATGTGAAGGCCCATTGTGGGTACATTTAAATGAAAAACACCTTTGTGTAATGTTTCATTACTCCATTAACATACTGGTAAATGTTTAGTCGGATGTGAAGGCATGCAAAAATAAATTCATGAACATATAATACACAATAACAATAATTTTCATCCTTCCATTTTACAAATGAAAATTCCTCTATGAAACGTTGCATGGTTGAGAACTTTTAGGAAGGTGCTATGACTGTTTGAGGGGAGGAGGTTTGACAAAATGTAGGAGATATGTTTGTTAATGTAATGTTCCATCACTCCATTAACATACCAATAAACATTTACTCAGATGTGAAACCAAGAAAAAAAATATGAACAAAGAAAGCACACAAAAAATAGGAATGTATAAGGCAGGAAATAAGAAAAATGAACATAGAAGGCACAATAACCATGGCATCCATGTGAAAATATAAATAACTAGGGACATTTTTTTGTGGCATGTAGGGTGAAATTAACTTTCCATAGCAATGGAGAAAATCACGTTGTGGAAAATGATGTTGGATTCCATATTAATGACCCACACACCCACACATCTTCCATCCTAAGTTCAAATTGACAAAAATGTGTCACAAATATAAATAACATAATATATTAAATGGAAAACATATGAACAATTACTATGTTAGTCTATATTTGAAATGTTTATAACTATGAATGAATAACACGTGAACTTGAATTTAGAAAATGTTTTAACTTGATTGAAAAAAATTAACATTTATTGACGTGTTAGTGGAAAATTGTATCTACATCTAACCTAGAATGTGATCCTTTGAATATGTTAAGGTAGATGGATTGTTGAAGTCTACTTGCAGTTTAATTCAAAGTTGACACTCTATACAAATCAAACTCTCTATGCAAATCAAACATTTACTACTCTACAATTTTGTTTGATTTATAGAAGATATTTTGAATTTTGAAGTTGAAACTTTGAAATTTGAATTGTTTGTGAATGGTGAGGCATAGACATATATTTTCATTTAATTTTACAAGTGATGTTAGGTTGTGGAGCTAAAAGCTTCAACCGAATGCAAACAGAAGGAGGTTGTTGAGTTGTAGGCAACCGACGTCAGTATGATCAACTGACATCAATCATCTTCAGTGTTCATAGTAGCTGATGTTGGTTATGGGTCGGTCGACCTCGGTCAGATAGGAACCGACGTCGGCAGCCTGTGTGTGCATGCGTTTACATGCGTTTCCGTAACTGGTCTATTTTTGGACGAACAGTTGGTTTGCATGAAGAAGACTAATTTTAGTCTTGAAGCTATGGTTCTAATTATTGTAATTAGAAGTCTAATTATTGTTTGTATGGGAGCTATTTAATAGACCCATGGGCTATATTATAAATGTGTAGGATCTCAAGGATTCATGGAGAATCAGTTTTGTAGAATCAGAGTTCTATCCAAGGGAGAAGGTTTCTTCTGGGTGTGTATGATCTCGGTCAACAGGTGTGTAAGGCCAGGTTTGATTTGCAGGTTGTTGCAAGTTCATGGGAGATCTACATGGTAAGTAAGATCCAAGATTTGTAGGTTGTTGCAAGATCAAGGAGATCTACTTGGATTATGTGGTGTACTCAGACTTGGAGTACTTCGAGTACTCAGTCAGTGGTACTGGCAGTAGTGATACTGACTGGTTGGAGGTGAACAACAACTTTGTGTTTGAGTTGTTTGTTGTGACCGTAATTGAGAGAGAGCTTTGAGAGAGGATTACTGAGAGTCTTAGAGGTGTGGGAAGCCTCAGAGGTGTAAGAAGAGTGTGGCACTTCTTTATTGTAATTTCCTTCTGGAAAGAGTATTAATACAATTGGGTATTGTCTCTCATATTTTGTGTTATTTCTGAATTTCTAAGTTACTTGTTACTTTTGGTTAAATTCCGTGTTTAGTTGCTTATACAAAGGTAATCAACTGTGCTCTTTAAGAATTGGGGTCCTGAAAAGTGATGCCAATGAATGCAGGTTGGTGGAGTCATATTTTAAATCCAAATGTTTAAATTTTGAATCATATAGGATAGAATAAAAATGAAGTGGACCAGTATAATATTATGGTACCTCAGTTGCTATTTATTTTATCTCTATTGGTTCCAAAAATGGGAGGAATATCATGAAATTTATTCCATAAAGTTTATTTATTTTCATGGTTTTTGTAAGCTTTTATAGGCTTACGAGTTGGTTGAGAACCAACCAATAGGTTTTAACCAAACTTGGATAAAAACTAATACAAAGTAAATGAATAATAACCCAAATGGATCAACTGACACAACAAACCCCCTGATCCCACAAGGGATATTGAATATGATTTAGAGCTATGCATATGAAGTCATCAAAATATATGTCTCACCTGTAACTAGCATGATGTACATCATGTTAATGATCAAAATTTATGCCACTCCATACAGAAGCCCACCCCATGAGTTGTGGCATAAAGGCTAATGAACATGATCAAGGCTTTCTCATCCCTTAAGATCATGCATATCACAGAGTACTAGAATATGACCAATGCCTATTCAACCACATCGATCCACATAAGTTCTGACATAGAAACCCATATAAGTGACCGTAATTGAGAGAGAGCTTTGAGAGAAGATTATTGAGAGTCTTAGAGGTGTGGGAAGCCTCAGAGGTGTAAGAAGAGTGTGGCACTTCTTTATTGTAATTTCCTTCTGAAAAGAGTATTAATACAATTGGGTATTGTCTCTCATATTCTGTGTTATTTCTAAATTTCTAAGTTACTTGTTACTTCTGGTTAAATTTTGTGTTTAGTTGCTTATACAAAAGTAATCAATTGTGCTCTTTAAGAGCTGGGGTCCTGACAAAGTGGTATCAGAGCGAGGTTAGGTTCACTAACAGGTGGTAAAGCTTGTTAAGTGTGTTGATTATAGGTCACTCTCAGGGGTTTCTAATTGAGTGGGAGTATAGCAATGGCAAAAGAAAGTATGGAGGAATTCAAAAGCAAGAATGATCAATTACGGTGTTATGAAAAGAAAAACCAAGTAAAGAAAGATTGCTGGTTGGTAGCAGATCAGCATGAAGGAAATAAAGGAGCATGTGTTGCAGGTATTGTTACATTGGTTGTTCGGGTATGTTCCTTGGATAAAGTAGAATCTTGGTTTATAGATTCTGTTGCCTCTTTCCATGCAGCCCCAAATAGAGTATTTTTCCATGTTAAGGTCCATGGAGACTTTGGAAAGATTTATTTAGGGGTTGGTGAGCCTTGTCAAAGTTTTGACAAAGGGGAAGTGCGGCTGAAATTGCAGACGGCCAACACATGGGTGTTGAAGGATGTCATGCAGGTCCCAGTCTTGAAGATGAGGCTAATTGCTTCAGGAAAGTTGGGTGATGAGAGATGCACAGTAACTCTCACAGTGGATGCACTTGAATTAGCAGGTGGTAAGAAAGTAGGTATTCTTTATCTATCTACTTATATTACTGATTCTCCTTCTGTTATGAAGACGTGGCTTTGTAGGCTTGGTCACATGAGTAAGAAGGAGATGCATATTCTTAAGAGGAAGTCAAATGTCTTTGACAAACTTAAGAAATGGAAAGCCTTGGTGTTTATGGAGGAGATGATGGACAGAGATCAGTAGAGAAGGCTGAATAACTCTGAGTAGGGTAGTTTAGACAGGGTTTTGATCCAAAGAGAGCTCACGAGTAGAAAGTCATCACTCACAGGAAAACACAGTTACCGATGTCGATCAGGTGAAACCAACATCGAACAGACAGGTACCGATGTCGGTCATGTGCAGACAGATAAAGTCGATGGTGTCAGGCAGGTGGCTATCGGCATCGGTCAGGGAACCAACATCAGTGACCAAGATGACACCGACATCAGTCAGGGAACTGGCGTCGGTGATCAGGTGGATTTGACATCGATCAGGTACAAACTAGGGTCGACCAAGGAACGGATTTTGGGTGGACAGCAAGCTATCAAGGAGTCTCAAATGCCCATGTGGAGGACTGAAAGTGTAAGTAAGCCTCAAATTCATTATTCCCCTTCTTTATAATTGTTGCTCACTATAGAGTAGGTAGGATCCAGAAAATAGTGGGAGCATGGCATGAATTCTTTGGAGAAGAACCAAACGGGAGTTTTGGTAGAGTTGCCAGCCAGATAATAGCATTAAGAGATGAATGGATTCCTTGGTTAAAGAAGAGAGAGGATGGACACATGAGACAGAAGGCCAGGTCATATGGTCTTGAGCAAGCTGTAGGACAGTGGTACAGGTTTGACAGGTGGATGACAAAGCATGGCTTTAGTCAATGTCATTGTAACCATTGTGTTTACTTTACTAGGTTGGTAATGGTCATGACATTATCCTATTACTGTATGTGGATGATGTGCTTGTTGCAGGTGCACACATGCAGGGAGTTGCTAAACTAAAGATAAAGTTAGTTCAGTGGTATGTCATGAAGAATTTGGGAGCAACAAAATTATTTGGCATGAGTTTTCCTAGAGACAGGGAAGATCACAGGTTGATGTTGTCTCAGGATGATTGTGTGGATAAGGTAGTGGCGAGGTTCAAGATGCAAGATGCAGAACTAGTTTGCACACCTATGGATAGACAGTTCACTGAATAGGGTCCCAATTCACATGATGAGGTTAAGTACATGTGTACTAGACCTATTTTTGCCCCAGTAGTGGGTATTATCTGCAAGTTCATAGCCAATTTGGGAAAAGGAACATTGGAAAGCATTTCAGTGGACTCTCAGGTATCTGAGAGGGATCAGTAGCAGGGATTCATGTTATGCAGGGTTAAGGACTTCTCTACATGGGTATGTAGATTCAGATGTGGCAGGGGATTTGGATGACAGGTGGATCACCATAGGTTTTGTGGTGGTTGGTCTTCAAGGTTGGACTTGAATAAGGATACAAGCTAGGAAACAAATTAGACAATGTACAGGTATAGGTACAGGTACAGATGCATCTATTTATCTCCAAGTGGGAGATTTTTAGGTTGTGGAGCTAAAAGCTTCAACCAGATGCAAATAGAAGGAGGTTGTTGAGTTACAGGCAACTGATGTCAGTCTGATCAACCGATGTTGGTCATCTTCAGTGTTCATAGTAACCGACGTCGGTTATGGGTCGGCTGACATCGGTCAGATAAGAACCGACATCGACAGCCTGTGTGTGCATGTGTTTGCATGCATCTCCGAAACTGGTCTATTTTTGGACAAATAATTAGTTTGCATGAAGAAGACTAATTTTAGTTTTGAATCTTTAGTTTTAATTATTGTAATTAGAAGTCTAATTATTGTTTGTATGGGAGCTATTTAATAGACCCATGGGTTGTATTGTAAATGTGTAGGCTCTCAAGGATTCGTGGAGAATCGGTTCTGTAGAATCAGAGTTCTATCCAAGGGAGAAGGTTTCTTCTGGGTGTGTATGATCTCGGTCGGCAGGTGTGCAAGGCCAGGTTTGATTTGCAAGTTGTTACAAGTTCATGGGAGATCTACATGGTAAGTAAGATCCAGGATATGCAGGTTGTTGCAAGATCAAGGAGATCTACTTGGAGTACGTGGTGTACTCAGATTTGGAGTACTTTGAGTACTCAATCGGTGGTACTGGCAGTAGTGATACTGATTGGTTGGAGGTGAACAACAACTTTGTGTTTGAGTTGTTTGTTGTGACTGTAATTGAGAGAGAGCTTTGAGAGAAGATCACTGAGAGCCCTAGAGGTGTGGGAAGACTCAGAGGTGTAAGAAGAGTGTGGCACTTCTTTATTGTAATTTCCTTCTGGAAAGAGTATTAATACAATTGGGTATTGTCTCTCATATTCTATGTTATTTCTGAATTTCTAAGTTACTTGTTACTTCTAGTTAAATTCCATGTTTATTTTCTTATACAAAGGTAATCAATTGTGTTCTTTAAGAGCTGGGGTCCTGACAAAGTGGTATCAGAGCAAGGTTAGGTTCACTAACAGGTGGTAAATTTTGTTAAGTGTGTTGATTACAGGTCACTCTCAGGGGTCTCTAATTGAGTGCGAGTATAGCAATGGCAGAAGAAAGTATGGAGGAATTCAAAAGTAAGAATGATCAATTACGGTGTTATGGAAAGAAAGAGCAGGTAAAGAAAGATTGTTGGTTGGTAGCAGATCAGCATGAAGGAAATAAAGGAGCATGTGTTGCAGGTATTGTTGCACTAGTTATTCTAGTATGTTCCTTGGATAAATTAGAATCTTGGTTTATAGATTATGTTGCCTCTTTCCATGCAGCCCCAAATAGAGTATTTTTCCACATTAAGGTCCATGGAGACTTTGGAAAGATTTATTTAGGGGTTGGTGAGCCTCGTCAATGTTTTGGCAAAGGGGAAGTGCAACTGAAATTGCAGACAGCTAATACATGGGTGTTAAAGGATGTCATGCAGGTCTCAGTCTTGAAGATGAGGCTAATTGCTTCAGGAAAGTTGGGTGATGAGAGATGCACAGTAACTCTCACAGCGGATGCACTTGAATTAGAAGGTGGTAAGAAAGTAGGTATTCTTTATCTATCTACTTATATTACTGATTCTCCTTCTGTTGTGAAGACGTGGCTTTGTAGGCTTGGTCACATGAGTAAGAAGGAGATGCATGTTCTTAAGAGGAAGTCAGATGTCTTTGACAAACTTAAGAACTGGAAAGCCTTGGTGTTTATGGAGGAGATGATGGACAGAGATCAGTGGAGAAGGCTGAATAACTATGAGCAGGGTAGTTTGGACAGGGTTTTGATCCAAAGAGAGCTCATAGATAAAAAGTCATCACTCACAGGAAAACACAGTTAGCGACGTCGATCGGGTGGAACTGACGTCGAACAGATAGGTACTAATGTCGGTCATGTGCAGACAGATGAAGTTGGTGGTGTTAGGCAGGTGGCTACCAGCGTCGGTCAGGGAACTAACATCGGTGACCAGGATGACACTGACGTCGGTCAGGGAACTGGTGTCGGTGATTAAGTGGATCAACATTAGTCAGGTACAGACTAGGGTCAACCAGGGAACAGATTTTGGGTAGATAGCAAGCTATCAAGGAGTCTCAAACGCCCATGTGGAGGACTGAAAGTGTAAGTAAGCCTCAAATTTGTTATTCCCCTTCTTTATACTTGTTGCTCATTATAGAGTAGGTAGGATCCAGGAAACAGTGGGAGCATGGCATGAATTCTTTGTAGAAGAATCAAACAAGAGTTTTCGTAGAGTTGCCAGTCGGGATGATAGCACTAAGAGACGAATGTATTCCTTGGTTAAAGAAGAGAGAGGATGGACACGTGAGACGAAAGTCCAGGTCATATGGTCTTGAGCAAGCTGCAGGACAGTGGTATAGGTTTGACAGGTGGATGACAAAGCATGGCTTTAGTCAATGTCATTGTAACCATTGTGTTTACTTTACTAGGTTGGATAATGGTCGCGACATTATCCTGTTACTGTATGTGGATGATGTGATTGTTGCAAGTGCACACATGCAGGGAGTTGTTGAACTAAAGGTAAAGTTAGTTCAGTGGTATGTCATGAAGAATTTGGGAGCAGCAGAATTATTTGGCATGATTTTTTCTAGAGATAGGGAAGATCACAGGTTGATGTTGTCTCAGGATGATTATGTGGATAAGGTAGTGGCGAGGTTCAAGATGCAGGATGCAGAACCAATTTGCACACCTATGGATGGATAGTTCACAGAACACGATCCCAATTCACATGATGAGGTTAAGTACATGTGTACTAGACCTATTTTTGCCCCAGTAGCAGGTGTTGTCAGCAAGTTCATAGCCAATTTGGGAAAAGGAGTAATGGAAAGCATTTTAGTGGATTCTCAGGTATCTGAGAGGGACCAACAGTAGGGATTCATGTTATGCAAGGTCAAGGAGTTCTCTACATGGGTATGTAGATTCGGATGTGGTAGGGGATTTGGATGACAGGTGGATGACCACAGGTTTTGTGGTGGTTGGTCTTCAAGGTTGGACTTGAAGAGGGATACAAGCTAGGAAACAAATTAGATGATGTAAAGGTACAGGTACAGGTGTAGCTATTTATCTCCAAGTGGGAGATTGTTAGGTTGTGGAGCTAAAAGATTCAATCGGATGCAAACAGAAGGAGGTTGCTAAGTTGCAGGCAACCGACGTCGATCATCTTCAGTGTTCACAGTAACCGACGTCGGTTATGGGTTGGCCGACATCGGTCAGACAGGAACCGACATTGGCAGCCTGTGTGTGCATGCATTTGCATGCGTCTCCAAAACTGGTTTATTTTTGGACGGACAGTTGGTTTGCATGAAGAAGACTAATTTTAGTCTTGAAGCTGCAATTCTAATTATTGTAATTAGAATTCTAATTATTGTTTGTATGGGAGCTATTTAATAGACCCATGAGTTGTATTGTAAATGTGTAGGCTCTCAAGGATTCATGGAGAATCGGTTCTGTAGAATCAGAGTTCTATCCAAGGGAGAAGGTTTCTTCCAGGTGTGTATGATCTCAGTCGGCAGGTGTGCAAGGCCAGGTTTGATTTGCAGGTTGTTACAAGTTCATGGGAGATCTACATGGTAAGTAAGATCCGAGATTTTCAGGTTGTTGCAAGATCAAGGAGATCTACTTGGAGTATGTGGTGTACTCGGACTTGGAGTACTCGAGTACTCGGTTGGTGGTACTGGCAGTAGTGATACTGACTGGTTGGAGGTGAACAACAACTTTGTGTTTGAGTTGTTTGTTGTGACCGTAATTGAGAGAGAGCTTTGAGAGAATATTACTGAGAGTCTTAGAGGTGTGGGAAGCCTCAAAGGTGTAAGAAGAGTGTGGCACTACTTTATTGTAATTTCCTTCTGGAAAGAGTATTAATACAATTGGGTATTGTCTCTCATATTCTGTGTTATTTTTGAATTTCTAAGTTACTTGTTACTTCTGGTTAAATTCCGTGTTTAGTTGCTTATACAAAGGTAATCAACTGTGCTCTTTAAGAGCTGGGGTCCTGAAAAGTGATGCCAATGAATGCAGGTTGGTGGAGTCATATTTTAAATCCAAATGTTTAAATTTTGAATCATATAGGATAGAATAAAAATGAAGTGGACCAGTATAATATTATGGTACCTCAGATGCTGTTTATTTTGTCTGTATTGGTTCCAACAATGGGAGGAATATCATGAAATTTATTCCATAAAGTTATTTATTTGCATGGTTTTTGTAAGCTTTTATAGGCTTGCGAGTTGGTTGAGAACCAACCAATAGGTTTTAACCAAACTCGGATAAAAACTAATATAAAGTAAATGAATAATAACCCAAATGGATCAACTAAAACAACAAACCCCCTGATCCCACAAGGGATATTGAATATGATTTAGAGCTATGCATATGAAGTCATCAAAAATATATGTCTCACCTGTAACTAGCATGATGTACATCATGTTAATGATCAAAATTTATGCCACTCCATACAGAAGCCCACCCCATGAGTTGTGGCATAAAGGCTAATGAACATGATCAAGGCTTTCTCATCCCTTAAGATCATCCATATCACACAGTAGTAGAATATGACCAATGCCTATTCAACCACATCGATCCACATAAGGTCTGACATAGAAACCCATATAAGTGACTATTTATTACTCTATATCACACACCTCCATGATGTCTAATAAATGTGGATAGACCTTTTCTCAACACTACGGTGTTAGCAACTCCTATGTTAACTCATATAATCACTGATGGTTGATCGAAGGCCATGTAGTATCTTCCCCCCATCAAGCGAGAGGTGAGAATCCCTTCCAGTAAAAAACCAAACCAAGAATACTTTATTTTCTCCTCATCATGAATATCAATGAAGTGAATAGAACTAAAATTGAAATTGAAATAAGCATGTTATTGCTATCAAAAGTGTCATTCAAATATTTGACTTAAAACATCAAGCAAATAGCTAACTAAAGAATGGGAATAGTCCACTAGTCTCCAATGGATAATCCAACCTCCACATTGACACTTATATTTTGTCAATCACAAGGATCTTGAAGGACACATAATGGATGATATGGTCATTGATAGTACAAGCATGAGAGGACATAATGAAATTTTGCATTTTAAAGGTGTCTACTTCCACTAAAAATGCACCTTTATACATTATTTTCAATACATTTGTTAAAAATGACATAAATAAAATCTTCAAAATATAAAACTTGCCATTATAATGTGTCTAGAACATACAAAAACTTAAAAATCAACTAGTCACACAACTCCCTTTACACAAAATAACAACTCGTCAAAAAAATTATTGCAATCCAATGTTCACAATGATGAATGCGAAAAAATGAAATGCAACTAAAAGGAATGTTTTAGAGGATTTGAACTCTTGACCAATAGCATGCCAAGGATTTCAAAAATATGTTTTAACAATTTGTCTATAAGCATTTACAAGTCCAAAATGAAATATTTGTTATTTAAACTTTATTTTTCTGTACAACAGAGATTTTTTTAAAATGACATGTAAAATCAATTAACCTAATGTTTTCACCTGCATGTAAAATCAAATTGCACCTTTCTTCCCTTGTGGAGTCCACAAAACATATAAAACATTGGAAAAGAATGATTTTATATCAAATAAACCATGCATATCACTTATGTGCCATAGTTTCGCTCGTAATGCTCCCAAGCTATACAAAGGTTGCACTACTACAAATTATATGCTTAAATCTCTTAGATTGAATAAAATAAGTACATTTGTGCTTATGGCACTATCAACAATGAATTGGGTTTAGTTTTAATTTATAAATCTGTACAAAAAATATATTGATTCTATTTACATAGGGTAAAAGCCATACAAGTTCTATAGGGATGCTCAGGTACACCAAAAATCCATACAAGAAGGGTTTTTAATGGATTTAGGTCATAAAATAATAAAAAATGGATAGCAATAGTAGATAGAATTTCACAGGGATGCCATATTGAAAGTATTTTTTGTTTTGAACAAATCCTTTCATTCATAAATGTTGTATAAATGAATGTTTTAGGATACAAATTGGAAATTTACTAAAACAAAAGGAAATTGAAGTCGTACAAATGCAATAAACAACTCCATATGGAATGATAAACCATACCACACATCTAAAAAATAATGGAGAATGTGCTTGGGTTGAACAAGGATTTTTAGACATATGTTAGGCCATACAATGCATTGTAAGGCATACAAATCTCTAAAAAAATGATTTTTACTGAGAAAGGGAAAATCATTTTTTATTTTTCATCCATGTTAACAAGGATGCGGTGATCATAAAAAGTACTTTTTTATTTAAACCCTAATTTTACATGGATTAGGTGTATAGAATGCTTCTTCAGCTTAGTGCCAAGTACTGAGGGGTATCCATTCTATCAAATTAGCTTGTGACACGATCCCAACCTCATCACTTTTGGGTATCTCCTGGGATTTGTACCTTGGTGGATCGCTAGGCAACACCTTTTATACCATCATCCTCACCATTGGACTACAACCCACTTGATATCTAGCAACCAAAAAATGCAATAACATGAACATGTGATACCTAGATAAGGCCCATACCAAAGGAAAAAAACATGGTATAATTTTATTAAAATCATATTTTTTTAATTGAAAAATATTTTTATCGTCAATCTTTTAAAAATGAGTAATATGGTATTACAACTCTTCACGTAAAATTGATCTAAGGATTGAGAAAAAATTAATTTAATTTTGAAAAGTAAAAAAAAATAGTTTAAAATAACATCTTTCAATTAAATTTTTTGAATAAAATAAATATGATATAAAAACTCCAAAAGCACCCACAAAACAAAGAACTAGAACTAGGAAACTAGATAAATCAATGAAGTTAGTGGAGGCAAAGGGTCATCTAAGTTGTCATCTCAACATCAATTATGCTACTAGTAAGCAAATATGTAATATCAAGTATTGGATCCTACTAGTCATTTTGATTGTGCTTGTTTTCTTCATCTGCAAGGCCTTACTTATGCAAGCAAATGGATAAAGCAACATGAGGAAACTTTCCTTGATGCAGAGCCCTCCACCTACCAATGTGTGGAAACCCACCACCATGAGTGTTGTATATCAATGAGGTTCATTGCGGTCGTAGTAAATCACTTCGGCACCTGCTACGTCAATGGTTCTACCATATGCTCCAAGATCATGACCCTCAAAAGAAATGAAAGCCGAAAGAACCCTGAGTAACTATATATGGGGCACTTCCATGATTGTCCAACTAAATTTGAAAGTATTACACTTTGGTCCACTTGCACTTGTATATGTTACATGGCATCAATCCTCAAGACTAAGGTTAACCATTTCATTGTTTCGTTTTATAGGAAGGGGATCAGTAGTTAAGCACCCTAATTTTATGGATCTGTAGAACCATGCAAAGGCTTTGTTGGTAAATACAACCTACTCAATTATCTAACATATAAACTAACCACATAACCATTTTTATTTCGTATATTATAATTAGAAAAGAGTTAATTTTGAATTGATTTATTAAAAAAGAAGAGAACCCTTTAATTATAAAGAAATAACCAATTATTAAATATCTTATATAATATATTATAATTAACACAAATTAAATATAAATTGAATAGACTATAATACTTCTATAATAATTATTAGTCTCGTTTTTAAAAAAAAACTTTATCATTTCATCTACAAATACCATGGCAATTATTAGACCTAATAATTAATCCCCTTCCCCTCAAAGGTAGTGAACTACTCATCATGCAAAGACGAAGGAAAGTTCTATAGAAGAAAAATCACGAGCGTTTACTGAAAACACGCCTATGAATACCAAGCCCGAGGACAAAAACTCAATAAACATGATTAATTTGATCAGATAACTTGGAAAACAATCCAGTCAGCGCTGAAAGCCATCGGTTTCCGTAATGGAGACGCCAACCCATCCCCACAACGAAACAGAAGCTTCTCCGATTGGAAAGAAAACCTTGACTTTTAGCCACGGAAGCTACGATAACTACAACTGTATGATCTTTTGCGATGAAGCATAATGTCCATCCAATTTTATAACTTGTTTTCTTGCCCATATAATCTTCACAGAAGTACATCTCTTTGTGCTGTCAGATTTCTTAACACAAGAAAGTTGAGAAACATTTTTTTATTTTTAAGGTAGAGAGCTTGCGTTTGCTTCTTTTTTTCATGACGACGATGATTGAAGATTCAGATGGGCTTATGTACAGGAACAACCGTATTCCGTCATATGGCAGAAATTATAAGCGAAGCTTCAGCAGGATATTGAGGGAAACGTCCGTCAAAATTCGGTTCTCGCCGCTGGAAAAAAGGCACAGATCGAAAGAAATGGCTAACTCGAAGGAAAGGCAAGGGGATTATTCGAAGAAGAGGCAGATGTTTTTGAGCAGCTATCATTTTACCATCAAGAAGACGGTTGCCCAAAGGGTTAGGGTTTCCTTTGGAATTGTCAAGGCTTCGTTTGTAAGGGTTAAGGTCGTTGCACAGAGAATTCTGGCTTGCAAATACTGTGATCGTTGGGTTTCAGGGATGATGAGATTTGGGCGCAGGGGAAATCGATATATGTGTTGTTCTCACCCTTGGACTTGATCCTAATATTTACAGCGATAGCCATTATACAATGGAGCGAGTGTTCGTGGCCCTCTTCACAGTGCATACAACACAGTCATCAACGCTTAAAAATTTTCCATGATTTTTCTATTTTCAACGACTGGTTTTTACACTTGTTTGTATGACACGTTGTGATTCAATTTGAAGGGCTTGTCCAAATTGCAATGTGAAGGGAAGGGAAGGGTCTATATTCAACCAGTCTTTCTGTAATCAAAAGTTATAAAAATATTTATACCTCACATAACAGGAGTATATATCAAGTTAATATTTAAAAAATTAAGAACAATTTTTGTAAATGAGTGGTTATATTTGAGTATATAATATATTGAACTTAATCAATTATAAAATACATTATATATTAAGTTAAAAAATTTGTTAAATGAATGTTATGATGTGGTTTTAGTTTTTACCAAGAAATGAATAGAACAATATTTTATAAATTAAATAAAAATAATAATTATAAAGAAAAAATTTAGTTGTATTAACTATATTTTTTATAGATTCTTGGAGTATGTCAAAGTGGGAGTAACTACAATAACATAAATAAAAAATTATTTTTCAAAAGACATTTAAAATAAAGTATTCATATCTTAAGTTGTTTTTTAACTTAAAAAGAATAAATCTCAATAATAAGAGCATAGCTAAATAAACAAATACATCAACAGAACAAAAACAAATACATTTAGAACATTAATTTAACAAATTAGCCTGTTTTAGATTCATTATCAAAGTGGTATTAATGTGTTGAGATGATAACTCAGGTGGGGTGGTCTCTTTGAATGAGGGAATTAAGCATTTTAGGAAACTTTTAAGTACACTAAGACCAATCTAATAATGTAATATTATTTGAATGTTGTGTTGTATATGGTGTTATGTCTAAGTTGCAATCACAATATACGAATGATAACCATGCAACCAAATGTTTTTACATTTCCCTTTATTTTAAAAGTGTGTGTTAGTTTAACAATTCTACAACAGTGCAAGGGTGTCCATGGTTACATAAATAGAAGTATATTGGACACCAATATTTGTGTATAAATTGCTCTCTTAGACATGTATGCAAAATGCAATAATTTGGAGGAAACAAGAAAAGTGTTTGACAAAATGTTTCAAAGGAATTTTGTGTCATGCACTACAATGATTGCAAGTTTGCATACAATGGGCATGATGAAAAACTATGGTACAATAACGAGTCTTCTTTTGGCATGTACATTATTGTCAATTGCACTTACTATAAAATAAATTTATGGTTATTTGATAAATAATGTATTTGAATTTGATAGTTATGTTACAAATGCCCTGGTACACATGTATGCTTAATGCTCTAATATATTTTTTTCACAACAAGTATTTGACAAATTTTCACTATGAATTGTGACCTCTAAGACTATTATGATTGAAGGTTACATTAAAAACAAAAATTGTGTTGAGGCCTTGAGAAATTTAAACCAAAATTAAGAAGTAAGGATAAGTCATCACATGAAATTTACAATGATTTCAGGGTATGCCCAAAATGGATATTTTCATCTCATGAGGCTATGGTTTGGGGAACATTGTTTGGTGCCTATAGAAATCATAGCAATATAAAGTTACGAGAATATGTAACAAACATATTTTTAAATTAGATCATCACATTTATGTTGAAAGTGACAAATGGGTTGAAGCCAAAAAGTTGAAAGTGATGATGAGAGAGAAGAGAGTAGAAAAAAAACCCAAGACATAGATGGATTGAGATTAAGAAAAATATTGATAAATCCCTTATAGGAGTTGTATCAATTCCTTGTAGGAGTTGTACCAGTTCCTTGTAGCAGAAGTATAGAGTTGTAGTCACAATATAGTTGATGTTTTAAAATCTTGTTTGGAAAAAATTAACTATTCAATAAATTTTTTTAATGAAATTAATTAGCTAAAAATAAAAATATCCTATAAATATATCTTTTACATTTATTTTATATTGTATGTATAATAAGTGGGTTATGATATTTAGGGATTGTGAAAATAAGGGGGATTCAAGATTGCATGTAACCTAAACCTAATAAAATTATTGCAATAAATAATAATAGTCACACATTGTGGGGAAGATGAAGATAAAAAAGAATTAGGTGGATTACCTTTATTCATTTCACGAGAATGCAAAGAGGTGAAAGGGTGAAGGAGTTTTGTTGTGATATAACCAAAGTCAATAGCATCTACACTGGGAACTGAAAGTGAAACCATAAAATGCTTAAATATCTTTGACTTGAGTGTATTTTTATAATTCATGTCGGCCACTGGGAACTGAAAGTGAAACCATAAAATGCTTAAATATCTTTGACTTGAGTGTATTTTTATAATTCATGTCGGCCATGAATGGGATTTAGTATTAAGTGTGTATGACCCTCTTCACATCACTTGGAAATGCATATATCCCCTTTCTATCCAATTTGGAATTCTCACCCAAATTTATCCTTAGTGCATTTATGTGACACAAAAATTGGTTCTACTAAGTGACTCCTATTTTGTTATATTCCATCAAAAAGTGTTTTATCAAATGATTTTAGATCTTTTAAAATGCACAAAGTAAGAAATATGGCCACTCCAAGATACTATTCTTGCACCTACCTAGTCTCAACTCAAGAAGGACTAATTTATATCATACAAGGCAAAAATAAAGAAGAACAAGTCTGTATTGTAGACAAGGATGAGTGGGAAGCTCTTCCAAACACAAACACTCATATGAATGCCTGCATTAAAGGTTTTTTTGATTAAATATTTATGTAATAAGCAAAATAGGGCTTAATGCACCAAATTTAGATATAAAAACTTGGCCATCAACTACGTTAGAAAATATGGGTAGAGAGAGAACTAACAATATTAGCATTCACAGCGTGAGATGAAAGTGAAACCACTTCAAGAGACTCACATAGCAAATGTGAAATGGTGAATGTATTATGTAAATCAAAGTGATTATGTGAAGCTACAATGACACAAGAAAAGAGACAAAGAAAATGTGTAAATATTTAATGAGAGGATTCACAAATTATAGTTTCAACCTTTTCCTTTGCATTCAAAATTTTAAATTAACCCTCAAACACTTGTCATTGGATCGGGATGGGCATTGTGATTAGAATTCAAGATATTTTATGTAGTTTTCAAGATTCACACCCTACAAGGACTTGACTGATAATAGCATGGCTCTATAAATTATTTGAAGGGATTTTTAAAATTCAACTTTCATTTGTCATTATTAATAAGTGTATATACTTTCGTGATGCTAAGTATTTTATAAAATTCAATTTCTTTTTACAGCCTAATTTTGAGTTACACTTCTCTGGCAGGTTTAAAATATTTAGACACACTAGAACAAGGTCAAATTTGATCATTAAACATAAACTTGGCAGCCATGATGTAGTGAAAAAGGCATCAAACTAATTTGAATATTGTTTACAATTTTTTTAAAACTATTTTTTAATTTTGAATGATCATAGAGAAAAAGGAAAACCCCTTTTTAAGATCTACAATGCCAAACACCTTTACAATGTTATTTTTTTGTCTATTATTGGCATAGTTAATAGTAGAGTTGGGCACCATCTTTTATTATATTCCAAACAATTTAAGGTGGCCAAAAAAAAATTCATTTATTTTGTTTTTGAATGCCCCATCGTTCAAGCTCAATGTTTCACTTGTTTGGGCTTGCTTAGGTTTTCTTCATGGGGAACCTTACTTTCATTTACTCTCTGTATGAAAATTTATGGAACCTGGTAAATTGTATGACACTCTAGGGAACTCACATGTAATCCATTTCTTACAAATTAATGGATTTCTTTATAATTGAATTTTTTAAACCATGTATTTTTTCTAAAAATATATGGTGTCATTTATCGTTAATAAAAAATTAATGATGACACAACAGAAAGTTTATGGGGAAACATAAATGATGTTTCCTTCAAAAAGTGAATGATCATTTTTATTTTCCATAATTATTAATAAGGATGTAAGGATCATAAATGTAACATAAAAATGCATAAATATATGATGGATAAAGGCCCATAAATTAAAGAATAAAAATGTGGCATAATTTTATTAAAATCATAATATTTTTATTAATCACATATAGATTATGTATTAGTTGTATGGTATCATACTTATTTAATTCAAATTGATTTGAAGGATAGAAAATAATACTAATAATATTTTAAAAGTTAAAATATTGCCTTAAATAACATCTTTATATTACAAAGTTTGAAAAAAATGATAAAAACATTTCAACGATAGCAAGAAAATAAAACACAAGAATTAATCAACAATAATAATCAATGAAGCAAGCGGAGGCAAAGGGTCATCTGACTTGTCATCCTAACACTAACTACCACCAATAGGTGGATATGTAGTATTAAGGATCGGTACCATCAATAATTTTGATTGTGCTTATTTTCTTCTTTTTCTAGCCTCTACTTAAACCATATATTTTTCTAATCCATGTCTTACAAATTAATGGATTTATTGATAATTTAATTGTTTAAACAAAAAATTTTTTTTCTAAAAATATAGGTGCCATTTGTTGTTAATAAAAGGATAACGATGATATAACAAAAAGGTTATGAGGAAACAATAAATGATGTTCTCTTCTAAAAGTGAACACTTAATTTCCTTTTCTGACAGTACTAACAAGGATGTGATGATCGTAAATGTAACTTAAAAATGCAAACACATGATATATAATGGCCCATAGATCAAAGAACAAAAATGTGATATGATTTTATTAAAATCATTTAAAAAAATTAATGATAAAGAATAAATATTATTATTATTTTAAAATTGAGTCGTATGTTATCATACTTCTTTATGTCAGAGTGATTTGAAGGATCGAGAATAAAACTATTTTAACTTTAAAAATTAAAATATTGCTTCAAATAACATCTTTAAATTTTAAAGTTTGAAAAAATAAATGATATAAAAACTCCAAGGACACTAAGAAAAAAATACAAAAATTAAGCAACAAGAGTAATTAAAGAAGTTAGCAAAGGTGAAGGCTCATTTGACATATCATCCTAACATTAACTATTCCCAGTGGGTGGATATGCAATATCAAAAATTGGGCCGACCAATAATTTTGATTGTGCTTGTTTCCATCATCTATTTGCCCCTATTTAAATGGGAAAATGAATAAAACGATATGAAAAACTTTTCTCCATATAATGTTTTCCATCCATCAATCCCTAAAAACTTACCATCACAAACATCGTACACTTATGAACCACTTTAACACTTACTACATCAATGATTCTACCATGAGCTTCAAAACCACAAGACTTAGAAAAAAATCAATGATGAAAAGAGTCGAAGGACATCTTATCCAACCAAATCTAAAGGTTTTGAACTTCCAATTGAACTTGGTCCGCTTACACGTGTAACATGACATCAACCTTTGGGAACTAATGTAACAATCTTCCATTGTTACATGTGAGCGGTACGTAGTGAAGTAGTCATCATGCACGGACCAAGCAAGGTACTAAAAGCACGACGACCAAAACTAAATAAACATTGATAATATAATCACATGACTTGGAAAACAAAATCAGTCAGCGCTGAAAGCCATCGGTTTTCGTAATGAAGACGCCAACCCATGCCCACAACGAAATTAACGTGTAAAATCGGTCTGTGTGATATTTTTAAAAAATAAAGTGCCGACGGAAGCTTCTTCCTCTTGAAAACAAAACCTTGACTTTTAGCCATTGGAAGCTACGACAATTGTTTCATCGTTTGCGATGAAGCATCATGACCGTCCAACGTTATAACTTGTTTTCTGGACCACATAAACTTCACCAGGATACAACTCTTTGTGCTGTGAGATTTCTTAACAGAAGAAAGTTGAGAATCATTTTTTTTAAGTAGAAAAAGCCTGCGCTTGCTTTTTTTTCATGACGACGATGATGGAAGATTCAGATGGGCTTATGTACAGGAACAAACGGAATCCGTCATATGGCAGAAATTATAAGCGAAACTTCAGCAGAATATTGAGGGAAACGTCTGTAAAAATTCGGTTCTCGCCGCTGGAAAAAACGCACAAACCGAAAGAAATGGGTAACTCGAAGGAAAGCCAAGTGGATTATTCGAAGAAAAGGCAGATGTTTTTGAGCAGCTATCATTTCGTCATCAAGAAGACGGTTGCCCAGAGGGTTAGGGTTTCGTTTGGAATTGTCAAGGCTTCGTTTGTAAGGGTTAAGGTCGCTGCACAAAGAATTATGCCCTGCAAATACTGTGATAGTTGGGTTTCGGGGATGATGAGATTTGGACGCAGAGGAAATCGATATGTGTGCTTTTCTCACCCTTGAACTTAGATCGTAATATTTACATCGATGGCCGTTATACCATGGGGCGTGTGTTCGTGGCCCTGTTAACACAACACAGTCATCAATGCCTAAAAACTTTTCCTGATTTTTTAAATCCTTTTCCTATTTTCAACGACTCTGTGTTTGAAGGGTATAAATTGGAATGATTCCTTTCATGATGAAAAGTTGTATAAATATTTGTATTTTACATAATAAATATATCAAATAAATATTTTATAAAAATTGAAAATATTTTTTTTACACAAGTGATTATATTTAAATATATAATATTATAAAAATTAAAAATATTTTTTTGTAAATGAGTGATTATATTTGAGTATATAATAGACTACATTCCAATTAATTACAAGATATATTCTACATTAAGTCAAAATTATTATCAAACAAATGATGTAAGCGACTTTAGTCCCTACCAAGAAATAAACATAATGTTATTTCATAGATTAAATAAACATAATAAATGTAAAGAAAATCTTTAATTGTACTATTTGTTATTTTTTTCTAGACTTTTGGAACATATTGAAGTGAGTGTAACTACAATAACATAAATAACAAATTGTTTTTCACAAGACATTCAAAATAAAGTACTCATACCCATAAGTTATTATTTGGCTTAAAAAGACTAAATCTCAATAATAAGTGCATAGCTCAATAAACAAGTGCATCAACAGGGCAAAACAAAAAATACATTTACAACATTAATTTAATAAATTAGCTTTTTTTAGATTCAGTATCGAAGTGGTATCAATGCGTTGAGATGATAAATCGGGTGGGGAGGTCTCTTTGAATGAGGGAATTAAGCATTATAAGAAAAAAATTAAGTACAATAAGACCAATCTATGAATGTAATATTATTTAAATGTTGTGTTGTGTATGGTGTATGTCTAAGTTACAATCACAATATATAAACGATAACCATGCAACCAAATGTTTTTACATTTTCCTTCATTCTAAAAGTGTGTTAGATTAATAGTTCTGCAATAGTGCAAGGGTGCCCATGGTTGCATAATTAGAAGTAGATTAGACACTAATATTTGTGTAGAGACTACTCTCTTAGACATATATGAAAATGTAATAATTTGGAGGACACAAGCGAAGTTTTTGACAAAATATCTCAAAGAAATTTAGTGTCTAGACTACAATGATTGCAAGTTTGCATAAAATGGGCATGATGAAAAACTATGTTATAATAATAAGTCTTATTTTGGCATGTACATTATTGTCAATTGCACTTCTTGGAAAATAAGTTCATGTTTTTATTATAAAGAGTGTATTTGAGCTTGACAGTTTTGTTACAAATGCCCAGGTACACATGTATGCTTATTGCTCTAGTATTTTTTTTGTATGACAAGTGTTTGAAAAATTTTCACTATGATTTGTGATCTCTAAGATTATTGCAATTGAAAGTTAAATTAAGAACATAAATTATGTTGAGGCCTTGAAATTTTTTTACCAAATTCAAGAAGCAAGGGTAAGTCATCACATGACATGTGCAATGATTTCAGGATGTGCCCAAAATGGATATTTTCATTTCATGAGGATAGGATTTGGGGAGCATTGTTTGTTGCTTTTAGAATTTATAGCAATATAAAACTAGGAGAATATGTAACAAAACAAAAATTTTAATTAGAACCTCACATTTTTATGAACTATGTATTATTGTCAAACATTTATGTTGAAAATGACATATGGGTTGAATCCAAAAATTTAAAAGTGATGATGAAAGAGAAGAGAGTGGAAAAAAAACCCCAAGATGTAGCTGGATTGAGATCAAGAAAAATATTGATAAATGCCTTGTAGGAGTTGTATCAATTCCTTGTGGGATAAGTATAGAGTTGTAGTCACAATATAGTTGTTGTTTGAAAATATTGTTCGGAAAAAATTAACTATTTAAGAACTTTTTTTAATGAAATTAATCACTTGAAAATAAAAATATCCTTTACTTTTATTTTCTATTGTATCTATAGTAAGTGGGTTATAATCTTTAGTGGTTATGAAAAAGAAATGATAGTCGAGATTGCATATTACCAAAACCTAACAAAATTATTGTAATAAATAATAACAATCACACATTATGGGGAAGACAACGAGAAAAAAATAATTAGATGATTTACCTTTCTTCCTTTTGTGAGAATGCAAAAGAAGTGGAAGGGTGTAGGAGTTTAATTGTGATATAAGCAAAAGTAATATCATCTACACTTGGAACTGGAAGTGAAACCATAAAATGCTTAAATATCTTTGACTTGAGTGTATTTTTATAACTTAGATCAGCCATAAATGGGATTTGGTATTAAGTGCATACAAACCTTTTTGTAACACATGGGAATGCATCTCTCCCCTTTTTGTCCAATTTTGAATTCTCACCCAAATTTATAATTAGTGCATTTATGTGTCATAGAAATTGGTTCTACTAAGTGACTCGTATTTATTTTTGTCTATCAAAATTATTTCCTTGGATGATTTTAGTTCTTTTGAATTACACAAAGTAAGCAATATGCCCACGTCAAAATACTATTCCTGCACCTACCTAGTCTCACCTCAAAAATGACTAATTTATATCATAGAAGGAATAATGAAGAATTATTTTGTATTGTAGACAAAGATGAGTGGGAGGTTCTTCTAAACATGAAAACTTAGATGAATGCTTGCATTGAAGGTTTTATTGATAATAAATTATGTGATAAGCCAAACTGGGCTTAACGCACCAAATTTAGATATAAAATCACGACCCTCAACTATGTTGGAAAATATGGGTAGAGAGAACTAACAATAGTAGCATCGAAACTTGGGGATCAACCACTTTGAGAAACTCACATACCAAATGTGAAATGGTGAATGTATTATATGAATCAATGTGATTATGTGAAGCCACAATGACACAAGAAAAGAGACAAAAAATACATAAATATTTAATGTAATATTTTAATGAGAGGATTCACAAATTGTATCATGTAACATTTTTATTTCCTTTTAAATTTTGAAATTAACCCTCAAACACTTTCCATCGGATTTGGATGGGCATTGTGATAAGAAGTTAGAGTATTTTAAGTAGTTTTTGGGATTCACATCTTACATGGACTTGACTGACAATGAATTGGATCTATAAATTATTTGAAGGGATTTTTTTAATTAATACTATTGGGATGTCAAGCAATTTACAAATTTCAATTGTTTTTTTATGACCAAATTTTGATTTACACTTCTCTGACATGATTAAAACCCTTAAACAAGATAAAACACGGTCAAGTTTAATCACTGAACATAAACTCGACAACCATAATATAGTACAAAAAACATCAAACTATGTTAATTTTTGTTTAACTTTATTTTTTTTAAACTACCTTTTAATTTTGAACAATCATATAGAAAAAAGAAAACCCTTTTAAAAATCTACAATGTCAAACACGTTTACAAAGTTACTATTTTATTTTTGTCTATTATTGCATCCCTGGTAGTAGATTTGGGCACCATCTTTTATTATGCCAAACATTTTAAGGTGGCTAGAAACAATTCATTTATTTTGTTTTAAATGCTCCATTTTGAAAGATCACTATCTCACTTGCTTGGGCTTGCTTAGGTTTCCTTTGTGGGGCAACTTGATTTAATTTACTCTCTATATAAGAAATTACAGAACGTAATAAATCGTAAGACACTATGGTGAACTCAAATGTAATCCATGTCTTACAAATTAGTGAATTTATTGATAATTGAATTGTTTAAACCATGTATTTTTATAAAAATATATGGTGCCATTTGTTGTTAATTAAACATTAACAATGACACAAAATAAAAGGTTATGAAAAACAATTAGTGTTTTTATTAAATTGTGAATTTATTTGTTGTTAATACTAATAAGGATGTGATGATCATAAATGTAGTTTAAAAATTTAAAATGATAAATAATAATATAGATTATGTATGGTTATTTTTTTAACATTGAATTGTATGGTATCATATTTCTTTACATCAAATTGATTTGAAAGATCGAAAATAAGATTAATTTAATTTTAAAAGTTAAAATATTATTTCAAATATCTTTAAATTACAAAGTTTGAAGAAAAAAGATATAAAAACTCCAAAGACACCAATAAAATTAAACACACATGATAGATAATAATATAGATGATCATAAATGTAACTTAAAAATGCAAACACACATGATATATGATAATACATATAATCATAAATGTAACTTAAAAAGGTTGTGGAGAAACAATTAATGACATTTCCATTAAAAAATGTATTTTTTTCCGTCAATACTAACAAAAATGTAATGATCATAAATGTAACTTAAAAATGCAAACACAAATGATAGATGATAATACATATTATGTATTCTTATTCTTTTAACATTGAGTTGTATGGTATCATACTTCTTTAAATCAAATTGATTTGAAGGATCGAAAATAAAACTAATTTAACTTTAAAAGTTAAAATATCATTTCAAATATCTTTAAATTACAAAGTTTGAAGAAAAAAGGATATAAATACTCCAAAGACACCAAGAAAATTAAACATTAGAATTAAACAACATAAATAAACAATGAAGTTAATGGAGATGAAGGATCATCTCACTTGTGATGACCCTCATTCTAATGTTAATTAGTAGTGGTGGGTGAATATATATTGACACGGGTCCCATCAATAATTTTGATTGTATTTGTTTTCTTTATCTATTGACCCTACTTAAACAAGAAAATAAATAAAATAGTATGAAAAAACTTTCCTTGATACAATATCCTCCACCCACCAATACCTAAAACCCTGTCATCATGAACGCCATGTACCGACGAGGATCACCACAATCGTGATGAGCCACTTTAACACTTACTATATCAAGAGTGCTACCACGAGCTCCAAAACCATAATGTTTAAAAGAAGGCCAATGATGTGGAGAGTCGAGGGACACCTTATCGAACCAAATTTGAAGGTTTTGAACCTTGTCCGCTTACACTTTGTTGTATATGTAACATGACATCAACCTTTGGGAACTAATGCAACAATCTTCCATAGTTACGGGTGAGTAGTAGGTACTGAACTAGTCATCCTGCAAGGGCCAAGGAAGGTACTAAAAGAACGGGTACAAAAACTAAATAAACATTGGTAATATAATCACATAACTTAGAAAATAAATCGGTCAGCGCTGAAAGGCATCGGTTTCCGTAATAGAGACGCCAACCCATCGCCACAACGAAATTAACCTGTAAAATTGGTCTGTATAATATTTGAACAAATATAAAGTGCTGACGGAAGCTTCCCCTCTTGAAAACAAAACCTTGGAATTTAGCCATTGGAAGCTACGACAACTGTATTCTTGCCCATATAACCTTCACAAGATACATCTCTTTGTGCTGTGAGATTTATTAAACCAGAAAGTTGGGAAACAATTTTTTTAGGTAAGAAAGCCTGCGTTTGCTTTTTCGTTCATGACGACGATGATGGAAGATTCAGATGGGCTTATGTACAGGAATAAGCGTATTCCGTCACATGGCAGAAATTATAAGCGAAGCTTCAGAAGGATATTGAGGGAAACGAATAAGCGTATTCCGTCACATGGCAGAAATTATAAGCGAAGCTTCAGAAGGATATTGAGGGAAACGTCCGTTAAAATTCGGTTCTCGCACCTTGAAAAAACGCACAAATTGAAAGAAATGGGTAAGTCAAAGGAAAGGCAAGTGGATTATTCGAAGAAGAGGCAGATATTTTTGGGCAGCTATCATTTTACCATGAAGAAGACGGTTGCCCAGAGGGTTAAGGCTTCGTTTGGAATTGTCGAGGCTTCGTTTGTAAGGGTAAAGGTGGTCGCACAGAGAATTTTGGCTTGCGAACACTCTGATCGTTGGGTTTCAGGGATGATGAGATTTGGACGCAGGGGGAATCGATATGTGTGCTGTTCTCACCCTTGGACTTGATCCTAATATTTACAGCGATAGCCGTTATACAATGGGGCGAGCGTTTGTGGCCTTGTTCACAAGACATAGTCATCAACGCCTAAAAATTTTCCATGATTTTTTAATTCCTTTTTCCATTTTCAACGACTCTGGTTTTTACCAATTTTTTGGTATGACACGATGTGATCAAATTTGAAACGCTAGTCCAAATTTCAATATGAAGGTTATATATTAGACCAACATTTTTATTATGAAAAGTTGTATACATATTTACATTTTACATTATTAAAATATATAAATGTGAAAGGTATATATTCAATCAACGTTTTTATTATGAAAAGTTATATAAATATTTATATTTTACATGATAAATATATATCAAATAAGTATTTTATAAAATAAAAAATGATTTTTATAAATAAGAGTTATATTTAAGCATATAATAATTAGGATTTCAAATATATTATATATTAAGTCCAAAGCCCAAACCCTTATCAATCAAATGATTTCTTTGTTAAGAAATGAACAAAACATATTTTAATAATTAAAACAAAACAAAAAAAGATATACAAATAAAAATTTTAATTGTAATATATATATATTTTTTTTTCTAGATTCTTGGAGCATGTGGAGGTGATTGTAACATAAGTCAAAAATTAATTTTCACATGACATTCAAAATAAAGTGTTCAGGCCTCAAGTCGTTCTTTAGCTTAAAAAGAATAAATTTCAATATTAAAAGCATAATTAAATAAACAAGTACATCAACAAGACAAAAATAAAGACATTTTCAACATTGTGTTGTGTATGGTGTTTTATCTAAGTTGCAATCAAAATATGTAAATGACAACCATGTATCCAAACTTTTTACATTTTCATTCATTTTAATAGTGTGTGCTAATTCAACAACGCTAAAATAGTGTAAGGGTGTCCACGATTGCATAATCATAAATGGATTAAACACTAATATTTGTGTACAGACTGCTCTCATAGACATGTATACAAAATGCAAGAATTTGGAGGACACAAGCAAAGTGTTTGAAAAAATGTATTACATAAAATCTAGTACCATGGACTCCAATGATTGCAAGGTTTGCACAAAATGGGTGTGCTAAATAATCCTTAGAAGTTTTTTTGTCATATGCAACTATCAAGCATGATGCCAAACTTTGTTACAATCACTAGTCTTTTTTCAACACGTACATTGTTGTTAGCCACACTGCTTGGACAAGAAGAGCATGGCTATTTGATCAAGAATGTATTTGAATTTGATATTTTTTTTGCAAATTCCCTAGTAGATATGTATGCTAAATGCTATGGTATATATTTTGAATGAATAATAGTTGATAAATTTTCACTATGAAATATTAGCTCTAGGATTGCTATGATTGCAGATTACACGATCATAAAAAGAATTGTGTTAAAGCCTTAGGATTTTCTTAGCAAATTTATGAAGGGTAAGTCTAGATTCACTTGGAATGCAATGATTTCAAGATGTGCGAAAAATGGTTATATGAATGAGGATTTTCATCTCACGAGGTTGTGGTTTAGGTAGTATTGCTTGGTAAATGTAGAATTCATAGCAATATAGAGCTAAGAGAGAAAATGCAACAAACCATATTTGATAATTAGAGCCTCACAATTATATGAACTATGTACTATTGTCAAACGTTTATGCTGAGAGTGACATATGGGTTGAAGCTAAAAAGTTAAAAGATTGTGAAAGACAAGGGAGTGGAACAAAAACCCAAGATGCAACTAGTAGGAGAAGTATAGAGTTGTAGTCACAATTTAAGATTTATTTAAAAATATTGTTTGGCAAAAAAATTAACTATTCAACATTTTATATATGAGATTATATTTAAAATGAAAATATTCTATACAAATATCATTTACATTTATTTTCTATAATATGTGTAACAAAGTGAGATATAATCTTCAACGGTTGTGAAATAAGACAATTCAAGATTGCATATTACCTAAACTCAATAAAATTATTACAATAAATAATAACAATGCACATTGTCGAGAAGATGAAGAGAAAAAATTAATTAGGCAGCTTACCTTTATTCATTCATGAGAATGGGAAGAGGTCGAAGGGTGCAGGTGGTCAACTATGAGATAACCATAAGTAATAGCCTTTACACTTAGTGCTGAGAATGAAACTATAAAATGCTTGAATTTATCTGAAGAGTGTATTTTTATAATTCATGTCGGCTATGAATGGGGTTTGGTAGGAAGTGCATACAACCCTCTTTGAAACACATATAGTAAATTCTCTCTCCCCTTTCCATCCAATTTGGAATGGCCACCCAAATTTATCCTCAGTGTATTTGTGTGAAGCAAAAATTAGTTTTGCTAAGCAACCCCCATTTCTTTCAATCCATCAGAAGTGTTTGCTCAGATGATTTTAGGTCTTATGAATTTCACAAAGTGATCAATATGCTTGTACCAAAACACTATTCATGCACTTGCCTAGTCTCACCTAAAAAAGGACTAATTTATATCGTATAATGCAGGAATAAAGAAGCACAAGTATATAATGTAGATGAGGATGAGTGATAGGTTCTTCCAAACATGAACACTCAGATAAATGATTGAATTGGATATTTTCTTGATGAATTTTTAATGTGATAAGCCAAACTGGGCTTAACACACTAGTTTTAGATACAAAAACACAGGCTTGGACTATGCTGGAAAATATGGGTAGAGAGATAAATATTAGGAGTAGTGTCCAAACTTAGAGATGAATGTGAAACCACTTCAAGATACTCACAAACTAAATGTGAAATGGCGATATATTATGTGATTCAATGTTATAAAGTAAAGCTGTTGTGACACAAGAAAAGAAATAGACAATGTGTAAATATTTATTTTAAGCTTTTAATGAAAGGATTTGCAAATTTTAGCATGCAAACTTTTCCTTTACATTTAAAATTCTAAATTAACCCTCAAACACTTGCCATCAAAACAAGATGGGCATTGTAATTGGAATAAGAGATATTTTATGTAGTTTCAAGATTCACAACTTCAATTGACAATGATGTGGCTCTATAAATTATTTGACAGACAATTTTTAATTTAACCCTTTTATTTTTTATCATTTTTAATAAATATTTACACTTTTACAATGTCAAATAATTTATAAACTTTAAGTTTTAGTTTAATTTTGAATTACACTTTTCTAACATATTTAAATCCTTCTTACAAATTAAAACAAACTCAATTTTGATCACTGAACATAAACTTAGCTACCACAACATAATACAAAAAATATTAAATTACTCTAAATTTATTTTTGATTTTTTTAAAATATACTTTAAATTTTGAATGATCATTTTTAAAAAAACCTCTTTTTAAAGAACTACAATCTCAAACACCCTTACAAACTTATTTTATAAGTTATCTTATTTTTGTCTATTATCAACATCCCTTTATTATGCCAAAGAGTTGAAGGTGGCTTGAAAACAATTCATCTATGCCGTTTTAAATGCCCCATCGGCCATTATCATTGTTTCAATTACTTGGGCTTACTTAGGGTTTTTCCGTGGGGCACCATACTTTCATTTACTCTCTATACGAGAAATTTTGGAACCTAGTAAATCATATGACGCTCTCGAGAACTCGTACGTTATCCATGTCTTACAAATTAATGGATTTCTTGATAATTGACATGTCATTTAAACCATGCATTTTTCTAAAACTGTATGGTGCCGTTTGTCATTAATTAAACATTAATGACGATGTACAACAAAATGGCTGAGTAAATTATTTAAATAAATAAATACAATAATCAATCTTCTTTTCCGTTAATATTAACAAAGATGTGGTAATCATAAAAATAATTTTTTGACTTAGCAATCTAGAAATGTCGTATAATTTTATTAAAATTATAAAAAATTATTGATTTTTTTAAAAATTAATAATAATGATTATGTATTATTATTTTTTTAAAAATGAGTAATATGGTATCATATTTTTTTGCGGTTAAATTGATTTGAATGATTGAAAACAAAATTAATTTAATTTTAAAAGTTAAACTATTTTTTAAAATAATATTTTTAGATCAAAAAGTTTGAAAAAATTAAATATAATATAAATTCTAAAGATAACAAGAAAACAATGTACAAGAACTAAATAACAAGAGTAATCAATGAAGCTAGTATAGGTGAAGGGTCATTTGACTTGTCATCCCAACACTAATCACTATCAACAAGGAGATATATAGTATCACAAATTGGTCTCCCCATTCATTTTGATTGCGCTTGTTTTCTTTGTCTATTGGCCCTTGCTTAGGTGGGAAAATAAATAAATCACTATAAGAAAACATTCCTTGATGCAGTCTTCCACCCTCTAACACTTGGAAACCCACCACCTTAAACCTTGTGTATCAACGAGGGTCATTACGACTACGATGAACCACTTTAACACTTGCTATGTTAACAGTTTTACCATGAGCTCCAATTCTTTTAAAAATAAGTAATATGGCATTATATTTCTTTGTGTCAAATTGATTTGAACAATCAAAAATAAAATTAATTTAATTGAAAAAGTTAAAATATTATTTAAAATAACATCTTTAAATTAAAAAGTTTGAAAAAAATAAGTATGATATAAAAATTCCAAGGAAACCAAAAAAACAAAACACAAGAACTAAATAACAAGAACAATTAATGAAGTTAATGGAGGTGAAGGGTTATTTGGGTTGTCATCCCAACACTAACCACTATCAACAGGGGGATATGTAGTATCAAAAATTGGTTCTCTTAGTCATTTTAACTGTGCTTAATTTCTTCGTACATTAGCCCAAACTATATAAGTAGGAAAATGGATAAAGTAATTTGAGAAAACTTTTTTTGATGTAGAATCCTCCACCTATCAATGTTGGAAAACCCACCCCTACAAATATTGTGTATCAATAAAAATCGCCGCAATAATAATGAACCTCATTAATACTTTCAAAATAACAATTCTATCACGAACTCTAAAGCCACAACCTTCCCAAAAAAAATTTTAAAAAAAGAAGAGAGTCAAAGAACACCCAACTAAATGTATATGGGGTACTTCTCCAGTTGTCCAACCAAATGTGAAGATATTCAACTTCCAATTAAACCTTGTCCGCTTACACTTTATATACGACATGACATCAACCTTTGGGAACTAATGCAACTATTTCATGTCATGAGTGAGTAGCAGGTAGTGAAGTAGTCATCATGCAAAGACCAGGGAATGTTTACAGAAGAAAAATCGTGACTTTTATTCAAAATGCTTTTGAATACCAAAAACGAGGACAAAAGCTAAATAATCGTGATAATATCATCACATAAATTGGAAAACAATTTAGTCAGCGTTGAAGCTTCTCCTATTCAAAACAAAACCTTGAATTTTAGCCATGGAAGATACTACAAGTACAGCTGTATGATCCTTTGCGATGAAGCGTAATGCCCATCCAATTTTATAGCTTGTTTTCTTACCCATATAAACTTCATAGGAGAACCTCTCTTTGTGCTGCGAGATTTATTTACAGAAGAAAGCGGAGAAACTTTTCTTTTTAAGTAGATAAAGTATGTGTTTGCTTTTCTTTTTCATGACGACGATGATAGAAGATTCAAATGGGCTTACGTAGAGAAACAAGCGAATTCCATCATATGGCATAAATTATAAGCGAAGCTTCAGCAGGATATTGAGGGAAACATCCGTCAATATTCGGTTCTCGCCGCTGGAAAAAAGTAACAAATCGAAAGAAATGGTTAACTCCAAGGAGAGCCAAGTGGATTATTCGAACAAGAGGCAGATGTTTTTGAGCAGCTATCATGTTACCATCAATAAGATGGTTGCCCAGAGGGTTAGGGTTTTGATTGGAATTGTCAAGGCTTCATTTGTAAAAATCAAGATGGTTGCATAGATAATTTTGGCTTGCATGAATATTGTGATCGTTGGTTTTTAAGGATGATGGCTTTTGGATGCAAGGGGAATCGATATGTGTGGTGTTCTCACTCTTGGATTTAATCATAATATTTATAGTGATAGTCATGTTATCTATCTAATTTGCACTCCTAGAAAGGTTGTTCAAGCCTTCCTAACTAGATGATTGCATGGGAACAATCCTAAGTTGTGGGTGACTTATTAAGTGAATTGAACCTCTAGTTTGGGCTAGCTTCCTTGATGCTTCACCCAAAACTTCTAACAAACCTATCTCACTTGCAAAGAAAAAGCGGTAGAAATGAACTAAGACTAGTAAACAAACATGTAGGTGATGCACCAAATATAGAGTACTCACTTGCTATTGTTTGCACTATGAAAAGACAATTTACATTCTGATTTTCACAATTTCAAAGTAGCTCCTACCACACTAGTATTTCTATGTGAAGTCTATCATCGTGCAATTTCTAAGGTGATCAATCAAGAGGACTAAGAGTAGACACCACTAATGTTTCAACACTTACACTAAAAAAACCATATGTTACACATCATATGACTTGTGGAAAAGAAACTAACTTACATAGAGGCATGAAAAGAAGGACAAAAGCATGGAAGTAATCTCACTATCACAAAACATTCATAAACAACTCACTCAAGATCACTGTATGAATAATATAAATGATAGAACTATGCTTGAATTACTTTCAAAGGCAACTACAAGTCTTAAATTTGGTAGGGATTCACCATAACCAGTTTGAGGATACATTCCATGCCTCTCAAGGCTTGATTTATAGATGAATTGTAAGAAGAGATAAGAATAGGACAATAAAAGAAACTCATGAGATGCCCATCATGATCAGATCAGTTAAAAAATAGATAAATAATGACACCAAGCTTACAAATATTATCTTGTCACCTTCCTTCTTAGCCTTCTAGGACATGTGTTAGAGTAACTCTTCACAAGGGTGGTGTAGGAGCTCTTCTTGGCAGTTTGGATGCTTTCTTGATCATAACTCCTCAAAGCATTACACATATACCTCTTGATGGAAATTAGAAGTCACCTTCTTAACATTTGGCATGGTTGGGAAGCTTCTATGCCCATTCTCTCTTTGTAGTGCTTCTTCATCACAGGAAACTTGTATTTGAAATCTATGACTCATATTCACAATCTTTGTTGCTACCAAGGCTTGATTTTGTAAGTAAGATTTGATTTTGTGTTTTATAGACCTCCATCATAATGTTTTGTTTTATTATAGGTCCTGTATCAGGTCATAGATCCTCTGTTCAAACACTGGAAGTCACCTTACAACTGTAGTACTCACACTTATTTGGTAAGGAATAACAAGAGACATTTATGTGTTGAAGCTTCAAATGCCTTTGAGGGTTGAGAATGGTTTCTATACCTATTTCATGAATCCCAATACCTTGCATAGATAGCACTAGATGCTCACAAAGATGTTCTAATATTCCTTTGAGCCTCAAGTCTTTGCAACATGTTTGCACTTTACTCTCTTGATGCAAGATGAGTCACATCTCTTCATTGAAGCCTAGTTATCAACTTGCAAACTACATTATGACTGTAGAAGCTTCTTCGGTGATCTAATAATGATGATTTAAAAAAAAAAAAATTGCCTCAAATACCTTCCTCAATTGATTATGAAGCTTTGTCTAGTTCAAAACCCTACACACAAGTACAAAAGGAATCTTTTTAGGCCCTTTACCATTAAAAAAAATACACACTGCCAAAATTATGCTCAATCAAATGCTTGAGAGAAACATGAGGGTCATCCAAGTGATTTAGAGGTCTCTCCAATCCATCTTGAGCATTGGAAAGTCTTATTTCTTCTATCGGGTCACATTCATGGTTTAAGGAGGGTTTAAAAGCACTTGGAATCTTAAGGACGATTCATAGAGTTGAGTGGCCTAAACACACCCCACCCCCCCCCCCCCCCCCCCCCCCCCTGCCCAAAATGAAAAGAATATTTAATAAACAAACCCCTCCTTATTATATGATGGGCTTAGGATCCCATGCATTTCTTCATTTTATTTCACACATACTAAAAGTTAACTTTCCTAGCCTTACCAGTATGATTGTGTAGTCGAAGAAGGTAATTTGATAAGGAAATGCTTCAAAATTTTTGGTTTAGCTTTAATAATTCATTTTAGGGTGTGTGAAACCTATCATGATGTATTCCCATAGTTTCATAAGTGAATTTACCTTTCAAACCACTGAAATCTACCTTAAGTCCTATGCAAGGGTTTATACACAGTCTTAATCAGTTGACCCTAACAGGGCTTTTCTCACACTTTCCTTCTTTATCAATGGTTCCAATATTAATGAAGTTGTCCTAAAACCTATCACTCATCCCTTTTTACTCTTAATTTGTCCAAACACTCAAAATATGCAAGTTTATTCATGTTTCACACACACACACACACATGTGCATGCTCATTTAGGCCTAAATAACCTTCTTGTGCCTTTCACTATTTTCAATCACTTTGAAACTCAATGGGAAACATGTTAGTATTTATGATTCAAATGAATATACCCCTTTCTTACCTATTTACCTCATGTTTCAAGCAATGGTCAACACCCTTTCATCAACTCACCTAAAACCTACATGTAGGTGCTAACCAGGTCTACCTGACTACAAATATCAGTGTCATCCTTTTCATTGGAACTTTTATGTTATTTGGAAGATGATAACATGTTATACATGTTCCTCTTGACCCTGTTCATACTTTATAAACCCTGGTTCTCTTCATACATATCTCATTTTCCTCTATTTTCTTATGACAGACCTATATATGCTTATTTTAGTTCTAACTGATTGTTGATGTTTAGAAACTCTTTTTGATGGTTTTCACGTCATTTACACCTATGAAAATCTACCACAATACAACATTTGAATCTTATAAAACTCAACTGACCCTCGAGTCTCCATTTAACACACAAATGCATCCTCATATAGGCAGGCCTATATGTGTTGATTAGAACTACCAGACTTTAGATTTGCCAAACTTGCACTCTATAGGATAAATCATCCTCTTTGATGTTTTTTTTCTTCTAAAAAATTTCAATAACATTTTATCATAAATTCCTTCATCTTCCTAAACCTTCAAGCACCCATTAACAACATGGTTTTTTGACCCCACTATCTGCAAGAGGCCTGTAGGTATCCATTTAGTCAAAGGTCTTTATTCCTCCTTGTTTGCTCCTCTTTTGGGTTCAATGAACTGATGATGGGAGTTTTTATAAAGATAGAACATTTTTTTTAATATCCTCTCTACATTTTATTGGGTCTAGATCACATGGAGCAACTTTTGAACCCTCACTGTTTTCTTCTTAGCTTGCATAATCACCATGAGTTACACAGTCCACCTTGTTAATACAAAACCCTTGAATACAAGATGAATTGAGATATGAGTTTACATAGGAAAAATAGGGTACTTGAAACACCTTGGCATACCTTGATTGAGTTTGAAGACCAACAAGGTGTTATGGGTGTTACTTTCTTGTAGAGGCATGATTGTAAGTGATAACATTGCTTGGTATTGTCTTGAGACTCATCTACTCACCATGGAGCTGAAGAGGTGAATCATCAAGATTTTAGAGACTAATGAAAGTAATGAGAATAGACTCATTTTTTCTATGGATCATGTGCATTTTCATAAACAAGCTTTTTAACACCAAAGGTAACCTATAGGTTTGTAGACGTGTAGGTTCACAAACTTCCATTGGATTTGGTAGGAATAAGAAGAACTCTTGAAATTTAGTCTCTAAATCTTGTCATCAATGAGTATGGTATTTAATATTATCTAAATATAACATTTTCCATTCATGAATTTTAGATGATGAGAACAAAACTCTGCTTGACAAGATCTCTCTCAGTCATGTTTGCAAATTCACACAGTCTTGGTGTACATGCAATAATTTCCATCTTTTTTGAAGTTAATTATTCCAATGGTGCTTATAGATGTTAAAGGGGTATTTAGGGGATTATATCAACTGTTTATCATCTCACTTCAACACAATAATGTATTCAAAACACCTCACAAATCTTGCAATTTGACTGTCTTGAGCCAACTAGCAAAACATGGCTATTTAACCCTGCACCAAACATGAATATGAAGAAACATGAAAGAACATGATATTTTATGGGTAGATAAGTTCTCAAGAGACCATTCCCAATCATTTTCATAGATTCATGTGACTTAAAAACTTTGCGCTTTAGGAAAACTAACCTAGGTGGGGTTTTGAGTCTTTTTATGCTCCTTAACTTCTTAATGATTGTTCATAAAGTTAAGGAGCCTAACTAGCCAGAAAAAATTATGCTACTTAAATTCTCAATGATTGTTCATAAAGTTAAGGAGCCTAACTATCTAAAAAATACCACAAAGTTTAAGTTCATTTGGGTCCAATCCTATGTTCAAGCTCTTAGATCCCAACTTTCTCTCTCCTCAAAATGCTAAATGAAAATCGGTTGACCATTTTAAGCTACCAATAAACCCAATGGAGGAATGGAGTAGATTTTTGAATTTTTTGGCTCTACAACTCCACTTTTTGTACATATTTGTGTTTGAGAATACCGTAGGTACCTATGGAAAAGCTTGTTCATTGTCATTTGATAGAAACCCTCTGTAAAAGACTTCCAAAAGCTTGCTCTCTTCAATAATTTGACTATTCTATTGTTTTGAACTACTAGAGATGAATAACTAGTTGACTCTTTAGCTTCCCCTGACTTGTAAAGATATGGAAGAGTTTGTCAAAATGTTTCCCACCTCATTTTGCCTGCAACTCTTACAATAACTCCTCATTTGGCTATTGGAAATGATGAATAACAGTTATAAAAAGACTTCTAATGTTAGACATCAATTTTATAAGACCCTCGGGAAGGTGTACAAACACATACGATCATGATGCCATCATTTGATGTTAGATGACTTAAAAAAGACCTCTATCCAAGAAACAAACCTTCACAAATGCTATTTTAGTAAGTGTCATCTCAACATTAGAATGCCGAATAAGACTAAACCAATAAAATACCTTAATCTTGTCAAAATTACCTTAAACTCTCAAAATTGTTTGAAAAACAATGCGATCAACTTACTAGTTTGGCTTCTTTGACCACTTTGATCAGCTTTAGACCATTTTTGTTCTTTGAAGGTTTACTACCTTGTCTCCTTGAGCAAGATTCTTAATGGGCTTGATTTCCATTTAACCTTAACCTTGTCAAACTTACCTTAAACACTGCTAAACACATAATGAAGGCTTACAAAGAATGACTCTTTGATGATAAGACCAAGTGACTTGATCCTACTACTCACTAGACCATCCTAAATGACTTTGTAAGCTACCAAGGAAAATACCCTACCTAACATCCTAGATCATTAATGACCAAAATAAAACCTTCATAATGGCTATCAACAAAGTTAAGGTCAAATACACTAAAGTTTTGAATGAATCCCATTCACGATGGCCAAATTTTGGCTAACATCTTTGGTGACCTCTTGTGATTGCATGCTTGCTATGCATCTAGACTAGTGGCCTTGACAATCCATTGGGATTTGGGGGTCATGAATACATCTTGAATTAAAGGCAAACTGAAAAAAAGACTTGACGATATCCTTGAAACGAACCGAAACTGAACTCACTCAAACACACACACCACACACAGACACACACATATGTCACAAGACACTCGGAGGAAGGATGACAACCAAAAATGACAAGCAATATGTGCATTAAGCACTTATAAAAAGCAAAGACGTACTCTACTATATACAAAATCAGAAATTTGACCTCAATAACATGTCTCAAATGTATCTCATTGATTGGGATACCTAACTCTTCTCCATCAAGCTTTGCAAGTTGAAAATCATTATGTTTTTTGCAACCATTGACAACATAGGGCCCACTCCACAATATGTCAAACTTAGTATGCTTACTAAGTTTGGCCCTATTTTCATCCCATTTCAACACAAGATCTCCTTATCTTGGCCTATGTGTCAAACTTAGTATTTTTATTATTTTAAAATTGAGTTGTATGTTATCATACTTCTTTATGTCAAAGTGATTTGAAAGATCGAGAATAAAATTAATTTAACTTTACAAATTAAAACATTGCTTCAAATAACATCTTTAAATTACAAAGTTTGAAAAAATTTGATATAAAAACTCCAAAGACACCAAAGAAAAAAAATCAAATATTAAGCAATAAGAGTAATCGATGAAGTTAGCGGAGGTGAAGGGTCATCTATCCTGTCATCCTAACACCAACTACTACCAGTGCACAAATATGTAGTATCAAAAATTGGTCCTACCCATAATTTTAATTGTGCTTGTTTTCTTCATTTGTTGGCCCCTATGTAAATATGAAAATGGTATGAAAAAACTTTCCTTGATGTAATGTCTTCCATCCACCAATCCCTAGAAACCTGCAATCACAAACATTCTACTGATAAATTCACCGTAATTGTGATGAACCATTTTAACACTTGCTACGTTAATGATTCTACCACAAACTTCAAAACCATAAGACTTAAACGAAGATCAATGATAAAGAGAGTACACCTTATCCAACCAAATCTAAAGGTTTTCAACTTCCAATTGAACCTTGTCCGCTTATACTTATGTAACATGACATCAACCCTTGGAAACTAATGCAACAATCTTCCATTGTTACGGGTGAGTAGTAGGTAGTGAAGTAGTCATCATGCAAGGACCAAGGAAGGTACTAAAAGCACGACGACAAAAACTAAATAAACATTGATAATATATATAATCACATAACTTATAAAATAAATGGGTCAGCGCTGAAAGCCATCGGTTTCCGTAATAGAGACGCCACCGCATCCCCACAATGAAATTAACGTGTAAAATCGGCCTGTATGATATTTGAACAGAAATAAAGTGCTGACGGAAGCTTCTCCTCTTGAAAACAAAACCTTGACTTTTAGCCATTGGAAGCTACGACAACTGTATGATCGTTTGCGATAAAGCATCATGAGTGTTCGTGGCTCTGTTCACACGACACAGTCATCAACGCCTAAAATTTTTCCACGATTTTTTCAATTCGTATTCCTTTTTTCAACGACTGTGGTTTTTACACGTTTCTGTAGAATCGAATTTGTGTAATCGCCCTAGAGACTTACTTCATATTGCAGTCTATGTAAGGAATTAGAGATTGTGGAGAGACTCCTTTCCTTATTTTGCGACTTGAAACAAATATTTATTTTGGAGTTTCGGCTGGCTATTTTGCAATATTGATGTGGTTTTTACTCCTTTTTTACTTTTTCTAATATTTTAGACCCAATTGTCTTTCCAACAAATGCTGATGTAAGCTATTGTCCAAGGATATCTACATGACTTCATTTGTGGTCATTCAAATGATTTTTTTGCTTTGATATAAAATGTAATTTTCCATCCACCCAATCTCCCCCAACTAATCAACTAACTTTTAATTTGAAGAAAAAAAAAAAAAAATCGAAAAGATGATAATATGAGCTTTCATATTTAGGGAAGATACACAAACATAAAATCATCTACGGTATTCAATATTAAATTCAGGTGTAAAAAGTTTTGAAAGTTGCATCATTCAAGAAGTGGAAAGATTAGCATGTTTCTTTCAGATAGGCATATCATTGTAAGGGAAAAATATTTTTAAAAAGCCTTCATTTCCTTTTACATGGAATTGCACTATAGAAGGCTCTTGACACCAAGAGCAATGTATAAAACATGGCTTTGAGTCATAGAGTTTTCAAGAAAGAGGTACCACAAATTTGATGCGAACAAGAAAGCTTTTGATGTCTCTTTTGGGAGATTGGCAAAAAGTATATTGGGACCAAATAAGAGACGTATTCAACTCTTGGTAAGAGTATTGTAGATACTAAAATATGGTATTAAGTACTTGACATATATATACCATGCATGACTTGCATGCAAAAGTATGTCCTAACCCACCATTCTCTCACACATACATGTTATCTTATGATTTTGACTATCACCGTTTGCTTTTAAACACCTACAATAACCTTACAATCTATTTAAAACTTACATATTATCCTGCACAAATATGTTGAGATGCTCAATTTAGTCCTCCTTTGCATAGGTTGCTACTATCATACTACATCAATTATGCCTAATGATAGTGACCCTCTCCCAACAATGACTACTTTTTAAAATAAAATATTTCCTTAAGATCAGTCCACCTATCGAGTGTGTTGGTGGTGTGGAAAATTACCCTATTGGACTCATATACATACAAATCAAGGCCTCACTTGATAGGGGACTTGACACTTATTTGGTACACATCTATACACTATTGCACATTGAGAAAAACTTTCTTTTTCCTCTAAATTTATTAAATAAATTACTATGAGCAGCTCACTACCAAGTCCAAAGCATACCACAACCAAGTCAAATTAAGCACTATCAAGTATCAAATATAATCATTAGTTATTTTCATATATTAAAGGATCACAATTTCATAATCACACTAAGTGGGAGAAAGAGTGACTTGATTTCCCTCCTTGGATTATCAGATATATAAGCAGTGGTCAATCATTAATGGGGGTGATTGGGGTTAGCTCAACCCATTACACGTTCTCAAATTTTTTAAGTTTATATCCCTCACAAAAACACTTAGGATTTTAAGGTGAAGGATGTTGATTTTTAAGGTTGCACACATCATTAAGGTTTGACATTAAGCTACAATTCAGTAGTGCATACCATCCCCAAATAGATAGACAGATAAAATTTATAAACATAAGCTTAAATTTTTTGTTGAGATGCATAGTTGGAGAGAATTCCAAGCAATGGGATTTGGCTTTACCACAAGATGAGTTTGCATATAATAATTTAGTGAATAGATCAACATGTAAATCAACATTTTAGATTATTTATGGCATAAATCCTATTGGTGTTTTAGATTTAGTACAGTTACCAATTGTAGAATGAGTTATGATGATGTAGAAGCATTTGCAGAAGACATACAACAATTACAATAAGAAGTAAGAAGAAAATTTCAAGAAATTAATGAGAAGTATAAAGCAACAACAAATGTCAGAAGGTCAACAATATTTGAAGAAGGAGATTTAGTGATGGTTTACTTAAGGTTTCCAAAAAACATATATAACAAGTTAAAGTACAAGAAAATTGGACCATGTAGAGTTGTGAAGAAAATAAATGACAATGCTTATGAGGTGAGTTTACCAAAAAAAAATTGATATCTCTATAGTATTTAATGTTTCAGACGTATATGATTTCCATGGATAAAATGGTGAAGGTGAAGAAGATGAATAAGTAAATTGATAGCAAGAGGAGTCAAAGAAGAAGAAAGAAAAGATAATGCAGGTTCTAGATAAGAAGACAATAAACATAAGGCAAGAAAGTTATGATAGGTATTTAATATAGTGTGAAGGATTACAACAAGAAGAAAATACTTGGATTAAAAAATGAGAGTTAAAGAATATTGATAAAAATAAATGGTATAAATACAATCAGAGCAACTCGTAGGAGTTGAGTTGTTTTCAACAAGAGGAGAATGATGCAAAAAAAGAGGCCAAACTTTTAGAGGCCATAACTTTTGATCTGTAGTTCCATTTGAGCCCATATTCAAGCCAAAGTGATCATCTTGAAAATGTCAATGCAACCATAATCCATACTTTTTATTATGGGACATTTTTGATATTTTTGGACGCCATACGTGACCATCTGAGGGTCTAAAATTATAATTTATTTCTTTTCATTTTTTTTTTAAATTTAGAAATTGTTATTTCTTTGTAATAGACTTGAACTTCAATTAAAATTCATCTGATAGTTTAGTTTTATAGTTAGTTTTATTTTTGGATATTTTTAGAGCTACACACAATTGCATGTGATACTAAAAATAACAACTACTAAAAATAACAAGTCAAGTTTTATTTATTTTTAGAGTTTCAAATTTCGCATGTCAACTCTAATTCTGAGTTGAGGATTATTTATGCATGGTTTTTAAATATTTGAGTCATTCAATATGAGTCAACACTGGTTATTGTTTAGAATAACTAAAAATTGGAGTTGACATGCAAAATTTAAAATTCTAAAAAATAAATAAAACTTAACTTGTTATTTTTAGTAGTTATTATTTTTATTAATTTTTGCATGCAATTACATGTAACTCTAAAAATCTTTAAAAATAAACCAAACTCTAAAATTAAACTATCAGATTAATTTCAATTGAAATTTAAGTCCAGTTATAAAAATAGACAATTTTTAAATTCAAAAAATACCCCAAGAATAAAATTAAATTGTAATGTTGAACCTTTAGATGGTCACATATGGAATCTAAAAAATATCAAAAAACTTCCATAATTATAAGGGTAGGTAATGGATGCATTGATATTTTTGAGCCGATCATTTTGACGTGAAGATGGGATCAAATGGAGCTATGTAAAAAAAGTTATGGCCTCTGGAAGTTCAACCTCTTTTTTTGCATCAATATCCCTCACAAAAACATTTAGAGTTTTAAGGTGAAGGAGGCTGATTTCTAGGGTTGTACACATCATTAAAGTTTGGCATTGCACATACAAAGCTTTAAAATATAAGTGAAGGTGACCATGCTATGGCAAACCCTCTTTTATCCATAGGTCATTATCAACCACTACAAGTCTATATTGATAGTTGATACTAACCCAAAGTTGAGGAACCAACCCTACACAAACAAAACATAGTCTAAATCTGGATAAATGACAAGTATGTTTAAGTTTTTTTCCACTATCATAAGTTATTCTCATTTAAATTGTTTAAGTTTTTTTCCACTAACATAAGTTATTCTCATTTAAATAGTCAATCTAAAAACTAAGTATTTATCTCATTATTGTACTTAGTATATTTAGCATGTACCACTTGTCAAATCATTGCAATAGTTTTCAATCTTTTACATTAAAATTCATACTTAAATGACATATTTAGTAATATGAATTTACATATAAGTTTGTATCTTAATAATATTAAGTAATTCATCTTAATGTAAATTAAGGTAAAACATATTGGTGAACCCATAGATTATTTGAACTATGTCAAACACAAGGTCTCCCTTAGGGTTTCATCCTTCTAGGGTATCAAATTTTTGCTTTATAGTTTTTATTCTTAGACTTGATTTCTAATTTTTTCCTTAACAATACATTAGTCATGGCTATAATGAATGAAAAATTTATTTATTTGTTAATGTAATTCATGAAGGTAATATTTTCATATTGTTATAATTGGATATTGTATTTCATTTGGCTTTGTTATGTAAAAAAATGGGTTAAAGGAAAGTAAAAAAATAAACTCCACACAACTCATACACAATGTGTTCATAGTTTACATTGTCTAAATATTCAATATTTATTAACTACTAGACACCAATAAGCATGAAGGACTCATCATGTTCCTCCCTAGTTTTCATAATGTTGACAACTACCATCCTACCTCCAATATTGGCCCTCAACTTATATTAGATCTAGTGGTCCACACTACCAAAATAAGAAGGGTTAAGGTTACTCGTCTAGTAGTACTAACCAAAGGACCTTACCAACCCTCACCACCTCCCACCAAGAAATATAATGAGTCCAATAGATATGATATCATGGATCAACTTGATAACACTCATACCCAATCTCTCCATTATAATTTCTTCAAATGATGCCTCTTTACGTAACATTATGTGATACAATTTTTATCAAATAATGTAGAACTGCCGTATGTGACCTCTATTATCAATACCCTATAATGGATAGATAATAGTATATCTTTTAAAAAAGAGACTTACCTCATAAACACATTATAGATCAACATCTACTATTGTATGTTAAAGTACAAGTTCAAAACAAGGCAGTCAAGTGAGTCTTGGTGGCCCATGGATTGAGATTAAATATTTACAATATCTCCTTCTCAAACCTACTTGGAATTGAGGAAAAAGATCTTAGCTACTCATATATGATTATTTAGGGATTTGACAATATTCCACAAAAATTTCTAGGATAAATTGCACTACATATAATAGTGGGCCCTTGAAAAATAGCCATAGTTTGTCTAGACATGCCTAATGACATCTATTATAATATTCTATTGAGGATACCATGGATTCATGAGATGAATAAAATAACTTATACTTTACATGCATGCCTAAAATCCAGTCATCAAGGATATATATATTTACACACACACACACACACACACACACACACACACACACACACACACACACACACACACACACACACACACACACACACAAACTTATACTTTACATGCATGCCTAAAATCTAGTCATCAAGAATATATGTGTGTGTGTGTGTGTGTGTGTGTGTAGTAATTAAATTTCAGGCATACATGTAAAGTATATGTCTTTTCAGTCAAGAACTATTCAAGTATTATGCACTAACTCAAATTGAGCATCACTGCATCCCTCATATGCAACCCTCTTCTAAAAAATATAGACAAAATGAGTCACCCAAGATCTACTCCAGCTCAAATGTTATCACCACCAACATGTTTCAACCAATATGGTTTCAAACTCAAATATTTAGAATAAAATGAGATATACTGGACAAGGATTAGGAAAACATGCACAAGGCATTGTTAATCCCATTATAACATCCACTCATAAAGGACAATAAGGTCTTTGTTATATATAAAAAATAATAATGAATAAGAAATGAATAACGATATAAGTTACTATTTATACATACTTATTTAAAGAAAAATCATTATAACCAACATGCGAAGTTGAATCATATATCTACACTACAATTTTTATGCCCACATTTGATTAATGACATAGATTCGAACATTAGACAGATTTTCAAATGGCAAGTCTCTCTAAGAGTACCTAGGGGCATACATGGATCTTCCTTCATTCTACCATAAGAATAGGTTTCCTCACACAACTAATATCCATGCATATTTTTGAGCAAGAAAATATATTAATGTTCACATCCTAGACCAAATACCATCTGTATTATGCTATATATCTAGGATAAATAAACTTTAATTAATGAAGAAACATTAGAATTTCATTACAGAGCAAATACGGATCCAAGAACAGTATTGGTAGTAGCTTAGTTATAAGAAGAAGTAAAAGCAATTAGATTATTTATGCACGATTACCTAGAATTATTTGATTGGGCTTACTCATATATGCTAGGAAATGACCCCAAAATTATCTTTCATAACATCATACTTTTTCCTAATGCCAAGCTAGTGCAACAGAAGATTAAAAAAATGCATCCAAAAGTAACATTGTTGGTTAAGATAAAATTTAGAGAATACTAGATGTAATATTTGTTTGGTTCATTGACTATATTGAGTGGGCCATTAATATACTAGCAATTGAAAAACTAATGGACATATTCAACACTGTAAAGATCATCAAGACTTAAATAAATCTTATCTTAAAAATAACTTTTCATTACCAGATATTGACATGATTGTCAAATCTATAGCTGGTTATGATATGTTATCATTCACGGATGGATTCTTAGGATACAACCAATTTAAATTAATTTGACAGACCAGGAAAAAACTTCATTTACGCTACCATGGAAAATATTTTATTTTATAGTCATGCCCTTTGAATTAAAAAAATGTCAGGATAACTTACCAATGAGACATGACCCATATATTTAATGACTACACATAAAAATAAGTAGAAGATTATGTGTATGATCTACTTACCAAATCAAGATGACAATAAACTCACACTATAGATTTATGATAATTATTTTAACGTATACATAAATATAATGTATGCTTCAATCCACAAAAATGTATTTGAGTTATCTTTAGGTAAATTATTTAAGTACATCATATCTCATTGAATCATTGAAATAGATCCTAAAAATTATATATATATTTTATACATGCCTCCACCAAAAGGACTAAAATAACTATGATCCTAAAATAAAAAATAATTCAAGCAATAAGAAAATTTGTAGCTCAACTAGTTGATAAGACACAACCCTTCATGTGATTACTAAAAAATGACACAAAATTCAAATGGGATTCCAAATGTCAATAAAGTTTTGATGAAATTTAATATTAACTACTTAATTCACCTATTCTCATGCCCCCAAACACTAGACAAACCTTTATTATTATACATCTCATCCACAAATAATGCCTTAGGGGATCTACTAGCATAATATAATGATGATCACAAAGAATGTGCCATTTATTATATTAGTCATACACTTGTTGACTATAATAAAAATTACAATACTATTGAAAATTTATGCCTAGTTGTCATTTTTGTTACACAAAAATTACAACACTACATTCTCAATAATGAGTCATATGTCATTGCAAATGTGGATCGACTCAAATTCCTCAGGTAAAATTATCATCTATCATGATGCATAGTTATTTAACTTATTTAAGAATAATGGAGTTTTATTCCTATTTTATTTAATGGTCTGGATTAATAATTCAGTACAAAATATAACAATAATTATAGTCCTAATTTGTGCAATTGTTTATATTTTTCACCTTTCTAAAAATAGCAATAAATAGAAATAAATATAACTTAGTTGGAAATAGACTGAGATGGCTGATATGAAGGCTAAAAATGGTTGTGTAGGACTGAAAAGATGTTGTAAACCTAAATCTATCTTTCATAGAATGAAAAGATAGGAGCACCAAAAAGTGGACGCTTTAGTGTCCGATGTTGTTGTCCATTCCTACCACTATTGTTCAAACTAATTACAAAGACTTGAAAATTTCTAGGTAGTTACACTGTGCCTTTGTGAGTTTACTTATAAAAAAATAAGTGCTATTTGTCGATAGAACTTGGTGTAGAGCTGATTTCGTCTCAAAACCCTAACCCTTCATTATGCTTGATAAAACAATATTTAAATCACTTGAGAAAGAGGGGGGTTAGTGTGTAAGATGTACTAAACATGAAATCCACACTCCTTATGTGGGCACATTGCCTACATACCAATACTCTGAAGAGGGATCAAGCCATATGTAGTTTTCCCATCTAGTGTGTTTTGTGAAATAGTGTGATGTAGATGCAAAATGCCAAATCGATAGTGTTTGAGGTGACTAGGGATTGGTATGAAGGTTTGAGTATTTATGTAGCTGTGTTGGGTGATTGTGTGCAAAGAATATGGAAGTTTGTCTTAGTTTTTTATTTGTATTCTTGCTTACTTTGTAACTTTGATCACCTCGCTTGTAAATGAGATTTGAGTGGGATTTTATAAGGAACTACTGGTCATGGGTCAGATGTCTTGCGCTAAAATGATCTAATTAAGGATAATGACCAAATGAAAATGACCATTGGGGATTAAAGTACAAAAGGATAGGAGCAACTGAAAAGGGACACTTTGGTGCCTGATACTATAGTCCAAGTTCAACACTCCTATCCTACAAGCTCAACACCTAGGGAATCAGGATTGACATAGGGAATACTATATGACTCAAGTGGAATCAGGATTCAAAAGGTTTTGGATGACTGGTAATAAGTAAAAATATGTCTAGAATCATCACAAGAGCATGCAAAAAGAATTATGAGGTGTCACAATCTACACTCAAACTACCAATTTGGAAATTTTATATGACTATATTTACTCCCCTTTATTCCACTGATGCAACAAAGTGAAATACTAGGATAAAATAAAAATAGAAAGCATACCTAAACTTACCTTCAAGGGTGAAGCCCATGAAGATATGTGATGCTGAGTGTGCATAGAGATATCATAATGTGAAGCGTAAATATGCAAGAGAAATCAAGGAGTAGATCAGTTCTTACTAGAAATGCTATGTCTAAAATAAGAACATACAAAGGCTAGATAAAAGAGAGAGGAAGAGAAAGGAATGAATACACCTCATCAGGTACGTGAAATAATATAAAACATGTTGTGATGTTAAGTGATGCTAGGTATATAATGTACCAATAGTAATATCATGAATGGATTTGAATGCTCAATTCCTCTAGGGTGGCTAAAGAATATAAAGGTTGTCCCTTTGGCTCCATTTGTTTCACTAAATTTTGTCTATTTCAAGTCTAAAGGAAAATAGAAAAGAATGATGGGGATAAATGATTATAATGAACCTAGATTGGTTTAAGCACTATATCCAGACATTATGAGCACTCCTCTTTGGCTGGGGAGGACTATCTATAAGTAAGAAGGCACTACCACAAGATGTTTTTTAGCAAATAAATGAGTGGGCTACCAAGATACATGCTTGTTCTAGGAAGTGTAAAAATTCCTTAGAGATGATAGTCCACTTTTGAGAGATAAAAGAATAACAAATAACTAAAAGAGAGGTAAAGAGAGAGAGAGTGAAAGATAGATAATATTACCATTATTAACAACCTGTATGTAGCAGAGAGTGACAGGGTGTAGGTGATATATTTTGTTTATGCTTTAGAAGTTATTTGGGTAGGTTTTGAAAAGGTTAGGGAATCCACAGTCATTGAAATTGGTAGGGGAGTGACCTATATTGGTTATACTACTAAGGTCAGTGGTAAGGTGACCGATGTCGGTTAGGATACCGAGATTAGTAGGGGCAACAAATGTTTGGGAACTTGTACAAGGCTTTTTTAGGTCTAGAAAATGGTTTTGATCAGGTCTGAGAGGTTAGGGAGAGTTATGATAGAGAAAGTATGGTTTGGGTAGATTTTTTCAGAGGTTTGGTATGTTAGGCTAAGGGGAAATAAGTAAGGAGGCTTTGTAACTCCCTCACGGGGGTTCGGTCAGAAGTGTGTAAAGTAATGCACAATAGATATAAAGTGATAGCATAATAAATGTTTACAAGACCTAAAAATAAGTGATGTACTTAGCTATGGTTATTGAATGATAAGTTCTAGATTGATGATCCCTATTGAGGAGTATGAACTTGAATGCTTGAACAAAGAGAACAAACAGGTGTTGTTGGTCCTTAAGAACTCAATTCTTGATCATGATTGACTTACACAAGATGACAGTAAGCCAAGATGCCAAAAATAGAATACTGATAGCTTGAATGCAAGTAAGAATGAATTTTATTTATTTTTGTTAACCTAAACTTCAGGTTGGAGTTTGGTTTATATTATTGATGTCGGTGATCCCACCAACGTTGGCCATGGGCTGACTGACGTCAATGGCCCTATAATAGGTAAACCTTACTATTTTGGCTTGTTTTATATTGTTCTTCATGCCAAGTGTTTCACCCATTATAAAATGGTAAAAATAAGAGGTTATGAAGGAGGTAGTTGATAAGGAATTTAGTTTGGAAGTGGGAATAAGTCTTGGGTAGTTAGGATGAGGGGACTAGATCTTGAGGTGATTCATCAGGTGAGAATCTGTAATAGGGCAAGGTGGCTAGGTAAAGTGGTAACAAGGGTTTTTAATTAACTTATTTTAAATTAATTAAATATGTGAGGGGTAAAAGCATGGGCTAGGGAGGTTAATTGTTATTATTGAAAACCAGGTTAAAAGGGGTTTCGACATAGGGAGTTACATACATATGTGTGACATAATTTTGTGTCTACATTTTCCCATTTTTGTCTTGTTATTTATATTGATAAGTTTGTAAGACAAAAATAGGAGTTAGATGCTCCAAGTATTGGATAAGGTATCCCCTGTCAAAATGGGAATCGATGGAGGAGAAATCAGAATCAAGTACCGATTTGATAAAAAGGTAATTGGGTGAGTGGTGGATAATTTGAGTATCTCTCCATATGCATATACTACTATGAGTTATAGTTGACAAAGTCAAGAATAGGCAAGGTTAAGGAGGACTCAGATAGAAGTAAGCAAAGCATAGCTTGTAAGTGATAGTTGAGAGGTCAAAATAATTAAAGTTATAGCTCTAATGGTTAATGTGTCCCAGGTATCTAAGGTAGGAAGTGCCCATGAGAAACAAAAAAGGGTTGAAGATGATACGATGAGCTTGGTTTCCATCTAAAACACCTAATATACATGTGTGTGCATAATAACCAACTATAGTGAAATAGCATAAGCAATCAAGACAAGCAATGCAAGGTTGGTGTAAAAGGGTCAATGAATGAGGAGATATTCATGATCTCTAAGAAAATTCATCATGGGTGAAGATTTAAGTGATCTTAAATGGTGTTTATCATGGTTGGGAAGATATATACGATCTCTAGTTGCCCTAGTATATGGGTGAAGTCTAAAAATTTGGGGGTTGATTTGTTGGGGAAAACATTATCGAAATGGTGCCAATGTCGATGACATTGCTGATATTGATAATAGAAAGTGCTAACATTGGGGAACTAGGGAAATGTTATCGATGTCGATATGTGTAAGCATCAACATCGATAGATTTGGTCAGGAATATTGACATCAGTGGCTAACCAAACTTGACAAAAGGGGGTTTGGCAGCTGACCAAACTCATTTATAACTTTGTGATTCGAGAGAAAAAATAGAGCTTGAGAGCAAACAAGATGGTAGAGCAAGGAGGGGACCCAACAGGAGGTGCACCACCACAGGAGCTAGCTGTGCCAACTAAGAGGAGATGGAGAGATGAGGTAAGAGTCTCTGCTAGTTAGTTTGAAAGTTGATTTAGGTATTGATATTTTTTAGGCTAATTTAGAGGTGGGGGTGTAGAAAACATTAGTAGAGGGGTAGAAAATAGGGTAGGTTAGTTGTATGATAAGTTGGGGGATTATTTGGGTAAGTTGTTAGGTTAAATTTGTAATGTTAGATCTGGGTCATTTGGCCCTAGGGTTGAACTAGTCACTGATATCAGTGAGGTCTACTAACATCAATCGACATGGCACTAAGGTCGATAGGTGTCTATCAACATCGACTGACACTTAGGCATATAAAACACTAACATCGGTAGTAATGTCGATGTTAGTGACTGTAAAAACTTAGTAAAATAGGAAAAAGGGTTAGTTTGGATCCCTAGTAGAAGTAGTCAACTAGCCTAATGGTCGAGCTAGCCTCAGAAGACTTTGTGTCAATTGAGTGCTACCTACATAGCCTAGTTTAGGACCTCAGGCCAATGTAGTTCTCCCAGAGCTTAGGGAAAAGATCTAAAAAGGGGTGTAGGTGAAATGGGTAAAAAGGTAGGTTGAAATAGGTCAAGAGGTATAGGGCTTAAAAGATAGGGCATAATATCAAGGG
>JARHVA010006122.1:745000-800000 GCA_037957365.1 Torreya grandis | reverse complement strand
GTTTAGCTTTTAGTCATGGATAAGACTATAGACGCTTAGGAGTTTTCCACTTTGAGGGAAAAACTATACCACTACGTAAGTTAACTAAGTGTATAGGAGTAAGGGTGAATAAAAAGGGAAATGAATGTAATAGGGACACTCAAAGGATGAGATCAATTTAAACATGAGGTGAAGTAACGCTTGTTTAACAAAAGAATGGTTGTAGGTGTAAGACATTTAAAGGTTGGGGTTCTGGCCTCCCTTCAAGAGAAGACAAATGATAAGTTCTTGAGTTGTACTTGTGAGTTATGATACAAGGTTCAATCCAATTAGGAGAAAACTTACCCCATTTACTTTTCTCCATGTTTTTCACGTGTTAATTTTCTTTTAAGACAAGATCTCCTATATTGAAATCTCACTCTTTGAGGTTTTTAAAATAATCATGTTTGATACGATCTTGATATATTTGGAGGTGGTTGAGGGCTATGAGATGACGCTCATCAATGAATTCAAGTTAAGCCAAACATTCTTGGTGAAAGACATCATTAGTATGTCTTGTAGAGAAATGCAAATAGAAGGAATCTAGACTTCAAGAGGCAAAACAACCTCCATCCCATATACCAAGGAAAAAGGTGTAACACATGTATGGGTTCGAATGCTAGTATGGTAAGCCCATAAAGTAAATGGAATGTGTGTGTGCCAATCCTTTCCCATATCGTTGACTACCTTCATGAGAGTTTTGGTCAATGTTTTGTTAGAAGTTTCTACCTATCCATTAGCTTGTAGATAGTATGGTGATGAGAAGCTTAATTTGATTCCAAATGTATCATAAAGACTTTGAAAAATATTGTTTTTGAAAGATTTACCGTTATCTGTTATAATTTTATGAGGGAAACCAAAACAATAAATGATGTGGTGGTTGATGAAGTCAATAATTTTGTCAGCTTCAATGGAGATGAGAGGGGTGGCCTCAACCCACTTAGTAAAGTATTCACTGGTAGTAATGATATAATGATGATGGAGGGATGAATGAGGGTTAATCTCTTTGATTAGATTTAAGCCCCATTGGGAGAAGGGCCAAAAGTCTTTGGTGACTTGTAATGTATGATAAGGAACGTGAGGAAGGTTAGTTCGTTGCTGACACTTGATGTAACATATAATGTAATCATCACAGTCTTGATGGAACATGGGCTAATAATAGCCAAGTTGAAGGATACACTTGGAAAATTCGTGACCATTAAAATGCCCACCACAAATCCCATCATGGAATTCCTTAATAGTGAAGGGAGTCTCAGTACTATTGAGGCATCTAAAGAGAAAACCATCAAAACCTCGCTTGTAAAGAAGTCCCCCTAGTATAGTATAATGAGTGACACATTTTATGAAGGACCATTTCCCATTATTAGAGACATCAGAAGGGGTAATAGACAAGGAAAGATAATCTGTGAGTTTCTTGTACCATAAGCATGTGGGTTGGCTATTACATTTTTGATAAAGAGGATGTTATCTGAGACATAGAAGGGTAATTTTAAGTGATGCATGGTGATATAAATTCATGAGGAAGAGGATGAAGAGGGTATGTGTGAAGCAAGTGAAGCCATTGTGTTAGCAAATTTATTTGTAGATCAAGGAATAGTTTGTAAGAGATAAGAGTCAAATGATCCCAATAGCGTATCTACATGATGTTTATACCACTACAAAATTTCATTTTTGCATAGGTAAGAACCATTAACTTGGTTAGCCACTAGTTGAAAATTACCAAAAATGGTTATAAATTTGATACCTAAGAAGAGAGTTGCTTGAAATCGTAGAATCAAAGCCTCATATTTGGCCATATTGTTAGTGCAATCAAAATATAGTTTAAATGACAAAGGCATAGGCTCACCATCTAGAGGAATAATAATAACCCTGGAACCCCCACCATGTTGACATTTAGATCTATCAAAGAACATCATCATTTGGTAGGAGATGTCATCAGTGGAGAGTGTTATAATAGATTCATCAGGAAATTCAAGGTTTGAAGGTTGATTGTCAGGTAAAGGGGTAACAAATAACTAGTCAGTGATTATTTGCCCCTTAATAGATTTTTTTTGAATGAACTCTAAGTCAAATTCAACAGAAATCATGAGCCACTGAGCTACACATTGGTTGTGATAAGGTTTGAAATGCATGTATTTGAGGGGATCAATATGGGTGACCACATAGGTTTTATGATTGAGGATATAATGGCAAAGCTTGGAGGCAAAAAAGACCAATTCAAGGCAATTTTTTTCAATATGGTTATATCAAGTCTCATAATCAATAAGTGTGCGGATTATGTAGTAATCCATCTACTCTCGATGTTGGTCATCTCGATGTACAATCATAACACCTAGAGAATGCTCTGTTGTAGAGATGTATAGTTACAGAGGCTGATTTTCCTTACGTGGAATAAGAAATGATGGGGACAGTAGATATTGTTTAAGTGCATCAAAATCTTCCTAGCAATCTATATTCTAATGGAAGGAGACATCCTTTTTGAGGAGATGATGAAAGGGTTGGAAATGATCTGATAATTGGGAAATGAAGTGGTGAATTGACTAAAGTTTTCCTTGTAGGCTATGGAGTTGTTTGATATTAGTAGGTGGAGGCATCTCTAGGATTGATTTAACCTTAGTAGGATCAACTTTGATACCATAGAGAGAAATGATAAAACCTAAGAGCTTACCATAAAGAACACCAAAGACACATTTCTTTGGGTTTAGTCGAATGCTATATTAGAAGAGACGAGTAAATATGGTTTCAAGAATTGTCAAGTGATCTTGATGAAGTTTAGACTTACTGAGTAAGTCATCCATGTAATCATCCATAATTTTATGTAGGAGATCATGAAAAATATAGGTCATGATGCATTAGTAAGTTGCACCAGCATTCTTCAATCTAAAAGGCATGGATTGATAACAGAAAGTCCCCCATGGGGTAATAAAGTTTGTCTTGTGCTAATATTAGGAGTAACTATGATTTGATTTTATCCAGAGAATCCATCTATAAGTGATAGCATCTCATGACTGGCCATCAAATTAAAAATCTGGTCAATACTTGGCAATGAGAAGTCATATTTTAGACAAGCAAAGTTTAAATCATGATAGTCAGTGTAAATTCGGATTCCCTCGGTCACTTTTATGACAAGAAAAATATTGGAAATCCATTATGGGTAGTCGATGGGTTGGATAAAGTTAAAAAAAAAGAGGCATTGGATCTCTTCTTTGACAAGGAGAGTAATTCAATGATGCATCTTTTGAATCTTTTGCTTTACAGGTTTAGCATCTCGATTGGTGATAATGTTATGGATGATAATAGAGGGGTCAATACTAGGAATGTCATTATAAGACCAAACAAAGGCTTTGCTATGGCAATTAAGAAATGTGGCATAATCAACTTGCTTAGAGGAATATAAAGATTGGCTAATCTTGAGGATGTGAGGGTTATCGTGAGAGGATAGGTTGACGTCAATGGTTGATTCATTTAACATAGCTTTTGTTTTAGATGGGAGCGATCATTAGATATAAAAATCATCTGCACCCATATATGTGAGAATTATGTCATCATCTTGACATTAGATAGTGATAATATTGGGAAAGTCTTCAATTATTTTAGGATGAACGAGAGGAAGGGACCTTGTTTCCTTACCCTGATGATAGGTGAGAGGCCCCAAATGGATGGTATTTATTGAAAAAAAAATTAGGAGGTATAGATACCTCTGATTTGGTAGGTGATGATGGAGAAGAAGGTGGAGAAGGAGAGACTGGTTGTTCAATAATTGATACATGGGTAGTCTTAATGAGTTTAGTTGGTTCATCATATCCCACTCCATGCCTCTTTTTGGCATTTTCAATGGTGATGCTAGTAGGATATTCAATAGGTGTATGGACACCTTGTTCATAATGACCCAAACCAAATCCTTTCTAGGCAAACCTATAGAGATAGGTGTGAGAGAATCTATGGTTACTTAAGAAAGAGAAGTCATAAGTAAATGGTTGTGGTGAAGAAGATGGATTGATGATAACAGGAGCTTGATCAATTCCCCCATATGTGAAATTGGTTCAAAGGTTAGGGGGCCCATAAGGGATGACCATCCCAATACAGGGATCATAATTTGGGTGCATGTGAAGCCTTACATACTCTTGTGGAGTATAGAACATGTTGAGCATCAACAAATTATATTTACCGAGTGACAAACATTGAAAGGTCTCTTCCATGGGATCCTTGTTAAGAATTTGTGTTGCCAGTATCTATGTAACCAGGGCAGTGGAGCTTGTAGAAGCTTTAGAATTATCATGAGGAGAAGATGATGTTTTCAATGGAATGAGAACATCATTGGGACTATAGGTCATGTTGCATGTTTTAAATAGGAGTGGGTCAGTAGGTATAACATGTACTTGTCCATCATGTTCAAACTTGACACAACAGTGTAAAGTTGAGGGTACACATTCCATAACACATATACAAGGTCATCCAAGTAGTATGTTATATTGTAAATCTCCTTCCATAATATAGAAGAACTCAAGATTAGTGCAGGGACCTACATGGATATGTAAGACAATAGTGCCCACCGTAGTAGCTATATTATAGTTAAAAGAATGGCTTACTTCATCAGTTTGAGACATGCAAATGTTGGGAAGTTTTATCTATTTGTAAGCATGGGTGGAAATAATATTAATAATATCCCCCCATCGATCATGACTCTTTTGACATGGTTTTGATCAATATATGCGGTAATAAAAAGGGTAGAATCCTAATCTTTAGGGTGTTGTAGTGGAATTTCTAAATCACTGAAAGAAATCAAGGATATGGAATTAAGGGAGCCAACCAAAGATGTAAGAGGTTGGGGATCATCTAATTTCATCTCAATCACTTTCAAAACACTAATCAAATCTTGATAGTGTTAGGATGAGTTTTGGATTAACTCATACAAAGACATTTTCATAGGAGTTTGGTGAAGCTGTTTCACCATTGAGCTTTGAATAACATCCAAAGATGTTATTTTAGGAATACCCAAGATGGAAATATTAGGATTAGGAGTGTCTTTGGTAAAGGGATTAGCCCAAGGAGCAATGACCCTTTTTTTAGATTTATCTTATTGGTTTTGTGACCGTGTGGCCACATTAACTATGTTGATCTGAAATGTTGGTGAAGGAGATGGTAAAAGGGGTTATAATGACATCTTTAGGTTTGAATTTAGGTGGAATAGTAAGAGACACTGTAGATTCCAAAGGTGGAATAATAGTAAGGTTAATGGTAGTATCATCGAAGAGAGTGTCAACATTGAAGTGCTGCCAAATGACTGTTGTAAGGGCTTTGCATCTCTCAGTATCATGTCCAGGTGAATGATGATATAAAAAAAATTGTGTATCATTAAACCAAGATGGCTTCATTTCAAGAGGAATATAAGGCTTAATGGGAGGAAGAGTTATTACAAAATATTGTAATAATTGACGTAGGAAAAATATTTGAGAGCCTACAAGTGGGCTCACACTTTTTGTGCTAATAGGAGTGGACACCTTCTTTTGTTTCAGTGTTGGAAAGGTAATTTTATGTGGTGCCTTATTTGGTGATAGTGGAGTTACATGTTTTGATGTCTCTTTCTTAGTGTCATTTGTGAGAGGTCTATTAGATGGAAAAGGCAGGAGTGGAGGTAGCTTAACCTTTTGTTTTGATTGGTTAGATAATATTTTAACTAAGGTAGAGGGGTGTGGTCCCAAAATGAATGGTAAAGTTGAGGATTGAAGATGGGATCAGTGAGATCTAGGGAGCTTAAAATTTTTATATAATTTAGGCCATGAAACTCCAACTTATGGTTGAGGAGTTAAATCTAATTTCACATGTGGATAAATTAGATTAGAGATGGGGCGTACACCTAAGGGCCTGATATGATTTAATGTGGTATATTCTTGTGAGGGTGAGGGTGCTGACATAGATGGCTAAACTTCAATTACTTTTGGTGAAGACGATCTAGATTTGTCAAAGAACTTAGGGTAAAGTGTAGTGAGAGGGTTGGCAGTAAAGGTTGACATTCATTGTGTTGGATAAAGAGTTTTAAGTCAGTCCTAAAATGCCACATGATCTAGATTTATAGAGTCAAGAAATTCTAGACTTTTTACCAACCATGAGAAAGGTTTAGATGAAGTTGACGTAGGCCTTACAATTGTTTATTTAGAAGGGTGTAGTGTTTGGGAGAGAGGGAAATTGTTTTTTTCTACTACTTCAGGCCAAAGACAAGAAATAATTGCAACAGGGTCCTCTTTGACAGAGATGGGATAAGAGACATAGTCTGCCATGGTTGGAGGGTAGGTAGGAGAAGAAGGTTCCTCAAGAGGGTTAAAAAAGGTATTATGGCTCCCTCAACATGTGGGTGAGGCATGGGTAAAGTATGATCCTTCATAGGTAAAAGAAGGGGTAAGAGTGGGACAATTGGAGTAGGCATAATAGGTCTCTCATCTATTATGGGAGTAGATAATACTGACTCCTCTAAGTGCAAAGTTGGAGTGGGTGGGGTACTACTCTTTATAGGTGGAGGAGAGGTAGGTGAAGAAGCTTCTTCAAGAGGGTATAAAGCAAGAATGATGTTCCCTTCAATATGTGTATGAGGAATGGGTAGGGTGTGTTCTTCAAGTGGTAAGAGGATAGGTAATATTGGTTTAAAAGGAATTGGCATTACAAGCTCCTCAAGAGGAAAAATAATTGGTAAAGGAGGCTCTTCCTCTTGAGGGAGTGGAATGGGTGAACTAGGCTCTTCTACCTAAGGAGGAAGAATAGGTGAAACAAATGCCATTGAATGTGGTGGAGGAGTCAATGAAATGGATATCTCTTATTGAGGGGAACGTTGAACAAGAGATAAAGGAAAGACCATATTAACCCTATGGATATTATGATCACCTGAGTCAGTTGTGGATTGGACAATATTTTGATTTGGTAAATGGTTAGGAAAAAGGTGTTTGAACACATCCATACTTTGATTAGGGGTGCATTAGGATTATCCAAGATGAGATCACCTCTATCAAGCATATCTTGAATAATGTTCTTGAGTATCTTACAATTATTAGAATTGTGGTCTTTAACTCGATGGTAACCAAAAAACTCATCTTCCTTGTACCAAGTTGGGATAAGATGAGAAGGGTCAAACTGTATAGGAGGCTTGATCTGAGGAAGGGTTATGACACCTTGTTGCAATATTTTTTCCTAGATAGATGTATATGACTCCCTGATGGAAGTGTATTATCTTTGTTCATACCATTATTGGAATTGTTTGGTCAGATTTTAGGAAGTTGAGGAATTCAATTGGTTTATGGTTGTGGAAGAAGCTGACTTAAAGACCATTGCATTGGTAGAACCTTTAGATTTTTGGTTAGAATGAGAAGTTTTAGAGGAGGAGGAGTCATTTGATTTGGAATTGGGGTTATCACTACATAACTTGACTTTACCTTCATCTATAGCACAAATCTTGAGTTTCTGTGCCATTGTGAAGGCCTCATCAAATGTGCATAAAGTTTGTACCTAGAGTGTGGATGAGATGTGCTTAGCACATGCCCTTGAGAAGAGCTTAATAAGCTTAGGTTCAGGTAAGGAGAAGGAGAGTTGATTGATGAAGCTTCTCTAATGAGTGACAAAATCTACAATAGGCTCATCATCAAATTATCTGATAGAATAAAGGTCTATTATAGAAAAGTTTTTTTGAAATGTTAATAGAGAAATGGTCTAGGAATATTTATGCAAGTTGGGTAAATGAGAAAAGGGAGTACTGAAGTATAGAGCTATACCAATCTAAAGAAACACCTCAAAGAGACATAGGAAAAGTATGAAGTAGTAACACATCATCATGCCCTATTAAATAACAAGCATGTCTAAATGCTTAGAAGTGCTGTTGTGGGTCATCTTTACTCTAGAAATGAGTAAATTTAGGGAGTTCCCATTATCTTGGATAAGGGTGAATAGGTGCAAAAGGATGGATTGGTTAATTACATATCTAATCATAAGATAACACATTCTTTGAACCAAAAATGGATGTCTCTAGATTAGACATTTTATCCATCAACATCTTAATGAGGTATGGAGGGGGATTAGTTTGGGGAATACCTCCTAAGTTATAGGAAACTTGATAGGAAGCTGAGTGAGTGTATGACATAGCTTGTTGAGGTTGTCTTGGAGAAATATAAGGATAATGAGTCATAGGATGGGATACGAAAAGAAAAGGGGCTTGTCACATTGGGTTGGAGACTATACCTTGGTTGGTTGTTGTTATTATAGGTTGGATTATTGGCATGGTTAGAGTGAATGAAGGGTGAGTCACAATTTGGGTAATTATAGCCACAAGGGTAGATATAATAGGTACCACTAAATTTTAGAATGGGGTGTGGCTTAACTAAACTAGTTGTGGTTGTGAAAATAGGGAAGTCACACTAGGGTTTAGGTAGGACTGGGCAGTTGGAGATGTTACACTTTGGACATTGTTTATAGTTAGGTTACTCATTGAAGTAGTGGTTTGGGTAACCATGGGAAAAATAGTGGAGACAACTGAAACTAGGGTTGTCTCCATTAGAGAGGTTGGCATACCATAGATTGGGTCACCTAAAGAATTAAGGGTTTGGCTCATAACAAGGTAATGTTGAAGGGCTGCTATATTACGATCAAGAAATTTAGTAAAATCTTGATGTCCCTCAGGCACAATGGGAATTTGGTTAGGGTTGGGAGTATGCTCTGTATCTGAATTATGCTCCATGATGGAATTAAAATTGAGAGGGGAAGGTATAAGTGGTTTCTAGTTTGCATAATCAGTAAGAATTTTGGCTTGAGCTCATGTCAATAGCATGCAAGAGGAAGTATAAATAGTATTACTACCCAGTATTAGAAACAAAATAAGGAAAAATCAAGTTTGAGTGTGGGTAAGTGGGTTATTTTACCTTACTATTTTGAGCCTATGAAATTACATAGTCATCAACTTCGGTCGCTTGACTGATGTCACTAGAAAAAGTTGTCTGACATCAATGGTTTAACCGATGTTGATAGGTTAATTTTTCTAATGTCAGTAGGGTTAATCGATGTCAGTCATTGTGATATCCTAATAGATAGAAAATTTGATGTTTTAAGAAACTAGAAGTTGAAACTAGGTAAAATAGTAGATGTAAAAGGTCTGTGTAAGAAGAAAGAACACTCAAAAAACTTGAGATAACATGTTATACAAACTGAGTATTAGAAATAGTATTGATTTTATGAATCAATAGGGAAACATCCTTACCAACTCCAAAATATAGAAGGCAATAGAAAAGTAGAAAAAGAACATACAATGAACAACTATTAAGTCTTAAAGATTAATTTTTAGTCTCGTGTTGGCTTATGCCTTAATCAGATAGTGAGAAGAGAATTTGGTTATCGAGGGTACTAGAAAGCAATCTAGAGCTAGTTTTAGGTTAGTTTTAGTGCTCAAGAGGAAATTTGTGTTAGACCAGGTATGTGGCTTATTATAGGAGATTGCTCTCCACACTTCAAGAACCTAGAGCTGAGCTAGGATGCTTAGCCAAAATATACCTTCTATCTAGAGTTTATACTCCACCAGAGAACATAATGGGTTCTCCCCTTGGTAGTGAAATCCAAGTAGGATAATTAGGTAGGGTAAGGTGATCCACCAGGTGATGAAATATTGATGGGCCTTTTCTCAGGTGAGTTTAGATGTTTGTTTATGTGAATGTGATTTGGTTGTGTAACATAAGTGCACTACAATTTATTTAAAAATGCTTGTAATTAACTAGGTGAGCTAATATGCAACAAAGAAATAATGAAATGCAGTAAGTTTTAAACCCAAATCTAAAATGTTTACATTCAAATGAAAATAGAGGTGAAATAGTAATAGAGTATAAAATTAACTATCCTAATGTGCATGAAAGAATAAATAAAGAATAGATTCTCTTTTTTTTGGAAAAAAAAAATGATAAATTGCTCTTAGAGGAAAAGAAAAAAGAAAGAAAATTTTAGTTTAATGCTTTTTAGATAGAAAATAAAATATTGAATTTTTTGTTTTAAGAGAAAAGAGAAGGAGGAAGTGCAAGAAATGAAATTTTCACTATAATTCACCTATATGAATGCTTAAAACAAGAAATGAAACCAAGGAAAACTCTAGGGTTCCATCAGGTGTGCTAAAAATGTTTCGATAAATTTTGTCTATTTCAAGTCTAAAGAAAAATAGAAAAGAATGATGGGGATAAGTGATAAGAATAAACTTAGATTGGTTTGCACATCGTATCTAGATGTTGTGATCACTCCTCTTTAGTTGGGGAAGACTACCTATAAGTAAGAAAGCACTACCACAAGATGTTTGTTAGTAGATAAATGAGTGGGATGCAAAGCTATGCACTTGTTCTAAGAAGTGTGAAACTTACTTAGAGATGATAGTCCACTTTTGAGAGACAAAAGAATAACAAATAACTAAAAGAGAGGTAAAAAGAGAGAGTGAAAGAGATAATATTACTGTTATTAACAACCTATATGCAGCAAAGAGTGAAAGCATGCATGTGATATATTTTGTTTGTGTTTTAGAAGTTGTTTGGGTAGGTTTTGAAAAGGTTACAAAATCCATAGTTGCCTATGTTGGTAGCAGAGTGACTAATATCAGTTATATTGCCAAGGTCAGTAGTAAGGTTACCTATGTCAGTTAGGCTACTACCGAGGTTGGTAGAGGTAATGATGTTTAGGAGCTTATAAAAGGCTTTTCTAGGTCTGGAAAATGATTTTGATCAGGTCTAGGAGGTTGGGGAGAGTTATGAAAGAGAAAGTATGGTTTGGGTAGATCTAGTTAGAGGTTTGGTGTGTCAAGTTAAGGGAAAATAAGTGAGGAGGATTTTTAACTCCCTTGTGGGGGTTCTACAAGAAGTGTGTAAAGCATTGCATAGTAGATATAAAGTGATAGTGGAATAAATGTTTAGAAGACCTATAGAATAAGTGATGTACTTAGCTATGGTTTTTGAATGATAAGTGCCAGATTGATGATCCCTATTAGCAAGTCTGAACTTGAATGCCTAAATAGAGAGAAAAAGCAAGTGATGTTCATCCTCAAGAGCTTAGTTCCTAATCATGATTGACTTACGCAAGATGATAGTAAGCTAGGATGTCAAAAATAGAATGTTGAGAGATTGAATGAAAGTAAGAATGAACTTTCTTGATTTTTACTGACTTGAACTTTAGGTTAGAGTTTGTCTTATATTACCAACATCGGTGATCCCACCGATGCCACCCATGGGTTAGCCGGCATCGATGGCCATAGAATAGTTAAACCTTGCTATTTTTGGCATGGTTTTTATTATTCTTCATACTAAGTGTGGCACCCATTACAAAATGGTAAAAATAAGAGATTAAGAAGGAGGTAGTTGATTAGGAATTTAGTTTGGAAGTGGGAATAAGTCTTGGGTAGTTAGGATAAGGGGACCAGCTCTTGAGATGACTCATCAGGTGAGAATTAGTCATAGGGCAAGGTGGCCAAGTAAGGTGGCAATAGGGATTTTTAATTAACTTATTTTAAATTAATTAAATGTGTGAGGGGTAAAAGCATGGGCTAAGGAGGTTAATTATTATTATTGAAAAAATGGGTTAAAAGGGGTTTTGGCATAGGGAGTTACACACTGTGTGTGATGTAATTTTGGTGTCTACACCATCATCACCCACTATGTATTGAATCTATGTAGATCATGCATGTGTTAATCGATGTTTGGACTATGTGCTTAATCCCTCTGAGTAGGTGGCTCAATAATACAAAGCATAGGTAGTCCTTTATCTCTAGCACTTCCCACTAAGTGTGAAATATAAACTAATATCAGTATGCATGTATGTCATATGAGATGACTCATAAAACTCATAAATGCTCTATAATTTGACAATGTGGCATGGATATATGAATGTTTACTAAGAACTTGGCCAATCTTGGCCACTTAAAAAGGTGGAGATTAGGCTTGTATAAAATCCACTTAGAAATTGAGAACTAGGATTATATGAAAGCCACTCTGAAATGATGCCAACCACCTGTAGATGGAATAAGGCATGCAACTACTGAGAATACTTGGGTAATACAATGAATGGAAAGAAATTAAGGTAAATGTGAAGTGCACATTACCTCCAATCATTGGTGTCTATAACATGGATTCTAATTTGGAAGTTGCACCAACTACCCAACCTAAAATTGAAAGTAAGAGCCATCATGTTATGCATGATGCCCATATATATAGATAATCTAAGTAAAATTGTACTAAAATTGCACAATCTAAAACTAGAAGTAAGATCCATCATGTCATGCATGATACCCCCTATATCTGGATAATCTGAGTAAAACTAGACTAAAACTACCGAATCTAAACTAAGCTGTAACTAAAAAAATTTCAATTGACCTTACCTTTCTGTATGTTTCTATGACTTTTAGGTTTTTGGCTGTTTGGATGAGAGCACTAAAAACTAGACACTTTGGTGTCCAGTTATGTAATCCCAATATGGTGCTCTTGTCCTTTACTATTTTTGATGACTATTTTATATTCATCACTGTTTTTTTGGTCTATTCTATGTTTTTTGAAATCTAATTATTTTTCTAAGTGTTTTAAAATTAATTTTTGACTGGTAGAGGGATCTGATCTTTGTGACAAAACCCTTATTTGTTGCCCCCTCTTCTGAGGGTAAGAATGAAAAATCTACAATGACTGCCCTTAGAAGAAAGAGCCCTGCAAGTGTGTTATGCTATAAAATACATGATATAGCAATGATAATCAAAAATATGTTTCAAAATATAGCATAGTTTGTATTGGAGATTGTTAGATCAATAGGGGTATGCCTAGATAGATGTAACAATGTAATAACATGTGTCATATACTAAAATGAAATTGGAACTCTTCTTAGTTGTTATTTTTCAAGGAGGGATGGATCATTATGTCCATCATGTTATCTAGGAAGGCAAGATAATGCATGATATGGATCATGGCGTTGTAAATAATAGATAAGCAAACAAACATGCAAGGCAAGAAGTAAAAAGCATATAAAAGAGGTCAAGGGACCAAGCAAATAAGGTACATGGGTACATGCCACTCAAATTGGGAAAGAAAACATACAAGGCATGTTCAAATGCCCATATGCACATACAATTGTAAATAAGAAAGATTGGTGTGAGGCCCATAAGCACATACAAGAGTACAATAAAATGACATTGGAAAATGTCTTAAGGCACACACAAGCAACAAAATAGGAACTAAGGAATGCAATCACATCGAGCTACTCAAATAAATAAAGGAAGACATGTAAATTCTAGAAATACTATCGTATCTAACTAATCAAAGCAAGAAGTGAAAGTATACAAAACATGTAGTACAAGACTAGGTAGATGCTAAGAAATACAAAAGTACTATATACTAGTGATTGTCGGTAGAATAATTTGTATAAGCTAGTAAGTAATGTATATCAACATAATAGTTAGAGTGTGTGGTGTAAGAGTGACATAACTTGGATGTTGTAGTCATGTAGAAGATGCCCCTGATAGGTAGACATATTGATGTATGTCTTGAATGTAAAATTAGGATGCCCCCTCAATAGGTAGAGTGAAGCAATCAAGTATCTTGGTGTCACTGCACACAATCAAAGAAGATCAAGTGAAGCATGGTAATGTAGATAAATCAACAAATAATAACATAGAATAATAAAATGTAAGTCTAGCATGTTAGTAGAAATGTAAAGCATGGATAATGTGTATAATTGAAAAGTTTTTGGTGTTTTGAGTTATTTGAATGTTTTTATATTTTGACATGTTTTATTGTTTTTGGTATTTTGAAATATTGTATTATTTTTGGTATTTTTAAATAAGCTATGTACAAGTAATCATAAGAAAACTATGTACAAGAAATAAAAAAGAAACTATGGACAAGTAAGATAAGAAATTATGTACAAGAAAGACTGAGAAGAAATGATACTAATTGATGAGTCTCATAAGAGACTCCCTATCATGTTGTCCTGTATCAAGGAAATAAATTGTGCATGATTGTGAAGCACAATGGAAGGGATGAGACTGTGACTCTGAGGGTTGTGTATGTTTTAAGTGCTCTAAAATCTCTGAAGTGAAAATTGACATTGGGGTCCCCCTATAAATCTGAGAAGTGGATGAAACTATGGGGCTTTCAGGGACCCATTTGGTAGTAGAAGAATCTCTCTAAAAATGTGTTTTGTATAAAGGCATGATATCTCAATGATACTACCCTCATTGTGAATACTATAGCTAAAAACTATCTAGAGTCTTGAAACTATCACTGATGTAGTGGCCACTCTAAGAGAGGCCTCTATGGAAGTGTATGAACTCTTTGTGCTAGCGAAGGAGGCCTCAATTATGTTTAAATCTCAACTAGAGGAATAACTATAATTGGTGGAAGAGATGAAACTGTATCAAAAGGGGTGATAACATGAATGATAAAGCTATAGCCATGGGTGTAATCAACCTACCTATTTTCATAAACTTGGGTGATAGCATGTACCACATGATCTACTATAGGCATAAATCTGGTAGTAGGTGTGGGATAAGAGCTAGGTGAACCAAGTTATAAGGGATAAGGAATAGATATAATCACTAGTGTTTTTTTATGTCTAATAATGATAGGGAGATATTCAAAAGTATCCAAAGAGTTATATACATTTAGGTAGAAACCATGTATACATGTAATTGGAGTTATAAGTTGTATAACAATATGATTATAAGGAAGATTCCACATGAGAGATAAAAAATGAGGGATAGAGAGCATAGAACTTTGCACTACTGCATAAAAAACTTTTACTTGTAACATGACATTTCTAACACATTTAGCAAGATAGAGTTGAAAATTATTTCGCGTGAGAAAGAGAGAGTATGTAAAAGAAATAATGAAACCTTGTATTAAATAAAAGTAAACATTATTTTGAAGGAAGGGGATCTTAACATGTTTAGCAATAAATTTATTAATATCATCTCATATTATAAAAAAAAAAAGCACGAAAGGGAAAGAATGAAGTTTTGCATTAACATATAGTAAACTTCATCATTCATATACATAATAGGGCTGAGTATGGACTCCTTATTATTTGCAAGAAATGTTTTGAAATAAGGGAGATCCATTTTTGATGTCATGTGAAATCTGATTTAGATGTAAGATGGTACCTCAAAAAGCAAAAGGACCTAGTATATTCGACTAGGGTTTGAAAGAAAATGATTTTAAAAATTACTATGGTAAATTTTAAAAATTTAATGTGAAACTATGATTTATATATGTAGGAAAAAATAGAAGAATATTGCTAAAATTAGCAAATAATTTTTTCTAGGGTTTCTAGGGTTTTTGTGCGTAAATGAAGTAAGTCAGGTTCACTAAATGATTTAACTTATTTGAGAATAATGAAGTTTTATTCCTATTTTAGTTAAGGGTCTGGATTAATAATTTAGTACAAAATATAGCAATAATTACAGTCCTAATTTGTGCAATTATTTATCTTTTTCACCTTTTTAAAAATAGCTATAAAGAGGAAGAAATATAACTTAGTTGAAAACAGACTGAGACAGTTGATAAAAAGGTTAAAAATGGTTATGCAAGACTAGGAAGGTGTTGTAAACTTGAATTTGGCTTTCATTCGGTAAAAAGATAGGAGCACCAAAACATGGATGTTTTGATATTTGGTGTTGTTGTACATTTTTGATGTTGTTGTCCAAACTGATCATAAAGACCTGAAACTTTATGGGTAATTATGTTGTGCCTGTGTGACACTGTTTGTGAAAAATAGAGTCCTGGTTATCGATGGAACTTGTTATAGAGCTGATTTTGTCTCAAAACTCTAACCTTCCATTATGCTTGATAAAATGATATTTGAATCACTTGAAAAAGTGAGGGGGTTTAGTGTGTAAGATGTACTAAATGTGTAATCCACACCCCCTATATGGGCACGTTGCCTCATATCAATACTCTGTAGAGGGATCAAGCCATATATGGTTCTCCCACCTAGTGTGTTTTGTACAATAATGTGATGCAGATGTAAAATGCCAAATTGATAGTGTTTGAGGTGACTAAGGGCTAGTATGAGGGTTTGAGTATGTTTGAAGCTATGTTGGGTGACTGTGTGTAAATAATAGGGAAGTTTACCTTAGTGCTTTGTTTATATTCTTGCCTGCTTTGTAAGTTTGGTCACCTCACTTTTAAATGAGCTTTGAGTGGGTTTTTATAAGGATCTATTAGTCATGGGTCAAATGTCTTCATGCTAAGCTAACTTAAGGATAAGGATTAGATGAAAATGACCATTGGGACTCAAAGTGCAAAAGGATATGAGTGCCAAAAACAAGATAGTTTGATATCTAGTTCTATAGTCACTAGTAGAAAAATAATAATAAATGACTCAACAAACTACTAAAAATTATATATAAATGACTAAGGTTGGTCATGTGACCATTAGCAGTTTATTGTCAGTCATTTATAACGTGACAAAATTTATGACTAAAGCATTTTTATTCATTTATTAGTTATTTTTATTGATCAATTTGGGAGTATATTTAATCATTAATTCAGTCATTGATTGTTGTTAATTAGTCATTTATTTAGTCATGATAGTCATTTATTTAGTCATTGTAATCATTAATTGTCATCAATTGGTAGTATGTTTAATCATTTTTATTTACTTATTTTCATCCATTGATAGTATATTTAGTCATTTGTATTAACTAATTTCCATCCATTGGTAGTATATTTAGTTATTTTAATCATTATTTTGCAATCAATTGGTCATATATTTAGTCATATTTATTCATTGATTTCTGTCAATTGGTAGTATATTTAGTCAATTTGATTATTAATTGACATCAACTAGTAGTATATTTAGTTATTTTAATTGAGTGATTTCAATTAATTGGTAGTAAATTTAGTCATTTTAATTTTTAATTGTTGTCATTTCGTAGTTTATTTAGTTGTTGTTATTCACTGATTTCTGTCCACTAGTAGTATACAGATACATTATTTATTAATTGCATAATCATTATATTTAATACTAGTTTAGTAGTAAATTTTTATTTATATGATATTAATAATTTATTAAATACCATAAATTATATAACATAGAAATAAACATATTATTAAACTTGAATTCAAACATAAAAGCAAATAAAAATATTACATATACGAACAAGTTACAACATGCCAAAAGTTAAAAGATTGATTCAACATCATGATAAAAAAAAGGTAATCTACAATAAAAAATATAATGTAATTTTGATGAACTGTAAGATATATATATATATATATATATATATATATATATATATATATATATATATATATATATATATATATATATATATATAAAGTTACAACATGCAAAAAGTTAAAAGATTGATTCAACATCATGATAAAAAAAAGGTAATCTACAATAAAAAATATAATGTAATTTTGATGAATTGTAAGATATATATATATATATATATATATATATATATATATATATAATCAAAAATATCAAATTATAAGAGTTTCTAACTCTTTAAAATATACCATGATAAAAATCCATGAACAACACATTCAAACTACTGCATAAAGTAGTGGCCCATGCTGTCTAACAATGAGTACATGATAAACATCAATTATATCTTTTTTTACAAATATATTAGTGGCCACGTACCATGTGAAGGTTCCTAATTTCTCTTTTAAATGGACAACTCCATCTATTTTGTCTTCATAAGCAAGGGGTATTTGTGACCTTTAAAATATTTACATTTGCATCTCCTGTTCCTTTCAATTTGACTCCATGTACAAAAGATAGTGAGTGAATTCATCCAATGCCTACATCAACACCATCAAATGGATCTAACATCCCAACTTTATCCCCTTCGTGGAGTTTATCAATACATTTCTAAAAAAAAAAAAAAAAATATACATTATATTGAGATATAAAACATTCGATAACATATAGATAAACATTCAATAAATATTTATAAAAAACTAGAAAATGATGATAGAAAACTTGAAACTATACACCTGACATATTAAATAAAAATTAACTTCTCGCTATTTGATATAAAATGGATGTTAGATACAGAAGGTGTCAATATGTTAGCAATCATGTGGCATGAAGATGTGAATGCTATAAAGACAACAAGTGACATTCCTTCAGTTGCGACAAGTTATTCTGTATTTTTTGAGGGCACCTTCCTCACCACTAGGCATAACTTTGCAGTGGCTACGAGCTCAACCTATAGTTTATATAGGTACATCCTAACCACTATATACACCCATCTAGTAACTACATGTTAATTCCTTACAAATGGTGAGCTATGGCTTTAACTATGGGCTATTAATAAATTCATGGAAGAGACTAGACAAGCTAGAGGAGGAGTGAAAGAAGATTAGAGAAGAAACTTAAAACATTGCTAAGGAATGACCATACCCATGAATAAAAAATTAAGTGCTAAAACAAAGGCATCCACTTCCAATCTCCATTTGGAGTGTTGTAGACCATATTTTATTACTACAAGGATATAAAAGAACCATTCTCAGCTTATGGTCACTTCATGGAAAATAATTTCGCTCTACCAATAAGAGAGATTTGGGAAATTTTTTGGAGCACATGTCCCAATTTTGATAAACTAGTTGATTTCCAAATTAAAAGTTCACTAAATAAAGAATCCATCAGCAAACATCCTCATTTATTGGGAGTAAGATAGAAGAGAAACAAGGCATCAACAAGCTCATACAGAGGAGATCAAGAGCAAAAAATTCCATCACCTACCCTTTTCCATGATTATAAAGGATATAACTTAGATAACAAACAAAGATCTATAGCAACTACCTTGTGGCAGAATGACAATAGTTTCTCATACCACTACAAGACCACTACTCCAAGCTTTATCGGTCATCATGATTGCATGCAAATTATAGAGGGCATAATTAAAGGATAAGATATTGTGATCACATAATTACCCAAGGGTAACAATACAATAAAATCATGACTACCAGGGTAATAATTGCATGAAGAAACAATAAGCTAAGCTTCCATTGCAACAAACACTCACATGCAGATTTCCCATGCCACAACCTTAGGAAAAAACAATTATAAAGGTACAATGTTTCTTTTAGTCATAGAAAAGCACTTTATTTTTTTAATATAGCATGTATTATATTAAAAAGAATATTTAATCATTAAAACATCATTTATTAAGTCTTTTCATGAGCTATGCCAACTCACCACTCAAAACCCTCATTATGATGTTGTCTTATATTTTTACATCCTACACATACCACATCATTTGGGGACAAGTGACACTTCACGTGGGGGTGGGGGGAATGTTGTGGGTAATCAATCACACAATAATCTATGTGTGTGGATTGAAATCCCATGATTATGTCATAACTATATCCATATTTTATTGGTGAAAATAATCAATTTTATTATTTTCCACTTCGAGATCAAAGCTCATTCACAAAAATACCTAAGCAAGACATTATTGTATCCTGCAACCAAAACTATCATTATTGAAGAAACTTGCTTTGCTATAGGCAATAATATAAAGGTAAAATTGGGTATTTTGAAGAGATATCTATTTGAAAAATTTGAAAGAAAGATAAACTAGTAGAATGGGAGGATCAGTAGTGAGAAGGGAACACTTGGACCAGATCCAGTTTTAAGGAGACCTAGATAGTTAGGCCATCTGTAGTAGGGTTGGATGGGCTACCTATTTAGAGAAACTACAACATTTTTCAAAACCTCTCACTAGAGAATTTGCAAGGTATTTTAAAAGATAAAATGTAATAGTATTTGGCATCACATTTCCAATTATAGAAGAAATGGTAAGCCAAGTTATTGGGTTGCCAAGAATTGAGAAAAATTGGGAAGAGAAACCTAATGGCCAACTAGCTAGACAACAATTTTGTTAAGACAATGAAATTCTAGTGATTAAGAAAGGAGGTGTGGAGAGACTAAGTTTACCCCCATCTTGGAGAGAAGTGGCCTCATATATCACCAAATATATGACATGTGAAGGTAGGTACTCCTTGATCTATACTCTCCAATTCAAATTTTTGACTCATTTAAGGCATGGTAGGACTATTAATGGCCCAAACCACTTGTGGAATATCTTGAAAAAAATGTCTAAATAATACCAAAGGGGTTAGAGAAAGCCTTGTCTCATCATTGTTTGATTTGGTTGTTGGTTAAACAAGGAATAAGATATACTAGACCTAACCTTAACTGGGAACAATTTCTAACCTTAAAGATTGGTGAACTTCAATAAGAGGAGGGAAACAATGAGTGGGGATTTCCTAAGGGATTTTTCCAGTAAACAACACAAGAGGATACTACAAGCACTAGTGCAACTAGTTATCCCATAGCTACTATACTCTCACCCATATTTTTTTACAGGTAAGAGAAGATGAAGAAAATTAGTGATACCTTCTGAGGATATAGAGGAGGAAAGTCCACTAAAACAAACTAGGCAGGATATTCCTTCTCCTATTGTTCTAACTATTTCAACACAAGAAGTAAATTATTCTGCCATGACTCCTTTAAAAGGAGAAAAAGCTTTTCCATCACTAGTTGCATAAGAAGAAGGGGATGGCATAAAGCTAGATCCTCAACAAAAATTTATTTCATCACCAACTACACAGGAGAAGCAAGTTTTAATAGCTCCCCCTTCTAAAAAGAAAAAGAAGACTAAAAAGAAGGCCTCTGCATCAAAGAGAAGGAGACATCCTCCTATGAGGTTTAAGAGAATTAAAAGACAATGGTTAACCCTAAAATCCTTACCTATAGACATTAGTGAGGATGAATAGAAGAATAAGGAGCCCATAATTCGTAAGACCTATGATGGGTTTGAGATAGTAGAATGGTCTACTGAAGAAGAGTCTGTAAAGGAAGCAAAAATGTAGTCACCTAAGTAACCCAGATTGAGAGAATAAGACATGGAACTACAAACAAATATGGTATATATAATAAGATATAAGAATGTCATATTAGCCTATAAAAGAGGAAGAATTACTTGAAGAAAGGACCATAGAAGAAGAAGTAGAGAAAGACATAGTTCCTCATGACCAGGAGTTCCAAAATTTAGAACAAACCGTGGAAGAAATATATAGGTTGAGGAAAAAAATAACAAAGCTGAAAGGAAAAAAAGGCTTGGAAACACTTCTTAGGTAGGCAAAATTTCTAAATCCATCTATGGAAGAAGAGTCAAGCAAGGAAAGGACATTGGAGGAGCCTGCAAAAACTCCTTTAGAAGTGCCTGTAGCAGCTTCATCCTCCTTACCTAAAGATGGCATTAGTGTAGCCCCAGAAAAACTTACAAAAGATAATTCTTTGGATTTGGTACCATTCCATAATAGGTTTTATTTTGTAAAGACCATTGAAAAAGTACCTACAACAAAAGAAGTAACTGATGTAGACATCTCAGATGCTAGGCTAGTAGAAATTGATGACCTTTTGATATTTTTTGAGGAAAATTTCAGTGATGATGAAACTTATCATAAGCAGTTGATACAAAGGTTTACAATATATGTTGAAGCAAGGGAGTAGAAATAAGATTTAAAATAAATCCTAGGAAGGGCTAAGACTAGGATCACTTATTTGAAAGAGAAGATCACTAACATGCATTAGACCACTGAGATGTTAATGGAATGTAAATAACCTTCTAGGGTATATGATGTATACTTAGAAGAAAGGTGGATTAGATTCAAATATGATAGGATATACAATGATCAGTCCTACATGGTATGTGATTCTAAGTCTTTCTTTGAGGTCTATAGGCATGCTAATCTTGATATTTAGGCATAATTGAGTGAGTTTTACATGCATTAGTATGTTGTGCCACATGGCATAAAGTGGAATACCAATATATACCTAGGGTATGTCAAATTGAATGACTTTATCTCATATGTCTTCAATGAAATAAGAATAAATAAATAGGTTAAGGACTATGAAGAGAAATAAAAAGAGGATACCCTAATGATTAGGGGTGAATCTACTGATTCAAATGCTATAATAGAGGAATGGATTGATTTTATAAATGTAGATACTCCATTAGCATGGGTCACAAATAAACAAGTAGAGGTCCATAACCACCACTTGAGCCTCATGGAGGGAGATGGAAAACAAAATTTTGTTTTTTTTTTGCACAGATGGGTAAAACTTTTAGATACCCTAAAACAAAAAGAACCTATTCCCCTCAGAACCTCAGATAGGAAATACATATATTATATAATTACATTGAGCTTGTTAGTAAAATAAGGTTAAGTTTGTTGGAGTTGATGTTTCATTGACCCATGTTTTGGTTCCCAATTCCTAATTGGGAAGGGAATGTGTTAATTGATAGAGAGGCAGAAAAGAAAACATGGAAAATCATAGATGATGCTAACGGATTTTATATCTTCAAAGGGATGGACTATACTGAGCCCTTAGATTTCAAGAAATATTGTCAATTAAAAATGCAAAGAAGGCTTGCTTGAGGATAAGTAAGAGGTTAATTAGGGGTGTGATGAGGCCACTAATTGTTCTATTTATAGCCTCATCCATACTCAGTTGTATATCTTTTTCCTATATGAATCCCTAAAACTATCCATGACTAATGTAAATAAATGAATGAATTAAAGAATATATGTGTGTATTAATATATACATGTATTGTGGATTAATAATAATTTTTATTTGATTAGAATATACTTGTGTAACCTTATCTAATAGATGTTTAAATGGTAGAATAAGATTGTAGGAATCTTACTTGGTCATAACACTTATAGAGAAACTTGCAACAAAAGGGGCTTCCAACCTGTAACAACTGTCAACCTATAGGTTTCCACCTATAGGTTTTCCATAGCAACTATAGGATTTCACCTATAGGTTGCCCATAGAAACTGCCAAGCTATAGGCTTTCCACCTACAGGTTGCCCATAACAACTACAGATTTTTTCTTATAGGTTGCTCATAACAACTACAGACTTTCACCTACAGGAGCCCACAACCACTATACAAAACCAAATATTGATGTGATAATAAGTAATTGATTTTTAATGACACATCTAACTATCTTAGAAATAAATTAAATAATTGAAGGGGATCCTTTATAGCAGTTGTATGGATCCCTCACATGCATAGAAACTTGGATGTGTTGCCAAAAGATGAATAAGATAAGGACAATGGAAAGGAAAAAAAGAAGTAAAATATAAAAATAGAATATATTGTCCTTTACCCAGTCAGATCTAAAAAAAGTAACTTTAAGTTACTAATCACCTGAAGGTTAATGGGGTTAGTTGCAAAGTATTTGTACCTTTCCTAGTCTAGTGTCTACTTGTAGAATTGAGAAAATTTAGTTTTTATACACTTACTATAGAGGGTTTATGTGAACTTACTTGGTGAAATAATAGTTGTAGAGTCTTCCTCCTTGAACTCCCTTACCTCTAGTACGTTGAGATATGTGAATGATTGCAAAAATGTCATCAAATCCCAAGTATATTTGCTACTGAGCTCGGTCACTTCACTATTAATGTCAATTCCTACACAATATTTAATAATCTATCCATATTTTGAGTTTGAATACATGCCTTTGATAATGGAAAATCAAACAGTTTATGTTTAGAGGTATAATCATTGCCATTGATGATTTAAATGCTTTGAAAACTTATACCATAGTACCACTCTGTCATATTAAGACCATTGTTAGGTAGTGGTATGGTAGATTTAGGATTTTAATCTCCCTGTTATACCACACACCTTCACTTTTCTTATTGTGGGACAATGGGTTAGATAATCTCATACAGTCACCCCACACACACCCCTTTGGACTTCTGTGAGATGGTGGGTTAATTCTAGAGGTTGAGTGATTGTTCACCATCATGCCACAGTGTCACTGTTTACCCCTTGTAAGGTTGTGGTATTGAATTTTTTATGTATTTTAGGTGGGAATATAGGGGTATATTATGAATGCAGTATTTTAGATATCATTTCATTGAAAAGATTGAATAATTTTTTAATTTTACAATCTCTAGTTTTAGTTTTCAATATTAGTCAGACCTAAGAGATCATTTTTTTCTTTGTAATGAGGAGGCTTAGTCAGGTAGAGAGACTTTTAGCATAAGAATAAGGGATTTAGTCATTGGGCTCAAGGCTAGTTATGATAATGAAATTAGGTAAATTTTGGAGGTTTTAACATAAGGGTTGTCATTTTTCAAAAAATTTCCTAAGTATGGAACCCTTGTACCTTGAGGATTTTGGTCTTATAAATCATCGTTGACCTCTTGTTTCAGTCCTAATATTTTAAATTTATCACACTAAAAGTTGATGAGGAGATTTAAGTCAGGGGGTTAATTAACCAGTACCTTTTTCATTGATGTCAAAGGGGGAGAATTAAAGTAGTAAAACATAGCATGATCTAGAACAACATGACAGTGCTAAAGTTAGGGGGAGCATAACAGTAAGGGGTAGAATGATAGGAAATTCTACTAGTCTTTTCACACAAATTATTTAATAGTATAGGTTAAATATTTTGTTCACTTAATGTCAAGATATCTATATGTATTATTAAATCATAGATGTTCATTATTATTTCCTTCACATAAGTATATTCAATGCATGTGGAGGCTGGAAGCTGTATTATAAACTAAAGCTATCCAAATATCAAAGAAATGACTACAATTTATTGCTAAGATTTTAAAGAGTTGTTTACTTTCATAGGTATCTTATTGCATTATTTGATACCTTTAGACCTTGCTTGCTTCTTTTTATATCTAGCAATTATAGAGAAGTTAGAAAAGTCTAGCATCTAGAAAACATATAGGACATACAAGAAAATATATTCTAACTAAAAAAAATTAATTCAACCAAAGTAAGAAAACTAAGAAGAATGATTGAACCTAACTTTAAATGCACTTCAAATTAGTAGTGAACATCTTAGGTTTTATATACAATGTACCAAAAGAATAACGATGATTACATTAAGAAATATATCAATAAAACAATAGTGAATAAGCACACCTATACTCAAATATTTATTACATTCAATAATAAATTACACCAATATAACCAAAGTTTAGGTGACAAGCTAACAAGTTAGAGTGACAGGATAGTTAAGGTGAGAAAACATCATCATAAGCATCTGCATTGCCAGCAAGATCAAAATCTTGATCACTCATGTCTGCATCTACTAGATTTTCTTCCTCATCCTCATCTATGACATGAAATACATTCTCTCTCCCAATATATTCATTGGTTATAAAAATCTCTTCTTAAAACACTCTCTCATCGTCTTCATCCACTTATTTGAATGTTTCTAGTAAATTAACATATTGCCTATTAGGTATTATATCGATAACTTCCATGATTTTATTTTTTTTATGATAATCTATTTGAATTCCATACGACCATCTTAGGATTTTTACATCATCAATTATAAATGACTAGTTAATTTGAAGAGGGGAACATACATCTCATCCGTCTCTGATAAATATTATCATGCATTTACACATACAAATCCATACTCATCAAATTATACTATAGATGGTCATATCCACTTAAATTTTAATAATATAGGACTATTTTCACAAAAATCCATTTGAATAATTTCTTGGATGAATCCAACATAAAATTTCTTCTCTGTTCGTGAAGAAATTCAGCACTAACAACACAATCACAATTTGTCTATCCTTTGCCTTTTTCTTCCACTCTTAAATAACTACCATAGGCCCACATTACATTGAATTATATAGCCCATAAATGTGGATAGTGTGAAATCTCACATTCCTCTATTGTTATATCTTGACCTTCTTCTTTTGCATCACTGATTGCATTAGCAATCCTTTCTTCAAATCTTGGAAAAGAATCACCTCCAATCAAATCATGATGTCTGCACTTTTGAGGTTGATGTTGTATCCAAGTTTGGTTCTCTTCTTAATATTTTCTACATAAAATATTAGCATACAAATAGTAATATTAATAATATAAATGTGTAAATTTAATTGAGTAAATAAATTATTATGCAAATTTTTTGTACTTGCACCCCTTATCAAACAAAGATGTGTTTTGAAGAATATAGGCATGTATCACACTTCTTTCTTGATGTGATAGCTTGAACCAACATCCATTGCCTTCTAATACTTCACCTGCAACTCTCTCATCTTTATCATCATCCCATACATGTCGATTGACATTTTAAAAATCCTTCATATATTATGTGCAAAATCCCATGGCCTCTTGCATTGAATATCCCTCAGACATGTTGCCTTCCAATTTTTCCCTAGTATGAATAATTTTTTTCAAAACCTTCATATATCATTCTATAGGATACATCCATCTCATTATTAATAGATCACAATGCTCTAGTTCATATTCTATATGTATCAAAATATGCATGAAAATGTTAAAGATTGTTGGTATAAATTCCTATTCTAATAGACAAAGGACTTCAACAACCTCCTCCCTCAAACTATCAAAGTTCGAAGGATATAATACATGTAAACTCATTCTCTTTAATATTAGGCCCAACCTTATAATTTCCAATCTTGGCCCCTTTGCCAAACTTGATATATTTACCATAATAGGTAAAATATTCTTGATTATGACATGATAGTCATGGGTCTTGATGCCTCTTAAGATATTAATGTCATTTTGGATTCCAATACTAATACTTACATATCCAGTGGGAAAGTGAGTCTGAGACATCAACTGTAAGAATTTTACACATTGTTCCTTTGTCTAGACATAAGGAACACTAGTTTTTCTATATTTTTCATCATCATATTTTTCAACCCAAATATTTCAATGAGTATTGAGTTGTTGAAAGTCTTCACATGATGAAATAGTATCAAAATCACCAAACAACATTGATATAATGGCATAGGCTATATTTTTCTCGGTATGCATAAAGTCAATAGTATGCCTAATGGCTATATCCTTAAAGTATGGCAACTTATAGAATATGCACAACCATTTTACATCACTTTAATTAAATGGATCATATCTACTACTAAAAATCCCACCATTTTCAATTATAAATGACATTCTTTTTTTCCCATTCTCAATAATGTAATCACCTGTTACTAGCAATGGTGCTTCACAATTCTCTTCTTGACAATTGAAACATGTTTTTTGTTGATGATATGGATGATCCATTTTAAGGTAATAATGATGTCCACAATAAATACACTTACAAAAAATTCTTGATTGCCTCACAAAATCCTTAAATTTGCAAGTAGGACATCCATGATATCCATAAATAGTGAGACCAGATAATGTGCCATATGCAGGAAGATCATGAATAATAAACAATAAGGAAGCTGTTAGAGTGAATTTGATTGAATGACCATCCTTTAAAGATTAAATTTATTCAATTATTTTCCATAATTACATTATATCATCATCTAATGGCTCTAGATAATCATCGATTGTATCTGAAGCCACATTTTTCTTTCCTGATATAATCAATGATAGCATTAAGAAAAATGGTTTAGTTGCTAATCATGGAGGCAAGTTATAATTTATTAAAAACACTAGCCATGTTGACCATTTAGTAATTTGATTTGAGAATGGGTTCACCCCATCTAGAGCCAAACCCAACCTTATATTATGAGGATATTAATAAAAATAAAGCCATTTGTTATCAAATTCCATCCACATCTTAGAATCAAGCACATGTCATTATTGTTCATCAGTGCTCTTATTTTGGGTATGTCATTACATAAGTTCAACAATGTCTTTGCACCTTTACATTTGGATTAATCATGGGATTATAAAAAAGTGGCGAAGAACTTTTCTAGGAACCACAAATAATTTCAACCCTTGTCTATAACCTCGTTTCTTGACATTTTGAGCATTCACTCTCACTTGCAAGATTGTTGTGAAATAATACACAACCATTCACACATGTGTGGATGTTTTCATACCCTAAGCCTAGATTAGTGATTTGATTTTTAGATTGACTTCATTTTGTTACCAATGTGGGGTAATGTGGTAACAATGAACTTAATTCCAATAACTGACCTACACTCTCATTTGTCCAACCAAGTACCACTTATAAGTTAATAATTTGAAGGGTTATTTTCAAACAACTTAACTTGCAATTAGCATACACAAGATTTAAATCATCCTCCACCAAGTTGGCCTAATTATCATTTAGACCCTCATTCAACATTCTATCAACTTCAAACCCTCCATCTAACATTGCTGCTTCTTCATCTATGTTTGGTGCCACTTCATCTATGTTTGTTGCATCTTCATCTCTCACACTGTATAATTCTATCATATCATCATAATAATTTTAAATCCCAAGGGCTTATACCACTATGCCCATCTCTTATCATATGTTCATAAATCACGTTTCATTTTTTCACCTTACACCAAGATAATCATTACATGGACATGGATATTTGTCCATGTCCCTCTCATCAGCTACTCTCTCATCATATACATCATATTGATTCATAGTCAACCTTTGACATTGATACATCTATAATGTTATGCATTCCAATATTAATTTAGTTTCCTATTTAAAAAAAAAATATAAATCTAGAAAACTCAACTTACTCAGGATCTAATACATGTAAACTCACTCTCTTTAGCACTCTTCAACACTTACCCAAAATTTAGAGCACTTCATAGAAATAGGATATAGATCACTCTACATAATTAGAATTAGAGAACTCTAAATGAAACAGAACACTCTACAAAAATTCAAATTCAATAAATATAGCTAGGCATCACTCTACAAAATCAGATGGTTTTTTTATGACTAGAAATAAACAAATGTTATTTTTATCCATGTTTTATTGAGGGCCTTCTTTGTCTAGATGATAATTAAAGAAATTCTTTAGCAATGGAACATGGAATTTATGATTTTTTTATTGATGAAACACAAGCATTTAAACATATGACAATCTTTTCATTGTTAATGAATACACAAACAATAACATATAGACTAATGATTTCTTTATTGTAATTTTGAGCATTACTTACTAGCATAAATTATTAACATGTTGAGATAAGCTGACTTGTTCTAAAAATTTATATACTCCCATGTGTGTACACATAGTATCAATTAAAATAGCTTGGTTGCCACATTGATTTGATGAACTAGCATAACTTTCAACTATGTCATATGAGACCATCTTCTAGTATTCCATGCAATTAATAGATTAGGATTGCACACAATGTTACCCAAGCATTGAGGTCCAGGCTAGGGACATGATCTTGTGGTTTAATGGCAAAGTGATCACAGGGATTGAAATTTGGATGCATTTTACAAGTTCAATTACCATATGCTCTAAAATGCATAGAGGAAACTAATGAAAAAATAGTCTGCTAAAATTAGAATTACCTGTATGGTTCTCTTACTCAATTACCTATGTAATTAATGTTACACCAACCAATAATTGTTGGGGGATCAATCCAACAATAGATTACAATTGTGACAGCAATAAACGCAGAATTAAATCAGATTGACAAGTAATTAGAATGATAATAGCAAGAACAAGAGATACAAGAAAACACCCTGAAAACTTGTATTAACAAACTCTTTACAAAAGGAATACAATTGAAGAAAGCTTCTTTCTTCCACACCTCTCCTAGATGTATAGATCTCTCAATAGATCTCTATTCCTCAAGAGCTCTCTCTCTCAAGAACAATCAACTCCAACAAGCCTGGATTGATTCAATTCTGTACTGTTCTTCTCACACAATGAATTACAATAATTCACTCTCTACAACAATAACTACAACAAAGCTAAGAAGATCTAATTCTACATATAGAATTAGGAGACTTGAGCATGTACATCCAACAAACAGTTAAGCCACATGAACAAGGGCTCTAAAAATAGTAATGCCAATAATAGAGATGCGAGCTTGAGTCTACAACTCAAACTTATCATGCAAACACTCGCTTCTGTCCACGGAAATAGCTTTCTGGACACGTAGGTAACCGACGTCAGTTCCTGCTGCTTGTCTGTGACCGCCGTCGGCCGACGTCGGTGCCTCTGTAACTGCCTATGACCGACGTCGATCGCTCCTGACTGACGCCGGTGTCTGTGTAGACCCGAACCTGATAATGAATGCTCCTTGGTGAAGTTTTTAGCTCCACACCCTAACAATAATAAACTAATTATGATGTACATGCACTACCTATGCCATGAATACTTAGTGAAAAGGAGACTCATGGATTAGGTTGGTGAATTGGTTAGAAAATAAAAAATTAATACCATACCGATGCATGATAACATGAAACACAAATAGACAACTCCAAGTTATGGTCACTACATTGTATTGATTATGCAATGAATAAAAGCATCCAATTCTTTCACAATCTCAAAAAATCCAAATTGTTACATGGTAGTCAATGTCTTATGACAAGATACCCTCTTATTTATGTAACTCATCTCTTATAATACACTGATTTTATTCTCCTAGCTAGATACAGTTGACAATTAGAAAGCTATAGATTTTGTGATTAATGTAATGAGGGTTTCAAATTACTTTTGAATTCACTGTAGAGGGCATCCCCAAATTTTAATTCCTTATAGAGGGCCTCACCGAATTGAAATTCATTACAGTAAACTCTAAATTCCTTGCCTACCTTTTCAGAAGTCTCCAGGTCCTCTCCAAACAAGATTTATCACCCATACAAGTAGTTGTTATACTTATATGCTAAAACCCAAAATGCCTCATGCCATCAAATTGGCATATAAACCCTCTTTGGTTGGATTTAGATCTATTAATAATTAACAAACCCTCATATTTGTAGAGGTTTATTACAAAAATAATGCCAATTTTACTCCCCACTCCCCCATTGAATTACCTTTACCGAATTCTACACTCTACTGTACTCCCCACTCTTACCAAAAATTTCCCAATTCACTATTAACCCTATGCGTGCAATACAACCCATTCCCACTAATAATTTACCAATTCAAATTATTTTTTTAATTACCCACTTTAATATCATATTGTCTAATTTTTATTTATGTGACTAATTATTTAGTAATTTTTATTTGTTTGACTAATTATTTAGTTGTGCTTTTTACCCAATGATCAAATTAGTCATTTATAGATGTGTTGCAAAAAATTAGTATAATTTAGTCATTTTTAGTTATTGTGACTAAATTTTTTAGTCAAGTAGTCATTTATTTACCAAATTCTACTAGTGAGTCCAAGTTAAAGACTCTTGTCCTACACGCTTGGGACCTGAGGGAATAGGATTAACATAGGGAATACTATCTAGCTCAGGTAGAATTAGGGTTCAAAATGTTTCAGATTATTGGTAAAGAGTAAAAGGTGTCTAGAATGGTCACAAAAGCATGCAAAAGGGATCTATGGATGGGGTTTCAGAAGCCATACTCAAACTACCAATTTGGACATTTTATATGACTACACATAGATAAATGGGTATTCTTGCTCATGAAATTTGAATTAAAATTCATATCTATAAAATCCATAAAAGGACAAGTTATTGCAAACCAACTAGATGTGGCTTCATAAATAAACACATTACCATTCAAAGATGATTACTGTGAGGAATTTACTTCATATCACATTGATGATGATACTTTAAAAATGTACTTTGATGGATCCAATTGTGTTATATGCACTAACACTAATAGTGTATTCATCACTCCTCAAGGCCAACCCTATGCCATTTTCATATCATTTGGGTTTATTATGTACAAATATCACAAAAAAATATGAGGCATAGATACTTGAATTATGTACAACATTAAAATTGTAGATAAAATCACTATAGGTATATGGAGATTATTAGCTAGTATTTAATCAAGTTTTAGACTTTTACTAAACAAAATAAGAAAATTTAATCCCATACAAACTTGGTATAGTGATTACAAACAAAATTTGATCCTTTTTCAATAGAGAACGTACCTCCAAAAGACAACTAACTTGTTAATGCCATAGATAGTGTAGCTTCCATCATTCCTATTGACATCAATGATTACAATGCAATTTATACCATCTAATAGATACAACATTCATCATTATATACCATAAAATTAGAGGCTATATAAGTCATTTCATTTACTCAGTGTGTAATAAATTCATAATGGTACAATGATATACATAACATTTTCTAGAAGGATTCCAACCCAAAAAAAATACTACCCATAATGATAAATGCAAATCACAATGTGAATAAATACATTAAATTCTAATTGGAGGATATTTATTCAAAATAATCTCACATGGAAAATTATTATATGACTTATCCATAAAGAGGCTAAGATTTCCTTACTAGAGGTACATGACAGTGAATGTGGAGGTCATTTTAGTGAAAAATAAATTTATTACAAGCTTTTGAGACATGGGTGTTATTTGTCTAAAATGGAAAAAGAATGTCAAGCACATTCTATATTATGCCTATAATGTCATAAACATCATAATTTATATCTTGAACCATCACAAGAGTTACAACCTATTGTCTCACCATGGTCATTCTACCTCTAGGGCTTCGACTTAATTGGCAAGATAAATCTAGAATCATCAAAAGGCCATAAGCTCATTTATTAAAGTTATTGAGTACTTCAAAAATTGGGTATAAGCCCTACCATTATCATAAACTACAAGAAAATATATATGTAAATTATTAATGACAAATATCATCTCATGATTTAGACTACCCTCAACCATTATCATGGATAAGGGTATGTACACGTAGTTGGGGGATAATTCTATGGACATAACCCACTACGCGTATGCATTATAACAATAATGGGTACGCATTATGTTTACTTATAGAAATGTGTACACATTATAAGAACATGTACATATTATAGGAATTCATATGCATTCCTATAACTAAACATAAAACATACACATATCTAAAAGTATAAGAAAAAAACCCTTGACCTCTTTCATATTTTTATACTTCCCATTTGGGTTTTGGTTCTTTGTAGTCATGTTTTGGCTTAAAGATATTCCTTTTTCCATCCATCTTATATTTCGGCTTGCACTCATGAGATTGATGATACCACCATGAAGAAGAGGTAGGGTTTTTTTTAGATTAAATCAATATTTTTGAAATTTTTATGAATGTAAACTACACAATTTGATTTTTTATTTTTCTCCAATAGGTCGGAAAGATCCACCTAACCCTTCACCTAGCCTTTTACCCAACCCTCCTAACACTCCTAACCCTTTGTCTAACCCTCCGCCTAACCCTCATATAGTTCCACTAGATCCCCTAGGCAGTGAGGAGGATATATTTGCTCACATAGTGGAGAACAAAATTGAAATTGAGTAGATAATTAGGAGAATGAGGGATCCCACTTCTACAAACACCCACTACACCTATTTGGCCAATAACCTAGAGTAGTATTAGGTCAAGTTGACTTGATAACGAGTCAAATTTATAGATGGAGGTCATATAAGGATAGCTATAAGGCTTACTATGCTGAAAAATTGTCAGCATCTAAGGTGAAAAAAATTATAACAAAAGATCAATTTTTTGCCTTATTTGTTGACCTAACCATCAATGCCCAATTTCCCATAACAACCAAACATTTCCCAATCCATCGATGCCAACATTATTTGATTAAAGCCAATTTTTGGGAGAAATGGTGGATGGCGTTTGAATATCCTCCTTGTAATAACCATGAGATCCCTTTTTACTTTTTGAGGAAACTCTATTGTGAGTTTGTCCTCAATCAAATTCCAAACTACTTTAACTATGGTGAGTTTCAAGGTCTAGGGAAAGGCTACGCATAGGATCAACTAGGTACACATCATGCACCTAATCAGACTAGAAGGATCCCTATCCAAAATCCATTTCATCTAAAGATTCCCTTTACAGTAATAGAGGTTATGGAGATAGAAACTTTGCATGTATTTAGTGTGCTTATTAATACACTCATTCATCATATGAGTAGTATTTTAGAGATAGATGCTTGAGATACTCTACCTAGTGGTCATACCCAACCCCACCCATGTAGATGTTGTGTTGATATATGCATTAGAGCTTCAGATGATGATGGTGGCACTTCGAGGGGCTTGGAAGATATGGTCTATATTAATGAGTTGGTACATACATTTAGTTTGGATACATCGAGAGTCTCTATACATATGAAGGTGTCCTTTATATAAATTTAATGTTACATTTTAAAGTTATATTTGCAAATTAAAAAGGCAAAAATTAATTTACATGTTTAAATTGAATAATATATATGTATTTTTTTGGTGTTCCAGGAGGAGACATTGCCTTCGACATCATAACTAGGTAGTGGGTCAACCCTTACTACATATATCCATGTTAGTACGACACTATATACATTTACAAAGGTAAAATTTTGAGTCAATCTTATATACTCTAGATGTACATTCATACACCTTAATTCTGTCATTGATAGATTTTGTGTAATAAAATATAAAATACCTAATATAATTATGTCAGAATTTTTATTATTTGATGTATTAACATTGATTGGCATAACTTGTTAGAAACTCATCCTCCATCTCAACTATGTTTTCAATAACCAAAATAGCAAGTTGAACATTTGCTTGATATCCCATTATATGTAGTTCCCATAGCGGGTTAATCCCAATTAGTAGGATTGGATGTGTGTGTGTGTGTGTGTGTATATATATATATATATATATATATAATTATTTTGATAAAAGATGTTTGGTACAATATATTTATATCAATTTCCCAATTGAGCATAACATGTCTTAATTAATATGCACACCACTCCTTTCTTTTAAATATTGGTCTCATAGCTAGGCACTTGATTCCTTGTTATCATAATCATATATAATGGTTCAATATCTAAGATCGATATCCAAAATGATCATAACTAGTAATTTAATTCCCCTCTTGATTCCATGTGAGCATAATAATTTCATCTCTATCTATGGAGTTATAAATTTAGGTGGCATAGCCTTTTTATCCCATTGTACCTAGTCAGTTCCATTGGTTTGTTGGGAGAGTGTCCATTATATCCCATTGGTTTGTTGTGAGAGCATAAAATATAAACCATAGCCTATATATATGGCATAGGCCTTATGATCATATAGAAATAGGGGACTTCAACCCCATATAGATAAATGGGGTTGAGTAGTTTGTCACCACCACCTACTTAGGGGGCCTAAAGACCTACTACATCTAGTTGGGGGAGAGGTCCTATCTATATCCATGCACTTTCATCACTCGAGTGACATGTTGACTCTATAAGACTATAACACATTTCAAATCAATAAAGTCCCCCTAAAATGAATATTAAGTGTCAAAAAGACTGTAACACCCTTTGTTGACCTCAACCTACTTACACTGTACACATATATACCTTCCCTTACAAAATTTGAGGGAAATATAAGGATAAATATTCAACCTAATGTCACCTATAGGGCAACCAAAATCATGCACTTGTAAAGAAGACTATCCACTCACTCTTATCTCTACAATATTCAGTTCTATTTTCTATATGTTTCTTTAGATTTTGACGAGATATATTTTATAAGGTTCTAGACACTCTTAGAAGGCTCAAGTATAGATGTCCCCCATAAAAGTAATCTATCAATTTAGGTATCTTAACCTAATTAAAACTCAGTTTACAAACTTCTCAACAAAACACCTATATAGGTTATTTGTCTTATCACAATGACTATTTCTAAGGGATTTTTGATCACACCAATAATCATAGAACTATCCTCAACTATACCAAGTCATTACCTTAATAAAAGTATGCCTAATGACCAAGTAATCAAATCAAAATCTGAAATACACCTCAACAAAGCTATACAAACATCCAAACCAGTGTATATAGGTACATATCAGGGGTGTTTCAACACCTAACTTGTATTCAATGATTTAATTTCACAAAATTCTCTCAAAAATCCTCCCTCATTGTCTTGTCATTCTCCCTCATAAAATGGCATTTCTTGCCTTTAATGTGATGTTACAAGTCACATGTTTCACATATCACTTGTTAGAATCATGCTTCCTATGACCTCATTAGATTTTTTTATATCTTATGCAAGAATAAGTTTGTTAGAAACTTGTTTAATCAATGAATTGCCCAAGTTATTAATTATTAGGTTATTTTAAAGCTGATGACTAGGTTGGACACTCTTCCATCATTACAAGATGAGACAGAATCACGCATTTCTTCTGTAATGTCATTTGCATAGGCACTCACTGAGGTGTGTATATTCACTTGTAATTTTGAATTATAATTTAGTAATTTTGTTTTAATAATTTTAATATATACTTTGGCAAATATAACTTATATGTATGAATGTATTGCCTATGTAGGGTTATCATACAACATTTGATAGTCCAATTTAGATGAATACTGTGACAACTCATATTTTTCATCATTTGACACACCTGTTTTTGCAGATAAACTTGGCATTGACCCAGTCGAGCATCAACAAAAAATTGAGGAGGGCCATGAGATTGCGGTAAGTGCATATTTAAATGATTTTTTTATTATAGTTTAAAACACAAATTTTTTTAACTTGGTTTCATGTATGCTTGTTAATTTTATAATAATTTTTATTTTTAAATAAATTGAGCTGCAAGTGAGCTATGAACATATTACCCATAATCAAACCTTGGAGAAATCTAAGGCATTTGGGATATCTCCATCTACAAGTAGGCCATCCCATGCAGATTCTTCTTCGAAGAAGGCAAAGTGAGGGAGACTATTTGATGATTAGGATATTGTAGATGATGTAATTTTTTATATTTTTATATGGAAATGTACACATTTTTGGAATTTTACATGAATATATGATGTATTCACCTGACATTAGATACTATGTTGTTAGACATGATGTAATTTTTTGTATGCCTATATGGAAATGCATGTATTATTAACATTTTATGCCTATATATGGCATTTGTACATAACATTCTTATTTTTTACGTAAATATTTAAGAAAAATAATGAATTAAATATTTTTTGAATCACTTATGTTAGAGTATTATAAATGATTGGCTTTCAAGTATTCTTAAGGATTACAAATGTTATGAAATTGAGAATAATTTGTTAGGATAATGTTGCAAATCAGACCCTTATAAGAAATAAAGCTATTAGTGATTGCATTTGAATTATGTTTGTATGCTAATGTAGAGGTATGGAGGAGAAGTATACAAAAACATTATTGGCTCGTTCTAAACCCAATTGATGACATTCACTTGATATGGTTTGATTTCCATCTTCTTTCACAAGCTAGACCCTCTTTTGAATCTTTGGGCTTAATTTAGATTCTCACACCTAGTACTTATTCCTTTTAATCTTAGTATCACCTCCTTGATGGTATTAACCTGTGTCCATACATCCTTTACCTCATTCCATTCATGTCTCATTCACAAACTTCCTCTCAATCTCTTTCTAGTTTCTTTCTAGGCACCTTCTTTGGGTCTCAAGGACCAAATCTTGGTATATGTTTCAATATCTCAACCTATTATCACATATGGTATTATATGACCATAACATACCTGGTATAACCCCCTTCAAGTACACAAATAATAGCGTACTCTCATTCCACACCATATGGACATAATGCTCTCTCAATCGTGTAGCCTTTTTTATTGTATTTTTCATTATACAAAAAAGTTATGATTTCTCAAGAGATTATAAGGGAATTTATCAGTATACCCTATTATTTTTCATGTCCATGTCAAATTTTATACCCTAACTCCACCTCTAACTATCACTTCCTTCATTAGCCCACCCTCATTTAGGCTCAATGAACCCTATTCTAAGCCCTCAGTCCTTGAATACTTATGAAGCCATATAATCTCAGGTTAATAACTTTTTATTCACCTTATACATGTATGGGAGAGCAAGATTATAAAGTTTTATTAAATTACCATGGTTAAATCTCTCCAAAATGCTCGAAGCTTGCCAATCTAGGGTTTCCCATGCCTTATACATACTCTCCAAAGGACCAATTTGACCTTCCCACTGACATTATTTTATTTAAAACATCCTCATGACATCTAAAACATCTCATAACACCTTTTTAATGATTACAAACCAACTTTGCCTTTATGCCTTTGAGATTACCTGTGGGGATTTGAGCATGCCTGTGGGGATTGCATGAAGTTTTGAGTGTGAACACCATTAAATAGTATTTAATAGGTTTAAAAAAATATTAAAATACTTATAAAATAAATTTATAATCTTGGAACCCTCAAACACACCTTAAAACTCCAAAAAGTATGCTTGCATGAATAGTGACCATTATGAGACATAGAGGGGGCTGTGATAAAAAACAAGCACTTCCACTGGTAATATTACATTAAAAATATTATATATTAGTATATTAGGTAATAAATATCAATATTACCAATTTTAAAGTCATTTTTAAATCTACTTTGTTTGGTAGACCCTTTTTACCACAATTTACCTTGAGCTGCCTACATGCTTCCTTCATGGCAAAACTTGTCTTTATTCAAAATTTTGAATTAAAAACATATATTTTATCACTTATATAGGTAAATATATGTTTAAAACATAATTATATATGGTTTTAATACCTCTCCAATAAAATGCTTCCTATCATCCATAACTAATAAAACTTCTAGAAATCTCCAAGGTTGCCTTCTTGACGTCAAGAGGACCGTGTCAAAATATAAAGAACTTTAAATATTTATATGATATTTATTATGGAATGGGATATTATTTTATTTCATGGAGATAATTCTTGAATCAACCTATAGATGCCCCAAACTAACCAATTTCTCCAAGGCAGGCTCCAATGTTGACCATGTTTTGACATAGGGTTGACTGTAATAAAATAGTGAATATTTTCCATTGTCAAAAATACACAAAAATATATTTAATGGATAAATTATGTCATAATGAGCCTTTCCACAAAATTTCATGATTATATCCGACATATTTTGGACAGTAGGCCCAATTTGGCATAAACTAGTGACACATGTCTACTTGGTCAAATTTCACAAATGAGTCATCATCATATTTTTCCTTGGTTTGTGATGTAGATAATTGAGGATAAGTATAAAAATAATCATGAAAATTGGTGTCAATGTTCTTGGGCTTACTAGTCACTTGACACATATACCTATTTATTGAATATATAGAGACACTTTTCCTGAAGGTGTTATAATCCTTCATTATAATTTTCAACCATTCTCTACATCCTTACATTATTTTATTGACAGAATTTATTTTAGTCTCTTCACTATTTTTTACTAGGCACAACCCTTTGGGTTCCAAGGACCAAATCTCGCTTTAGGTTTTAAGAGTACGATCACAATGCTTGAATGGTCTTAAATGGTCAAAACATGCCTACCCAAACCTCTTTCAAGTGTCCAAACCTACTTCACCTTTCAATAATTCTCCTTGGGTTTCTCACTATCCTTCACATTATGTATCCCATTGGGTCTTTAGGACCATTCCTTGGTTTAATCTGCTAAGAATCAAATTCATTACATTGATGGTCTTAAGTGATCATTACACACTTATCTAAACATTTTAATCTTCTCCTGGTTATCACTTGCTTTGATAGAAACACACAAACTAGGGCTAATTAGGCTTATTATAACCAAAAGTTATATATCTTTAATGATACAATGTTTCAAAGGCTCAAATCCTCACTAAAATTTCTGTCATAATATCCTCTACCTCCAACTAGCAACTTTGCCTCTGAGACTGGTAGGTGCAAATCCACCACTTTGAACATGTCTAAGTAGGCAAATTACACATGTTCCAAATATTGTGACCCCTGATTCCACTTGTAAGTGAATTTTCACTATTTTTCTAGAGCATGGAAACACTGACAATAAATGTTGTCAAAGTTGAAGCTACAATTTGAAAAGTCAAATTTTGGTGCTTGTTGGCTGAAAAATGGCACTGCCAACATGTCTAGAGGGGTAGATAACATCCAAAACTAGGGTCTTGGCCTTCCATTTGTCCTAGATGACAAACCCACCACCCATTCTAGGCTTAAGAATGCCCTTCCCAATACAAGAAAGATGCTAATTTTTAGCCTAACTACAAGCATACATAAAACCAAAACTATAAGTTGTATTGAGGAACCATAATATCCCTAGTGTACATGGGAAAGCCCTCTAATTGCACCTTGAATCTAGTCTGAAGCACCTCTAAGGGAAATCCATGGCAAAATTTTTAGTAAAGGGTCCTAAAATGCAAATTTTTGGTAGTGAAGAGAACTTCTTGACCTCCAACTAGCAAATTTACCTCCTGGATTGGTAGGTGCAAATCCATCACTTTGAACACATATAAATAGGCAAATTACATGTGTTCCAATGACCATGAAACCCAATTCCTCTGTAGGTACATTTTCATAAAATTTTCATCATTGTTTATTTCTTCATTATATGTTTCCATGAATTTTTCTTCATTGTTAATTTCATCATTATTTGATTCCATTAAATTTTCTTCATTATTTGTGGGTAAATTATCATGCATAGTCTCTTCATCAACATAATAAAAAACTTTAAACTTTGAATGTGAATTTCCAACATTATCTAATTTTCTATTGTCAATTTCATCATAATTCAATTCACTATTGTGAATTTCATCATAATTCAATTCATTGTTATAAATTTCATCATTATTCAATTGATTATTGTCAATTGCCTCATTCTCTAGGGAATTTGGCTTATCAAGGTTAGTGTTTGTACCTTGTTTGGAATGAAATTATTGCATTCATACCATGTTTTTTCTCTCAAGTCTTCTAATTGCTTTGATATGTTGTTCTTCAACTTATTCCTCTTCCCTGAATGTGAATCAGACCCCATTTTGACCAAAGTAGCCAAGAAAATACTTCAAATGTGGGGCCCATAAAAAAACTACAAGCAAGAAAGTACGTAGAGTATGCATGGAATGTTTATGGGGACAATAATCTTGACTAGGGATAAAAATAAATGTTGAAAAGTGAGTTTTTGTTTTTACTTTAAGGAATGTGTACGTGTTCCTATAACGCATACACATTCCTTAAAGTATAGGCATATACTATCAAAACAAGCAAAAAGGCTCATATTCAATGCATTTTTTTCCACTATAACACTATAATATGATGCAATAGCACTCAATAAGACTATAATATGATGCATAAATCCCTAATATTATGCCATAAGACTATTAAATGTTGTAATAATACTATCATATCATGTAATAAAGATTAATATGATGTAATAAGACTATCATATCATGCAATAAGACTATCATGTGATGCAATAAGACTATCATGCGGTGGAATAAGACTATCATATGATGCAATAAATCTCCAATATGATGCAATTAGGCTATCATATGATGTAATAAGGCTCAATATGATGCGTAAATCCCTAATATGATGCATAAATCTCCAATACATGATGAAATAAGACTCTTGATAAGACTATGAATTTATAAGACTAATGAATGATGCAATAAGGATCAATATGTAAGACTAAATGATCTAATTTTGCCTAAAATCTCATCATAGGTCCTTACAAAACTAGGTGAATAATAGGTTCACAATTTGGCACTAATCACATTCATGAATTTATGCATTTGTGATGGAATCGAGGAACTTAGGGGTTATGTTTGTTATAAAATTAGGATTTAGGGTTAAGGGTTTAGTGTAACATGTTTGTACATGTGTATATGTCATGAAATTAGGGTTTAGGGGAAATGTACATGTTCAAGTGATAAAATTAGGTTTTAAGATCAACATGTCATGAAACGTGACCTAATTTATGCCTTTTAATCACATCACAAACTCCAATTCAGGTTTAATGGGTTGAAATTGGCCATATTTGTGTTTGTATTTTCATTTTTGATTAAATTAGGGTCAATTAAGTCATACATGTTTCATCTAGATTATACAATTGATTGGGCCATAAATTTGGTTTAGGGGCCCAATTTTGACCAAATCACATTCTTAATTGAACCAATCAACTAATTGGTTCAATTCATGATAGATAGAATTGTACTTAATTTTATCCCAAATCATATATCATGATATTATAGTTATGTCAAGAAGGGGTTCAAATTGGCCTTCAATGCCTCCTCAATTAAATTGCCCCTATAATTTAACCTTGTTGTGCCACGTGTGTACCTCATACACCCAAAATTGCTAAAGCTATCAAATACTCATCGAGTCTTGGAAGTTTCAGAGTTGACAATGCCTTGGGAGGCCAAATCCAATTACATATCACCACGTGTACCTTATACATGCTCAAAAGTGTTAGCATTGTTAGAGGTGTCAAGTCCTAGAAGAATTAAAGAGATATATCAGATATATATGAGGCCCAATCCAATTAGATACATGCATGTGTATATCTTTTACACACATATATTTGTGTTAGAGATCTAACTATCACTTTTCCTAGAAGTTGCTTTTTTTTTTCAAAGCCTTAGGATGCCCAATTCAATCAAAGATTTCCACATATGTAGGTCTAGTACACTTGGAGAAGTGTTAGAGTTGTCAGATACATATTTGATACTTAGACATGTTCCATCATCGAGCCAAGCAATCCAACTAATGCATATTCATAAATTTATCATATATACATAGAAACTAATAATGTTTAAAGATTGAAATCAATACAATCAACCCATGTCTAGTAAATAATTCACATGATGTGAGCCTCCCACTTACCATTACTCTCCAAAAATTATCATGTAGAGCCCTTTAAGGTCCCATCTGAATTAAGCAATCCAAATATGTTATCAATTTTCTACATGTATGTATTCAAATTATTTATATCCCTCTACCTTGAATTACCTCTAGATCCCAAAGTACATTCATATTAAGTTCTACACATAGGAGAGAACACAATTCAACAATGGATGAGACTCAACCTCAAATCCTAAGTTGAAGCAATAATTCTCAGACATGTACTACTTTCTTGCAGTACACATCATAAGGTTTAAGCTCATTATAATGAAATATGAACAAGATGATTGAAGATATATGTACAAAATATATATAATCTTGAAATATTTAATGAAGGGGTGCATATTGATATTCAATTTTGATAAACCATCTATATGAGGTGAGTAGTTCATCATCCACATGAATAATTGTTGGGTCTCTCTACTCAACATCATCCTTGAGGGGAGGTAGGTCTCAGATTTAGGAGAAATTATCATAGGTTTAATGTATCTTGAATAAGTTAAATATATTTTGATCTAGGGTAACTTATACATATGTCATACTTGGTCAATGTTAGGTCTACACCATCCCTTAATGGTTTTGAACAAAGTCCCTAGTGCATTTAGATATTTTCTAAGCTATACATTCATCACTACAGGTACGACATCTTAAAAAATCTTAAAACCACATCATCACTAATGGATACATGTGACCATTTCAAGTTTATTGATCTCAGAACTACATCTTATACAAAAAATGATGTGTACCTAACTTGACCAAAATATTTAATAAAAACATGTACATACATTATACCCATCATCTTAATTTCATATCTTACCATACCAATTACATAGTAAGGTATACAACTCTATATAATTGATAATCACCAAGCATTGTCTATCTTGTTTTTGATCTTGCAATTGTTGCATCCATGGTGTGGCTAGGACTATTCCCATGTCAAAGACACACTATTTAGATGATGTGGGATTTGATGGAGTGGTTGATGGTTGTCCCATGTGTGATGGAGGGGTAGATGAAGGAGGTGTACATAATGGAGGATTAACCGTATTTTCACAAGAGATATTAATTTTAGGCAAAATTAGACTAGCGTATTTGAATACATTAGGAGAATCAAGTGAATAATTGTAATAATAGAAGACTCTTGTTAGACTTTCAATTGGGACCTCAAAATGCACCTATTGAATTAGATGAACTAAGTGAACTTGGAAGAAACTTAAGGGACTTTATTAAACACTTTTTAGGAATGTTTTTGGGATAATCCAAGGCATGATTCATAGGTATTTGGCTCCATTAGATAGCATTCTTGAAATAGATATCCAAGAGATGCACTGTTACACCAAGGGCTCAATTCTTATTTCTACTTACATACGATTATCTATACTACATAGTCTAATTCAATGGCATTTCCATTTAAACAAATTAGTTCAAAATTTATAAATAAAGGGGTTTGGTCAAAGATATCAAAGAAAAAACAAAAGGGTAAGATATGAATTTAGGCAAGTAGGATAATATCAATAAGAAACACAAAATTTAAGGGCAAGTAGGATTTTAGGCAAGTAGGTGATAAGGTATATCCTTGCCCTACTAGGGGAAATATCCCAATAGTTGTGCATATTTCAATTATTGAACAAGGATTTTGTTAACATGTGTTCTATTGACAAAAAACATTAGTGTATATAAATAAAAAAGTGCACAAAAGCTAAACATGTAATATCTAATACTTGTTCAACATTTATTTTATAAAATTAAAACTAACCAATCACATCTTGACAAGTAAGAGTCAAGTATTGATACTCTAATGCATAACAATTGGTACTCTAAACATTAGGTTTTGATCATAGGTTTAAAAAATGCATTTTATTACCTCTCGTGATAATTAGTTATATTGTCAAATGTATAATGTGTTAGACCTTGAAACCTTAATTATAAGTAGTTAAGATGACATAATGAAATGGGTAAATTTTTTGAAGTCTAATGTGATGTTATGGCACCTTAATTCACTATCCAAAGCTAATGGAACCTTTCCCCTATAAGAAAAATGAAATTTGACATTTCTCCTATAAGGATGCATGACTAATGGGACCTTTCCCCTATAACAAACACAAATTTTATTTGCTTCATTTTATGTCAAAGTAATTCATACACATTATACAATTCATAATCATTATTAGAATTTGAATTTAAAATTGAGCCTTTAGGATCAAATATATTTTGGATTTCAAAGCCAAAGGCTTGGGACTGTGCATCTACAACTGAGACTGAGAGTTTTAGGAAAAACCAACAAATTTCAACTTCAATCACCAAATATGTTCTGGATTTCAACATCAAAATTCAAAAAATTATTACCATTACGATGAGCACATTGTCCTCTTTCTAAATGTATGATTTTTATAATTTTTGGGTTATTTTAAGGGTTCAAACTATATTTATTTGTAACAACATCTTTTTTAGGCCACTACATGCCTCACCCATACATGCCTATTCATGTTTATCTAATTTGATTTTCATTGATCCAAGTGAAAAAAAAATTATATGGTAGCAAACTAGGCCTAATTCTATACACATAAAAAAAATCAATTGCTATTTTTTTGAGGTTGTTAGGGTGGGCCACATGACTGACTATCCATTTTTTTTATCAGTTTTCAAGATATACTTAATTGAAAAATTAAAATATTCATCAAAAAAATATTTAAAATTTTTCATAACACACTAGAATATATTATCTAAATATTAACTAAGGGGTTTATAACAATATTTAACGATGCTCGAAAAATGGTTGGCCGCACAGAATGGTACAATTCAAATTTTTGTAAAAAAATAGGTGGTCCTCTTCAAATTTTAGATGGTTGACCTATTTATACTTAAAAAATAATAATAATAAAAAAAACTAGACTTGAAATGATACAATTCATATTTTTATACCATCTTCAAATTTTGAGTGTAGCCATCTTAAATTATCTATAGAAGTTGACATTTCTAAAATTTCAGAAAAATCATGTCCACGAGTAGGCCCTTTTTTGTCCCCCAAGTTGGTGTACTTACCCATAATGGATATTTATTCAAAAATAAAACAACTAAGATATTTTTTTCTAAATAAAATATATTTCATACTTTATCTACACCATATTACACACAAATAAATGAACAAGAAAAAGTGAAAAATAAAACACTTGCAAAGATATAAAGTAAAATAGTGGCACACATTCTTTAGTTTCTTTTGTGTTTATAGAAAATGAAGTGGCTTATGATTATAATGAATAATTATCTCCTTTCCCAAAATGTAATGGTGTCATTTTAAACTTGCACAATAATATATAACTCTTTCTCATAGGTGGATTATATTTGAACCATGTGAGTGAACTTCTTTATGGTATGTGACTACATACCCATGCTACATAAGCATTACAATGAGTGCATAATCGTATGCATTGGTGTGAAGTTGAAGAGTATGTAATGTCTATAACTATGAGTATAGGAACTGTGTAGAGGCATTTTTTGAGAGCATAAAAAAACCATATTGTACATGAGTCCAATAAAACTTATCTTTGGTGCACATTATCTTGTTGAGAGGCCATGATCTATTTGAGAAATACAGGATAAACCTATGGTAGAAGTTATTGAACCCATGCAAAATCCTCAAATCTATGAGAAGACATAGAGTTGGCTAATCTTGGATCACTTTAAGCTTATCTAGATATACATTAGTTTATACATGGTTAATGATGTAACCTAGTTTATACATAGTGCTTATCAATACTAAGAAATCATTAAAAATTTAAATTGGATAAAAAATAATATGGTTTTCTTAATTATTTTTTATTTCAATGTGACCTTTACAAAAATTGAATTTTGAGGTATTTTTAGAACAACAAATTAAATTGTGATGAATAACCTTCCCAAGATACCTAATGAGCTGAATGAGACCCACTGAACCTGATCAATCTAATGATATAGATATTAATGTCACTTTGGGACCTTTAAATATTTGTAACTCAATTTTGGTGTTATAAAAAATTAGCATTGATTTGAAATTAACTTATCACTAATTTAGTGACATTAACATTAAATTTTATGATTTTGACCTTTTGACTTTAGTTCAAACTCACAAACATTAAATCTTTGATGTTTTTATTTTAAATTTACTTCCACCTTGACACTGAATCAAACTAATGCCAATGTCAATCCTAATTTTTATGTTTAAAACCACCTTGTTTATTTAATAATTTTAGCACCAACTCAAACAAACATCTAATTGAATCAAACAAGCATTAGATGAAATAAGCACTAGATCAGATCAAACAAACATTAGATCAAATAAGCACTAGATCAAATAAGCATCACATTGAGCTAATGATAGTTGAATAAGTGCCAAATACAATGAGCACCAAATACAATGAGTGCAAAATGTTATCAAACTTTAAATACAAATAAACACCAAATACAAGAAAGCATTGGATCTAAAAATAATTAAATTGAAGTAATGCCAAACTGAACTATCAGTAAATTGAATTGGTGCTAAATCCAATAAATTTCAAATTCTATAAGGTAATAATGATTTTAATACCAATTGGGGACTAGCACAAAATTTTTGATGTTGACATTGATTTTCTTATTTTCACATTCATGAGATTTTTTACTTGATGACATTAATAAATAATTTTATGAGGATTTTTACGAACTTTACCTTCTAACTTGTCATAAACTTGAATGATAAAAAATAATTCTAAGAGAATTAATATGATTAAATATCAAAAAATCTCTATTATTTGATTCTAGCCCATGAATGCGAGTTCCTACATTTTCTCCATGCAGAATTTCTCCTTGTAGATTTTATTGGAGACAAGACTCTAATTGAGTTTGTCAAGAATTTTCCATTGTGACATAGATTCAACATCTTCACCTTACAATTTATTGATAGTTATTATCCTTGGTTTACCTCCAATTACCTATTAGAAGCATAATTTGGGGTGTTATCTTGAAGTTAAAAAAAAGAGGGATAATAAAACCAAACACATACTTTACTAAATTTCCCTAAAACTTGTGATGGTGAAAGGTGTCTAAGATGTGTGATATGTGCACCACATGATCCTACAAAGTATTGTTGAAGATGAGAATTTCATCCAATTAGATAAAGATGAAGAAGATGAAGAAGAGTATAAGTAGATCATCTATTAAACACAATTTTTTTTAGCACATTGGTCAAGTAGAAAAGAATAATCAACCATTCGTACAATCCTCGTTGTGTCTTGAAATTATATTCTATACATATTCATGATGGACCATAACTTGGTGCTAACCTAAATTTAGGTCAATATTAGTGAAGTATTGTGCATCTCAAAACTCATCCAAGAGGTCAATGATAGTGGATACCAATTCTTCATCATGATTTTATTGAGTGCATGATAGTTTATGCATAGATTTTATGACCCATCCTTATTAGATGCAAAAATTATTTAACTTCTTCAAGTAAAAGAGATATGCCTGATCTTACCCTGATTGAGGAGATCTTGCATTTGGTTTTTAACTTCATCATTCTTCTAAATTACTTTACAATATAGAAGAAGATTTATAATATGAGATTTTGATACAAAATATATACAATGTTTTATTTCATAGTGTGTTCATTGTGTTGGAATATGTTTGGGGCTTTGTGAAGGCTCTACTATTTTGATTTAGTATTTTTTTAGCTAATTTATACTACATGTTAATTGTGTTTTACACATTTCCAAAGCTTGATTTATTTCTCATGCATAAGAATCAGGACTAACAATGATAAACATAAAATCTTTTTTGTATGAGATAAGTTTACATCATCATTTTATATATTCCAAGTTGAATTTGATCATTGGAGCTGATTTTAAGAGGTTGAAGAAGTGATATTTTTCACATATAGTCCACCAATATTGTTTGGCTTGATATTTATGATCTCAATCATAAAAATATAGTCTCTTTAATAAGATGTCATAGAACTCTAAAGTTGAAATGTGACAGGAGAAAGTGTCCTTCATAGGCTTGAAATTATACTAGAAGGTGTGTTTATTTTAGACCCATACACCCTTCCCTCATTGAATCCATCCCAAAGAGTATGTATTGGAATGCACAATAGTGGAAAGTATTAAGTTTTGGGTTGTGCCTTTTGAAATTATGTTTTTCTAACTTCTACTATCAATGAATACACAAATTTCAACCAACCCATCAGCAAAAATATGGTGTGGAAGAGGTGTTCCTCATATTTAGAGGTGTTCATGAAAGTGGACTATAGTGATCATATGAGTGGCATATGGATTAGTTTCATCCATCTACACAAGACTAGATTTAGACTATGCAAGCAAGGATTATTAAAGGAAACATTCAGATTCATCATGGGTGTGTGGTGATATCGATGGCACAAATTGTCACCAAAAATATTATTAGATTGTATGAAATATAAGGTACATGAGAAATAAAGTTTTGTGTATCCTTATTATCTTGATATCCTTTGTGAAAATCATTCCACTTCTTTATAGGAGGTTGAGTTTAGAAGTTGTGCATGAGCTAGCTCTTTTTCATGTCATTCGATGAAGATGTGATATTTTGCTTCATATTTACCTTATATTAGATCTTATTAGTGGTATGATAATATTTACCCATAATTTCAGAAGTTAGAAACTCTATCTTCACAAGGATATAAGGTTATATTATATTGATGTACTTCAACACCTTTTATTATTCGATCAAGTTCTAATTTCGGTATGTGGTTTAGTCATATAACTCATTGGTTTAGTATTTCATTGAATTCACCTCTTGTTCAAATAATTTATAATACTTGATGTATTCATCCTCAAAGTGGAAGAGAGGATTATACTCATCCTCTATCTCATCAATGACAAAATTATTCTAAGAATCGATTATCACATAATCTTATGTGTGCTACACACTAAAATTCTCTAAGTAATGAAACATTAGAATGAACACATTCAACATGGTGAAGGTGATTTTATAATAATTTATGAATCAATTGAATGAGAATTATGCCTTGAGCTATCAAATATGGCATCAAATGCTGCAGTATTGATTTTTCTTAAAAATGGGAATGTCAAGATTGATCTGTTGTTGAAGGGTGTTTACTGATAAAACTACCATTGCACATGTTATGAGAGAGAGTTATAAGTATTAAAGAGAAGATGATTTTTTTTTTTTTTTTATAAATAGATAAATATTTTGGTATATTTTACATTAAGGGATTCACTATGAGTTTTTATATGTTTGGGGTTGCCTCAAGTTTCTTTTGGGCTTCAACCATCTTACTTTTTGTACCATGTTCTTCTGGGTATAATGAAACATAGATTATTAGTAATCCATAATTATCTTGTTGAAATAACATGTATATAATATGTAGACACTATTTATAAATTATATATTACCTTAGTCTTATACACTTGGTAAATACATATCATAGATGTACTTTCAATTTTTAGACCTTTCCCACTTCCAAAAGGCTTGAATACACTATCTCTGTGTGCTTAAATATTTATCTCTTAGTTTGAGAAATGTAATTATGATTAATAAATTTTTTTATCTTTCCTAAAATGTTATAAACTTACTTATCTTCCATCTCTACACGTTATTGACCTATGCCTATTTTCTAGGTACCTAAACACTTGCATCCTAGTTAGATGCCTACATCGATGAAAGTGCCTAGTGTCCTAGAGTCATCCAATTTTAAGATTAAACATATTATTATGGTCAACCTAAGTGATTTAATTTGAGATATTCTCCAAAGGGATTGATATAAATGCAAGATCAACCCTCATTCATTCTTAACCTAACACAAATCTAGAAACTCACAAGGAAACTTACTAAAAAAATTATATCAAACACTAAAGTGAGTAAAGCATCCCTATTTTCTCATATTTACATATTAGTCATATGGAAAAAATATATATAGTTTTGAATTACTGAAAGATTAAACTCAAAATATATATTTTCTATGTTACAATCTGGGTCATTATTGTACTTACTTATCACACATTGTATGATTCCCACACAAGCTAACATGTGAGGGAGAAACACATAAGTCTGATTCCCTATTTAGAGTATTGGATATGTAGGTAATGATTATTGATAGAGGGGTATTTAGGGTATCTCGACACCATATTCCCACTAACCCATTTTTCCCATAGCGACTATGAATATGAATAAATAAGGTTTTGCTATTTGATAAGGAGAAATACTCTATGACCCAGATTTGAATGCACCAGAGCAAAGGAAACATAGAACCAATAAGCATCCAAGTGGTCACATCCAGTTTACGTAAGTATTTTATACTATAAACCCACATTTGAGTTGGGAATTAGAGTCAACATAACCATCTTAGGTTGACACAAGTGTTTGTGGCTACAAATGTGTAGTTTATAGAATTAGGTAGCTAATATAGAATCTAGAGTGAGTTGACTTTATTCTTGTTTTATATCTATATATATATATATATATTAGAATTAGAACTAAGTATTTTATTTTTATTATCATTGAAATATATAGTATAATTGTACTTTCTATTCTTATCATATCTCAACCTAATAAACTCAATATATGTTTATCTATGTTTTACAAATAATTGGCCTATTTAAGATATAGTCTACCATCATTATACCCTAGGCTATCTCTTCCTCTTTAACCCTAAATTACACATATCTATATTTTAGGGTTAAACATTTAGTGAAGCCAATTCATATGAATGCATTTTTTTCTAATTACTAGGGTTTTCAATCAACTAGGGTTTTAGATTGTTGTAATTTTTCATTTCATGCTTATATTATTTTTTCATGCAACCTAGGCGTAGCCCTAGATTGGGAGGTGTGGCTATTGAACACATTGAGCTTACCCTCTTACCACCTAATATGTATAAAACCAATGAAGAAGGTAATACTATGAATCATTATGATTACATTGTTGAGAATAAAAAACATATTGATGAGGTTATCATAGAAGAATATTTTGATAATGAAAATCATGATTCTAGTGAAACTGATGAACATGAGCAAATAGATTATGAGAAAGTGAAATTAATTGAATTTTTTCATGAGTGTATTAATCAAAACCCTAAGGATCTTGATGAAATCATAAGAACCATATTAAAAACTAAAAAAATCTAAAAGCGTAGATGAATAAGTAGGTCCATATATTAATCATGCTATTCAAGTTATGGGTCATCCCAATAAACCAACTACCCTCCCATTGAACACATTACCACTTAATACTTCTAATGGGGCATGAGATATCTATTTCAACATTTGTTACTTGAAGCTACCATTGACACATGTTACATAAAAAACCTAAATTCTTAAACTCAAATACTAATTTTAATGCCCATATTTACCCAACCTATGGGTACACCTCTTTTGGTGACTTCTCAAATGTCCAACCTAAAAGAACAGTAGGTGAAAGCTCTTGTCCAAAATATAAAACTTTTGAAAACTAAGGTTAAAAATATGGAACAAAATTTTATGAAATTACCTCATGCTATCGATTCATAAGAGGTGTTGCATAATCCTCTTGCATTAGAGACATATTTACACCCCTAACCAACTAGTTTTGTTGCTCCTAAGTTCACATTTTATGATGATAAATGTGATCTTGAATAGCGTATTTGATATTTTTATGTGGAATGACTTTAACATGCCTCAAATGAAATTTTTTTGACCAAATTATTTCCAAGAAGCCTAAGAGACTATGTTTTACAGTGATTCTATGATTTAAAAACTCAATTAGTGAACACCTTCATGCCCCTTATGGATTAATTTTTGGCACACTTCTCTATTAACATTACCAAAAATGTTTCCTATGCCCAAATTTCAAAGATAAAACAAGGAAAAAATGAACCTATTAATGAGTATGTCCTAAGGTACAAGACAATGTTAGCTAAAATACACAATCCTATGATAGATAAAGAGCTTCAACATATCTTCAAGAATTTTTTTATTGATACTTCACATGAGTTTATTATTTTCAAAAAAATAAAATATTTTGATAACATATGCAACATTATTTGAAATCATGAAATGAAAATTATCTCATTGAACAAAATTAAGTATGTAGTAAATACACTAACTACAAATACATCTAATACCAAATTTACTATTAGTCCAAGTTATAAGGTCAAACCTCTTGATCCTAAAAAATAAATAACCACCATGGTTAATGTAGTATCACAATAACCTAATCGACCTGTGTTATCTAGTACACAACATAGACTATTTACATGATTACGTTAGTATCCCACTTCATTACTCACATGGTTTGTATAATGTCACCTCATATCTATCCCTCATCCTATAGAGGTTGATATGAGCAGAAATCTACCCAAAGGTAATGATGTGAATGCTTACTTTAACTATCACCAATGTGTTGGTATTCTACAAATATATATTTTACCTTGAAGTATAAGATCCATGACCTCATCGATGATAAAAATATTACATTTGATAATCCTATAAAGGAATCAAGTTCACAACCTAGGGACTACCACAAACATAAAATATTTAACAATCCTTTGCAAGACCATTCTAAGAAATATTTAGAAGTGAAAATGGAATATAATGCACATTCTTCTCCATCTCATTATGATCATACATTGGATGGTATTATTGGTACATATACGCAACATGTACCTCCTATGGTTTAGATACCCTCTATTACTTTTGATGACAATGAGATTAGGGATGATGACTCAAATATTCATTACTTATTCATTTCACCATACCTTGATCATTAACCTATACACAATGTTATGATTTAAAATGGTGCAAGAGATAATGTTTGTACTATGACATTAATTACGCATTTGGATTATTAAAATAATGATTTACATCCTTTAACCAGAGTAGTTAGATTATTTGATAGGTCCTAAGAATAGGTTCTTGGTGAGATTGACTTACCTTTAGAGGTGGGTCCTACACATCTGCTTACTACCTTCTCCATTATACCTTCCATAGGTGTTTTTACCTATGTTATTTATAAAACCTTGGATACATAAACTTCAATTAGTACCTTATATAGTGCATGGGTAGGTTAAATACACTCATACCAATTAGGTAATTATAGTTTCTAAAATTCCATATAAACATCCTCTTGAACAAGAGAAATTTATAACTAGTAAATTAATTATCAAACCTCCTATGGTTAATCTTACATAAAAGGGTAAGCAAAAGGAAATTCCCTTTACTAGGAGACCAATACTTGAAATACCATTTCATTAGAGATCCATAGTGGGTTCTACAAAATCCTCATCTACTAAACACCATATTCAGATATCCAAACACCTACACATGTTCCTATTAATACCATTACAAAAAATCCATAGACCATTTAGTGATAAGTTCCCTGAACCCCTACTCCTACTATTTATTCTTCATGACCATAGAGTCTTATTAGACATACACAAAGCATAACTGATCCCTTAATGTCAAATGTTACACCTATGCACACTCTTGAGTATCATCATTAGTTTATTACAATATGTTCACAATGGGGAGATATCTATGAGCATCCTTTATATGAGATCATATGATAGTATATTCCTTTCACATATTCCAAAAATACCATTTTTTTAAATACAAAAAAATGTTCAGCATTTACATATCCTATTAGCTCCTTGGCATATATGTTGTTGGTTCCATGTTGGTATATGGCATATCAATATTTTATATATACACATGTGTTTCACATATATTTTGAGTGTGATATATCCATACAAAGATACATGATCTATGTACTTTTATATGTTGGTTTTTCCATCCACTCATGTCATGAGGATGTTGAGGGCATTCACCTATATGATCATGATACATCCAGGTTATATCATTATATGGTCACTTTAAATTATCATATTGGAACTCATATATATACTTAAACATGCCTTTATCCATGCTTATATGTTTTTTAGTGTACTTGATATGATATGTACTTTTTTTCTAACACATATATCCAGGGACTAGTATGATATGTTTATGTTAGTTTCTTATATTTTTCTTTTATGCACTTCTTTGAGTGTCTTACCTTGATATTATCTAACTTGTTTGAGAATTTGAATATGCTCCATTATTTTCAGCCCATGTGCATCTATTTACCTCTTTGACATTTGAATATGTCACTGTTTGATGTATGTTGACATTTGAATATGTCATTCTTTGATTTATAGACATTTGACTAAGTCACATCCCTTCAATTATATCACATTTGAAGATTCCCATTATTTTTGGTCTCCTTAGACATTTGTCTCTTGATTTCCTTTTTGAGTGATCTTATGTATGTGATTAATTATTTGTTGATCTTGTACTATTACTATCTAGTTGTTGCCATGATTTATATAATGAATATTAGGATTTGGTGTGATCAAATTATTCATGCTTCAATGATAATCTACTTAT
>JARHVA010006122.1:715000-740000 GCA_037957365.1 Torreya grandis | reverse complement strand
AGCATCCAAACTATCTAAATATATATTTTTCATTGTAATATCTACCATAATTGTACTTTCTATTCTTAGCATATCTCAACATAATAAATTCAATACATGTTTATCCAAGTTTCACAAATAATTATCCCACTTTAGTGATAGTCTACCATCCTTGTGCCCAAAGACTATCTTTTCTCCATTTAATCCTAGATTCCCCATATCTAGATTTTAGGTCTAAACACAAGCATATAAGAGGGATATGTTATTATACCAATGATTTATGTCATGGCACCCAAGACCTTGAGTATGGGGGACAACTTTTCACCTAGAGATAAATTTTGAGGTTATGAAGAGTGTATATTGTGTTATATTTTAGAAAGAAAATAAACACACATTCAAGTAATTACAAGTCCCATACTGGAAGGACATGAAAATTATAGTCAATGGGAATGAAAAGGTGAAATTTAAAAATGAACAATGCAACAACAAGGCTAGGAACATAGTTTCCTATGATTAAAATGGGAAACACTTCCTTTTACTTTACTAGACTAAAGGTGTGAATACAATGTGCATGAGAAAGGTTAGATACTTAGGATATGTGTATATTATAGACCTCAATCTAGATACATATGTTACCTATTTATACATAAAATATAAGAAGGAAGATAAAACTATTGATGGTTAAAAAGATAATGGTTACAAGTCATTTATTCATCTTCCCATGCAATGGTTGAAATTAATTTAAGTGTGGCAGTTGACCTTATAAATCGAATGGTTACTCTAAGGGATTTCCTAACATGTCCTATAATTAATAAGTTCCATCTAACAAGCCACATGGATGTAGTGTGATAAACTCTGCGTGGGGTACATGAGATGTGGCATGGGTTCTACTAGGAACAAGAGGCTCTATGTAGAAATTATGTGTTGCATGACAATGTAGTGGTGGGCAAGTGTTTTTTTAGGCACAACAAGCTCTGCATATAAATGTCTTGAAACTTGTGCACATGTCCAAGGAATACAAAGTGAAGGACTCCAAGTTGAGTTGTGCGCATGTGTACAAAGGAGAATCATATGCAGTTACATGGCTACACATGAAGTACCCATGCCAAGTTTTAAAAATACTTAGTGTTGCCTATAAATACATCCTAACATCACCCTTTAAGACATACAAATATCATCTATTAGTGACACCCAAATGGTAGATCATAATTAAGCCTTAAGTCACATACAAAGTCATAACAACTCTGCCTAATAAAGTCGTGTGATCTATAGATGCCTTAATGTCACTCTATAAAGATGCCTCCCTTATATGACTTGAAATCTGGGTTATGGATTGTAATTTATACAAAGAAAAGACGATGCAACTTTAAGGTGACTTTAGACTGAAGATTTAAATGGTCTAAATGTTGTAATGTGTAGGTGTCGTGGATGAATTTTCCAATAATAACCTTTTTTTGTCTCCCATCTTTGTGAATCCACTACATAGCATATTATAAATTCATAAACATATGTATGTACATAATCAATAACATGCATCCATTTCAACAATATCATCACCATCAAGTATATAAATAATATTACATTTAGTATTAATATGAGAATAATCATAAACATATATTAAACTTATTTATCTATCTAATTAATAAGCTCCGTTTCTTTCCTGTATTATATTATTTGTATATTTTTGATAATTTTAAAAATATTTTGTTCAATATGTCAACATACTGAATGTCTTCCTTGTACTTGTTGCTCTCATATATAATTCGTTCAAAAGGTCTCAATCATAAACTGAAACAATGTAATATATTTGACACATTTTCGAATATTCTAATTCTTATGCATACAAACATACACAATGTAAGATGATCTTGATAAAATTCAGAAAATTTCAATACAATTTGATTGCTACGATTCACACATAAGATCTAGACTCTCACTAGTCGGTAACCATCCATCATGGATCATCAACATCCGTCAGCGTTGAACGCCGTCCGCTTCTGTAATGGGTCTGAAGTCTGACTAGTTGGTATGAACCATCCATCATGCAACATCAGCTTCCGTCAGCGTTGAACGCCGTCCGCTTCCGTAATGGAGCCATCAACCCCATCTACCCACCAAGAAAATAAGGTGTAAAAGAGCTATTTGCCCAAAAATAAAGCACACATGAAAGCTTCGTAGCCATGGAAGCCACGACAACTGTATGATCCTTGGCGATAAAGCATTATGTCGGTCCAATATTATTTCTTTTCATGCCCATATAACCTTAACAAGAATACATCTTCCTATGCTGTGAGATTTCTTAACAGAAGAAAGCTGAGAAACATTTTTTCTTTTGGTGCCCGTGTTTTCTTTTTATTTTTCCCACCGATGATGGGAGATTCAGATGGGCTTATGTGCAAGAACTCGCGGGTTCCATCATATGACCGAAATTATAAGCAAAGCTTCAGCAAGATATTGAGGGAAACGTCCGTCAAACTTCGGTTGTCGCCGCTGGAAAAAACGCCAAAAACGAGTAAATCAAAGAAAAGGGAAGTGGGTTACTCGAAGAAGAGGCAGATGTTTCTCAGCAGCTATCATTTTACCATTAAAAAGACTCTCGCCCAGAGGGTTAGGGTTTCGTTTGGAAATGTGAAGGCTTCGTTTGTAAGCGTTAAGGTCGTTGCTCAAAGAATTATGGCCTGCAAATATTCTCATCGTTTGGCTTCAGGGTTGAAGAGATTTGGATGTACTGGGAATCGATATTTGGGCTGTTCTGAACCTCCGACTTAATAGCAATATCAAATATGAATTATGGTGATGGTGCGTTTGAACATTTCGTTGGGTTCCTCTCTTCACGATGACTTTTTTCTTCTCTTCTTTATTTTTAATAAAAAAACTAAATTATGCCGCCCAATCCTCGTTGGGTTACCTTCAAGCATCATTTTGGAGTGAAAATTATTGGGTTAATTTGTGAGCGTTTTTTTTTTTTTTTCCTTTTCCATATTATATTATACTTTTAAAATTTGTTATAGTTTAGGATATAATCATATGAAAGGGGTTTATACCTTTAATTTTATTTTATTGTGAGATTGGTTTTATGGAGTTAAAATAATAAAATAATAGGAGTTTTAAATTTTTAGTTCATAAGTTTTCATTTGTTATCAAAGAGGTGTGGAAAGTTTCTCTAACTATAATAATTTATTTACATGTCACTTTCGAATAATTTTTTTTTTCACTTTCTAAAATTTGATTAAAATCTATATTATTTATTTAAAATAATTCTTAACATTTCTCATCTTCAATTAATAAATTAGAAAGGGCTCCTAAAATTTCTTAACAATCACTATAAAGAAAATTTAGTAAGCCCATATTTGTTGTTTTAATTAAAGCTCTTTTATAATTTTATTTATGTTCTGATTTCTTGAATCCGTGTTGTACAACACTTATGTTTAGAAGTGGGTTTGGAAAATTTTGGGCTTCTAATTGTCAAACCAGTTAAACATATTAATAAATAGAAAGTGTATAGAATGAAAAAATTTAAGGTTTCAATATTGCTCCACAATAAAATGTTAGGTCAAACAAAATTAAATGCTTTAAAAATTATTTCTTTGTGAATTAGAAAGTCATATTTATTTATTTCTAGATAATATTTGATTTCAAATTAAACAAATTTAATTCATCTATGCTGACTTCCAATTACTATGATCTAAAAATGAGGAAAGGTGAGACATGGGTGGCTTGACTAAAAAAAATCTACAACACAACTTAATTCTAAGACAAGATAAGTGATTCACAAGTAGGAGGACTTAGGAAGTTGGAAGTCAATGAGAGGGCCCATGTTGCCCAATTTGGACCAAATTAGTTATGCATAGATAAATGTGCTTAACTTATTAAAAAAAGAAAAGAAAAAGGAACAGGTTATTTTGGGCATACCATTTTGTACAATTTTGAAGAGAGTGCTAGCCACAAAGAGGTGATGTAGGTGTACACTTTAAATTAGAACATAAAAATGATATCAAAATAAATAAAATTGATCTAGATCTTTTGAGATAGAAATGATAAGTCTCACAACTATTCATTTTAATAAAAAATAAATATAAATGAATTATAAACAACCCCTAAAAGATAAATAATACATATAAATCTAACACAATATTTTTCATTCATGTGTAAAGGTGTACGAAAATACATGAGTTTGTAACACTTTGAAATCTAATGGATCAAAACATTATCTTCGAAATTTATTTATAATGTGATAAAAACATTTTCTAGACTAATACAGGAGGATCTGAGACACTAGATATTACCAAATTTATTAAGTGTTATTCATATATCTTTATGCTAACATTAGTAGCTTTTACGTCTAGGGAAAGATCTAACCCATATTCTATGTTAGGACATAACTCTTTAAGTTCAACACTACAAACCTTGCAGGTTACTTTCAAAGGTCTTAGGAGTGTTTTTGTGGATCAACACCTATACCCACACAATGTTAGCTATGTGAACCTCAATACAATGAGATGAGCTTTAAAAAAAGTTTTGATGGTCTGTCATTGAGCCATACCCAAAAAAAATTAGTTGTACCAAGTGAACTGGCTTACTTTAGAATCTATGTTATCTCCTTGGGCATTGATTAGCTTGTCTGGCTCATCCAAAATTGACACAAGGCACTAAGGAAAGATTTTGCACCTTGCACAATTCCACACATGCTTGCATAGTCATCATAGAATGTGTATATCTACAACACTCATAGAGAACCTCTGCAATCTTGTGTTTTTTTTAAAACCAAGATAAATCACCATGGTACTATGTAGAACTCATAAAGGACCCATGGTATATTTTTTGTGCTTCTATAACATCAATACTGATGTAGAGACCAAAGTTATAGAGGCTATAAAAATTGATCTATAATTCTATTTTGAGATCTTATTTGCACTAAAATGATCATATCAAATGTTTTAATTCAACCATAACCTACCCTATATTGTTATGGACATTTTATAAATTTTTGGAGGCCATATATGACCATATAAGGGTTTGAAACTACATTTTAATATTTTTTTTTAGTATTTTTCCATTTTTAGAAATAGGATTTTTTTTAATAGGACATGAACTTGAGTTGAATTTCATCCATTATATTGATTTTAATGTTGAGAAGAAATGTAGGTATTTTTATCCCCATCCGAGATTGAATACAAAACTTACTAAAAAAAGTGGTTGAAAAATCACTAGAAGATAAAAGTTACTGAAAATTGCAATTTTCTAAAAATTGCTTGGGTCAAATAACTTTACGGAGCTTTTGATTTTTTTAGATTTTTTAATTATGCATTTCAAGGTTAAAGTGAAAGAAAAGGAAATTATAGGGGGATTCATCATGGTGCTTACTAAACCTCTATAATATTTAGTGGGTCAAGTCTTGAGTCGTTCATATGGAACATCGACACATAGAGAGGGGCTAGATGAATTGGTCCATGGATCAACATCAGTTGAATGCTACCTCTAGTTCCCTATATGTTTTAAGGAGTGAGATATTCCTCGTTGAATGGATGGAGTGTGTCCCAATTACCTACCCCCCAAACCATACCAAAATTTTGAGATGAGATTTATTTTAAGACTCTTATGTAATATTTTATTAATTTAATGAGAATTAGTAGAGAACATTACTTTCATGTGATTTCTAAGTTTTATACCTATGGATATTTTTCTTAGCTAGTCCATTTTTTCATAAAATATCGACACTATGTAACACTCTAGCTTTGTGCATGACTTAACATCTTCACAACATCTTGTGTAAAATATACAAACACACGACATACATGTGTTATTTTTTAGTTCACCTTGCAACATACCACAAATTAGTCTAGCTCAATGCATGACTCAACATCCTTGTACAAGAACTCTTATACCACATAGAATGTTAGGTGGCATTCTCCATGTCTAAATCATGTTAGGGATTCTATCACCAATGCAACACCAATAGAAATGTAACTTTCACACTTAAAATAAAGTTGAACCATGACATAGGTAGAAGATGAACCACTATTATAACTGTATACTTTTGTAATTACTTCGTTGAAATGATATATATTATAAAACACCAAACATGGAGATAAATACATACATGATACTCACACATCAACTAAGTGAGTGGTCATTTTCCTCTTTCCTTTTCATCCATGTCTATAGTATGCTAAATACTTGTATGCATTGAGCATCTTATATTAGATAGTCTCTTCTCAGTCTGGTTAAATCAGTTATGATGTTTACCTTTTTTTTATTACAAGAAATTGACTTCCCCAGTTTGTCTGATAATACCATAGTCTATAAGAATCAATTAGGATGTTTACTCCTTTTTTATCACAAAAACTTGTATATCTTGTTTTTTTGTGCATTATATTCATATGTACCTTTATCTATTCTTTCTATTGATTAAAAGTGGCACCATTTTTCCAATCTCTTATGTTCATTGTGTAGTGGTTTTTTCCAAGCTTGTTTCTTATTTTCCATCACATGTTATACAATTATTCAACTCTATTTAGCTTTTATTACACATATAATAGACTTAAATTCATTAATTAGGTTATCCACTAGGTCTCCCCCAGGCCCCAAACCATGACTAGTCTCATAATTATTGATTTTATTAAAAAATAAATATAGATAAAAAATTCACAATATAACCTATAAAAGATAGACAATATGCATAAATATAGCATGATATTTTTCATTCATGTGTAAAGTACATAAAATACACGATTTTGTGACCCTTTCAAATCTAATGGAGAAACCAAATGCAAGTGTTAACTTTCACCTTCCAGCTTTATTCAAGTGTATTCTAATATTTATTTATTATCTTCAAATCCTTTAAATGTATTTTTATTAGTAATATTTTTCTATGGATCAAATCTTGACATACTTTCTTGGTTAACCCTAAATTAGATCTTGGAATCCTAATTTAGTAGATAGGGTTAAGAATATAGAAATGATAATGCACAAGGGTGATGATCGGATCTACAATAGGCTAATTAGACACTAAACTTAGATATAAACATACACTACATTTCTTAACTGAGATAGGTTAAAAATAGTAAGTATAACTATGCTAAGTATAGAACTAACAAAGAAGTAATGTACTTAATTTGTTTTGATGCTAACATAGTTATGCATCTAGAACATGAAGAAAGCAGATTGGAATACGATTTTGGAATAATTCTCATATTATAGATTTGATGCTTCTAGAGTTGGGTAAGTGCATAAAGATGGGGGATAAAAAAGGGCCTACTTATGGACATGATTTTTCTAAAATTTCAAAAAATTGAAGTTTTGTAGATAATTTGGGATGGCTACACTCAAAATTTGAAGATGGTATAAAATATGAATTGTAGTATTTTGAGTCTAGTTTCCAAAAAACTATTGTTTTTGAAAAATGATTAAGTATAAATAGGTCAAACATATAAAATTTTAAGATGACCTCATTTTTTTAAGAAAACATATTAGATAGATGGACGTGCGTGCACCATTTTTTGATCATCGTTAAATATTATTTGAAACCCTTTTATGAATATTTAGATAAGATCTTCTAGTGTGTTATGATTTTTTTTATATTTTCAATGAATATATATTTTTTATTAATTTTTCAATTAAGTAGATCCTAAAAAATGATAAAAAATGGATATCCAGTTGTGCATCCCCCTTAACTACCTCAAAAAAATGAAAATTGATTTTTTTTAATGTGTGTAGAATTAGGCCTAGTTTGTTGCCATATATATTTTTTTGCACTTAGATCAAAGAAAAAAAATTACATAAACATGAATATAAATTTATATGTGTGGCATGTAGTGGCCTTAAAAAGGTGTAGTTAGAAATAAATATTGTTTGAACTCTTAAAATAACCCAAAAATTATAAAAATCATATATTTGGAAAGAGAACAGTGTGCTCATCATGATGGTAATAATATTTTTAATTTTTTTGTTGAAATACATAGTGTATTTGATGATTGAAATTTAAATTTATTTTTTTCTATCAAAACTCTTAATCTCAGCTATAGATGCATAGTCAAAAGCCTTTAGATCAGAAATCCAAGCCATTTTTAAACCTAAAGGCTCAGTTTTGAATTTAAATTCAAATAGTGTATACACATTACATAATGCATACAAGTTATATAACACATATGCATTATATATCATTTATGCATTGTTTTTTAGTGAGACCAAAAATCCAAATTTGGTCTTTGGGTACACATTTTTCTTATATTTTGATATTTTAGTCTTTGGGTACACATTTTATTTTGTATAAGATGTGGTTTTGAGCTCAATAAACTTAAAATGGTCACATGTATCCTTGATGTTGTGCCTATAGTGATGAATGTATAGCTTATAAAATATTTAAATGCACTAGGGACCTTGTTCAAAACCATTAAGGGATGATTATGCTATAGAAACATAGGGTGGCATATCCCTGGTATTGAATAAGTATGACATATGCATAAGTTACCCCATCTCAAACTATATTGAGATTATTCAAGATACATTAAAGGTGATAATGTCCACTAAATCCAAGACCTATTTCCCCTCAAGGATGATGCTGATGATGTTGCTCACCTCATAAAGATTGTTGATCAGAATTGAATACCAGTGTGCACCCCCTCACCAAAGGTTTCAAGATTATATATTTTGTATATCTTCAATCATCTTGTTCATATTTCATTATAATGAGCTTAAACCTTATGAAGTGGACTAAAAGAAAATAGTATCTTAGAATTATTTCTCTAGCTTAGGATTTGAGGTTGAGGAGTCCATTGCTGAATTGTGTTCTCTTTTATGTGCAAGACATAATATGAATGAACTTTAAGATCTAGAGGTAATTCAAGGTAGAGGGATCTAAATAATTTTAATACATACATAAAAACCTGATAACGGTGCTCGCTCAATTCAGATGGGACCTTTAAGGGCTCTACATGACATTTTACATACATTAATGGGAAGTTAGAGACTTGTATCATGTGAATTATTTACTAGACATGAGTTGATGGGATCGATGCCAATAATTAAACATTTTTGGCTTATATGTATGTAAAATATTTGTGAATAGGCTTTAATTGGATTGGTTGGAGGTGATGAGACCTATCTAGGCATCAAAGATCATGAGTTCCACTCATGTGAGATAATAAATGTAGAGAGTGTAGCATGCACATGCCTATATTTGGCCCTCATAGCATCTAAGATGTGTTCATATTTTTCTAAGTGTTTCTTATTAATGATGGGATCATTGAGTACTTTTGATGACTTGACACAATGGGGCTAGGTCCAACCTATCGATCTTATCTATTTGAATCAGCCACTTAGTGTACAGAAGTATATGTGGTCATCTTTAATTGAATCATGTCTAATAGGGTGCTAACATATCTGATCCTTTTAGGATCTAGAATATATGTATATCTAAAAATATAACACTTTTCTAGGTGTACTAGACCTACATGTGGAAATCTTTGATTTGATTGGGCATCCTAAGGCTCTAACAAATTTGATTCTTCTAGGACTTGACTGTTAGATCTCTAACACTTATATGTGTGTACAAGATACATGTGGTCATATCTAATTAGATTAGGCCTCATAGGGCTTTAATATTTCTTTAACACTTTTAGGATTGGACACCTCTAATAGTGCTGACACTTCTGAGTGTATGAGGTACACATGGTGATATGTAATTGTATTTGGCCTCTCATGTCATCATTAACTCTAAAATTTCTATGACCTAATGTATCTCTGATAGCTTTAACGCTTTTGGGTGTACATGGTACACACGTGGCATAATAAAGTTCAATTATAGGGGCAATTAGGGTCAAAGTAAGCCATGTATGAACCTATTTTAAATTGTATACATGATGTGATTTGGAGTGAAATTAACCCTAAAATGTCATCATGTATATGTATAATAAAGCAAAGAGTTGATTCATTCAATCGAGGAGGCATGGGAGGTCAATTTGAACCCCTTCTTGATGTAATTATAAGATCATGATATATGATTTGGGATAAAATTAAGTATGATTCTATCATGAATTGAACCAATTAGTCAATTTGTGTAATTAAGGGCATGATTTGGGTAAAATTGAGCCCCTAAACCAAATTTATGGCCCAATAAATTGTATAATCTTTGCAACATGTATGGCTTAATTGACCCTAATTTAATCAAAAATGAAAATATAAATTCAAATGTGGCCAATTTATACCCATTGAACCTAATTAGAGTCTACGATTTGATTAAAGGAGGTAAATAAGCTCATGTTTCATGACATGTTGATCATAAACCCTAATTTTATCACTTGAACATGTACAATTCCCCTAAACCCTAATTTCATGACATTTACATATGTACAAACCCATTACACTAAACTAAATCCTAATTTTATAACAAACACAACCCCTAAGTTCCTTGATATCATCATAAATGCATACATTCATGAATGTGATTAGTCTTAATTTGTTAGCCCATTGATGGGATTTGGGGAAAAATTAGCTCATTTCACCTTATATATTAATCCTTATTGCACCATATAATAGTATTTTTGCTTCATAGTCTTATCAAGAGTCTTCTTGCATCATATTGTAGATTTATGCATCATATTGATCCTTAATACATCATATGATAGCCTTATTGCATCATATAATAGACTTATTACATCATATTATGGATTTATTACATCATTTGATAGTCTTATTGCATCATATTATAGTCTTATTACATCATATGATAGTATTATTGCATCATATTGAGCCTTATTGCATCATATGATGTCTTATTACATCATATTAGGGATTTACACATCATATTATATTTTTATTGGGTCATATTGCATCATATTGGGGATTTATGCATTAAATATGATAATGTTATTACTTGTTTCTATAGGACATGTTTATACTTCAAGGAATGCATACATGTTATAATAACATGTATAAATTACTATAACACATACACATTCATTAATGTATAGATAAAACTTACTTTTTAACATCTATTTTTGTCCCAAATTGAGATTTTTGTCCCCATAGACATTTCTTGCGTGCACTCTACATATTCTCTACGTACATTTTGAAGTACTTTTTTGGACTCCACCTTTAAAAAACTATCAATTATCAAAATGGGCTCCTGTTCATGTTCAAATAATAGGAATAAGTTGAAGAACAAAAAACCAAAGCAATTATAAGATTTGAGATTAAAAACCAATGTACGAATGTAAGCATTTCATTCTAGAGATGTTACAAACACTGACCCCGATGAGCCAAATACCTTAGATAATGAGGCAATTGATAATAATGAATTGAATAATGATGAAATTGATAATAATGAATTGGAAAATGATGAAATTTATAATAATGAATTGAATTATGATGAAATTAACAATAATGAATTAGATAATGTTGGAAGTTCAAATTCAAAGTTTAATTTTTTTTATTTTATTGATGATGAGCCTATGCATGATACTTTTCGCAACAACAATGAAGAAAATTTCATGGAAATAAATAATGATGAAATTAACAATGAATAAAATTTCATGGAAACATATAATGATTTTGAAACACCCTCTCAATGAATTCCACCATTAATAACTCCTCCAAGAATTTTGCATAGAAAAGACAAGTACTTAATTCAAGTAGATGAAAATATTTTGAAAATAATGCATAACAAAATTTCTGACCACCATTCAAGAAGACAACTCAAAAAATTTGGGATAGTTTCTTTCATATATTTGATTATGATAGTCAAAGATGTCAATTATTTGTTTCATTGATGAATTTGGTTAAGATGAGACCTACAATGTACATAATAGGACTAAGAGCATCTAACATGGATGATGAAAATGATGAAATTATTGAAAATATACAAGATGCATATCATACTATAGGTCTAAAATCATGTAACAAATATTTTAATGTTGTTCGATGTATAATGACAACTTGTGCAGTAAGTGCTGAAATAGGGAAAAAATGATTGAGTTCAAAAACAAGTCGAACGCTTGATATAAATAGGAAAACATTAATGAAAGAAATTAAAATATGTGAAAGACTTAATGAACCCAATACCAAAGAGATTTGATAATTCCATAATATACTTGCATAAAAAGACAAGGTTATAGATGATGTTTTGAAAGACTTACTTTCACAATTTTGGAAATACAATACACGAGTTTCACCCAATGCAAGAGATGTAGTGAAAATAACAGTTGGTTATCATAATTGTGAAACAAATCTAAAATATTTATTGGATATGACTCAAACACAATTTTACTCTAAGTTTTTGAAAAAACATCCACAAATTTCTATTAGTCAAAGATTTTTTGAGATGGCCAAACCTTTTTATGTAAAAATAAATCACACATGAAACACTTGTTGTTGTAGGCAACATGTTGAATTTTAAATGCACTAAGATGTTTTTCAGCATATTTGTTTTACTTTTCAAACTAAAAACATTTTTTATGAGTGTGGCATAGAAGTTCTGCCAAAATCAACCATGGAATTTATTCCAATTTTTTTTTTTTGAAAGACTAGATGGACAATTTTTTATAAGAAAACATGTTTGGATAGAAATTGTAGCATTTGTGATGGATTGACAAAATTAAAAAAAATATATACATAAGGAGTTTATAAGTTAAATTGGATAGGAATTAGTTGGTTTGAGATAATACAAATTTGTGACTTATCAACTAAAAGATGACATAGAATCTAAAAGGTGTGAGCTTGTTACAAAAGAGATACTTATTTTATAATTTATGGTCGAATTCATGGATAGAATTGTTTATGAGTATGAAAGGAATACACATAGGGATAAATGGTTGGATGAACATTTAAATCTAAGAAAGGAAACATTCCCACTTGATCCTATTATTTCAGTAGTCAACTTTACTCAAAATTACACATTCAAACCACAAAAAGAAGTGCAATCATAGTAATACAACTCATTATAAGTTACCATATTCATGCATATAGAATTCATGCGTGCACCTAGTAGTATAGAGGAAGATAAAAAAATATTAAGGGAGTACCATTTATATATTAGTGATGATTGAGCATATTTTACAAAGTATATGCAAGGTTGTTTTGAGAAGTTCTATGGAAAGTTGACTCAGACAAACATTGCTTTCAATCAGCATTATGTTTGGTCAGACAATTGCACATCATAATTAAATAATGAATGAATGTTTTATTGGTTGATCAAGATACATATTACCAATGGTGTAGAACATATTTGGAGTTTCACTAAGACTGGCCATAGAAAAGGTAGCTTGATGGTGCTAGAGCATGTGTAAAAAGAACCATTATAAGGAAGGAGTTAAAATTTGACTATGTTGTTAATTTAACTGATGTAAAAACTATGGTTGAATGGTATAATGCGAACATATTTCATGGTGCTCAAGATAATTCTACTGTTTGTAGACATTTTTAGTTAACAGAGGAAGAAGACTTGGAAAACTATGAGGATTGTATGACTCTAAGAGGTTCAAGTGAGCTCTACTCATTTTGTATCTCTAATGTAGGTTATTGGACTATTCATATGTGACACTTGGCATGATTTTATTATATATGCATGGAATCTATTTGGAATGAGTGTGAGTCACATGAGTGGGTGGATGACTGGAGTTCCATACCTCTAATTCTAATCAACACATATCAGGTTCCACCAACATTGTGACTTACAGATATGACATCATCACATGACTTTGGCCATATATCTTATCTAGTGTAGCTAGGTAGAAGATTAATATTTATGTACTATTTATTATCATTATCTATCTCCATAGTGTCTTTAATTTTTTTTGTGATGCAAACCATGTTTTTGTAGTTATTTTAGATGAGGACAATGAAGAGGGAACATATTACTACTTATGTTGGTGTGTACATGGAAAGAAAAAAATTGACTTCCCTGGTCATAGATGGAGAGAACATTGACTATCTCACTAGGTTTGTGGTAGTCACTGGAATTTGGCATCAACAATATCCTATAAGAAATTCAAGTGTATGGTTGTTTGAAGACTTTGAAATGCACATGAACATACTGCACTATTCAAATTTGGTTCTTACAATAAATATTCAATTATAAAAATATCATGGGAGGCCAATAAAAAGGAATCTATAGAAAGTTCATGAGTTAGACCATGAAGCTATTCTTGATACTATCAATATTAGAGTAGATCCTAGTGGTTCGTTGGATTGAAATGTGCAGGTATGTTGACTTGTAAAATGTAGATGAAATCAATTTTACAATTTTTTTTTGATTTTGTAGGTAGTAGATGCATAAATTTCATATTTAATTAATTACTAACATTTTTTTTGTAGGTTATTTCTTCCAAATAAGCTTCCACCTTCATGTGGTTGGCACCATTAGTAAAGAATTTCATATTCTTGAATCTAAGAGAAGCTTGCTAAAAGTACTTGGTGTTTCCACACTCCTAAACAATGGATCATGTCAACTCTCTTTCTCCTTGTAGCCTTACAAACACATAAATGTCTTTGTTTATAATAATATAAATGGATTATATCTAAACCAAATTCCTTAAAATTACCTCAAATGGCATTACATACCAATGTTATACATAAAATAAACACACATTTCATTGATTTATATATTTTCAATGGTATGACATTCCTGAATAGTAGTGAAAATGCACTTGTGGGTGAAATTGGATGTCACTATCATGAGAGAATATGTAATTTGCCTATATATATGTAATTGAAGTGATGGATTTGTACCTGTGGGTACCAGAGGCAATAACGGTAGTTGGAGTTCAACTAGTTGTCTCTTCAGTGCAAAAAAGATTCATTTTAGGACCCATTACTACAAATTATTCCATAGATTGATCTCAAAGGTTATATAGACTATATATAGGGTGAAATAAGAGGGATTTCAAATGCATAGGAGGGATCTTAAATTTCATCCATATGACTTACATTTTTTGTTTTATGAATGCCTAAAGTTAGGCTAAAAATCAACATCTTTCTTGTATTGGGAAGGGCATTCTTGAGCTTAGAATGGGTGGTGGGATTGTCGATCAGGCTAGATGGGAGGCTAATAACCTAGTCCTTAATATTATCCACCACTTTTAATGTGTTAGAAGTCCATTTTTTAGCCAACAAGTGATAGAAATGGAGTTTTTGGATTACAGATTCAACTTTGACAACATTTATTATCAATATTTTCATGCTCCTGAACAGTAGTGAAAACTCACTTACAAGTGGAATTGGATGTCATGATCAGTATAGAACATGTAATTTTACTATATAGACATGTTTGAAGTGATGTATTTGCACCTACGGGTCCTAAATATAAAAACACTAGTTGGAGGTCAACACGTTGTCTCTTCACTACCAAAAAGTTGCATTTTAGGACCCATTATTGTTACTTTTGCCATAGATTGCTCTCAGAAGTACTAAAAAATAGATATAAGGTGAAATTATAGGGATTTCAAATTCACATGAAGGATCTTATGATTCATTGATATGACTTATAGTTCATGTTATATGCATGCTTGGAGTTAGGCTAAAATTTAGCATCTTTTTTGTATTGGGAAGGGCGTTCTTCAACTTGAAATGGGTGGTGGTGTGTTGACTAAGCTAGATGGGAGGCCAAGAACCTGGTAATAGATATTATACAACCCTTAAAATGTGTTAAAAGTGCCAATTTTCATCTAATAAACACCAAAAATGGAGTTATCAGATTATAGCTTTAACTTTCATAACATTTATTGTCAGTATTTTTGTGCTCCTGAATAGTAGTGAAAATGCACTTGCGGGTGGAATTAGATGTCACAATAATTAGAGAACATGTAATTTGCCTATATAGATGTTCATAAAGTGATGAATTTTCACATGTGGGTCCCAGAGGTAAAAATACTAGTTGGAGGTCAACAAGTTGTCTCTTCATTGCCAAAAAGTTGCATTTTAAGACCCATTACTATAAATTCTACCATAGATTATTCTTAGAGGTGATATAAACTAGATCTAGGGTGAAATTAGCAAGATTTCACATGCATAGAAGGGATCTTATAGTTCATCCATAAAAATTATAGTTTTAGTTTTATGCATGCCTGAAGTTAGGTTAAAAATCAACATCTCTCTTGTATTGGGAAAGGCGTTCTTAGTCCCAGAATGGGTGGTGGGCTTGTCGACAGGGCTAGATGGGAGGCCATGAACCTAGTATTGGACATTATCCACTCATCTAGACATGTTTATAGTGATATTTTTCAGCCAACAAACACTATAAATGGAGTTATCAGACTGTAGCTTCAACTTTAAAAACATTTATTGTTAGTGTTTCCATGCTTCTGAACAATAGTGAAAATACACTTGTGGGTGGAGTTAGATGTCACAGTCATTATATAACATGTAATTTGATTATATAGATGTGATTAATGTGATGTATTTTCACCTATAGGTCCTAGAGGCAAAAAAACTAGTTGGAGGTCAACAATTTGTTTCTTCACTACCAAAAAGTTATATTTTAGGACCCGTTATTACAACTTGTGCGATGGATTATTCTCAAAGGTTATATAGACTAGATCAATGGTGAATTTATAGGTATTTCACATGCATAAGAGGAATCTTACTATTCTTCCATATGAATTACAATTTTGGTTTTATGCATGCCTAAGGTTAGGCTAAAAATTAACATCTTTCTTGTATTAGGAAGGGCATTCTTAAGCCTGGAATGGGTGGTGGGTTTATCGACCAAGCCATATGAGAGGCCAAAAACCTGGTCCTAGACATTATAAACCCCTCTAGATGTGTTATTAGCACCATTTTTAAGTCAAAAAATACTAGAAATAAAGTTCTTGGACTGTATCTTCAACTTTGATAACATTTATTGTCAGTGTTTCCATGCCCCTAAACAGTAGTGAAAATTCACTTATAGGTGGACCTGGATGTCAAAGTCATTGGATCACATATAATTTTAGTATATATATGTCCTCAAAGTGATGGATTTTCACCTACAGGTATCGGAGGCAAAAATTCTAGTTGGAGATCAACAAGTTCTCTCTTCAATGCCAAAACATTGCATTTTAGGACCCGTTGCAACTTCTACCATGGATTTTTCTCAAAGGTGCTATAGATTAGATATAGGATGTAATTATAGGGATTTAAAATATAGATGAGGGATCTTATGGTTCATCCATATGACTTATATTTTTGCTTTTATGCATGCCACAAGTTAGGTCAAAAAGCAATATCTTTCTTGTATTGGGAAGGGTGTTCTTGAGCCCAAAATAGGTCGTGGGTTTATTGATCGGGCTAGATGGGAGGCCAAGAACCTAGTAATAGACATTATCATCCCATTTAAATGTGTTGGAAACACCAATTATTTTTAATACGCATTGGAAATGGAGTTCTTGGACTGTAGCTTCAACTTTAACAACATTTATTATCATTGTTTACATGCTCTTAAATAGTAGTGAAAATGCATTTGCATGTGGAATTGGATGTCACAATCATTTTATCATGTGTTATTTACCTATATATACATTCTTGAAGTGATTTATTTACACCTATGGATCCCAGAGGTAAAAATTCTAGTTGGAGGTCATTAAGAAGCATAAAAGGCCTAATAGTCTAAGTGAACCATATACATGTGGCTAGAAGCTAGTGGCATTGGAATTTGGTTTGAAGACATTTGAAAGGTTTGTTTTAATCTTATAAAAGTATTTCAAGAGTAAAAAATACTTTAGTAGGCAACTAATCATTCAAGGAGCCTATTAGGCCTTTTAGGCCTAATTAGGTTAAATTGTATGCCTAAAGATAATGGAAGTATCTTCATACTAGCAAGGGGGAAGTTTGTGGTTCATGAGAGATAATAAATTTTAAAGGTTTAAAAAATAGTCCAATAGAATTATATGGTCATTGAGGCCTAATTAGGCCTAAATGGCCACCTACAGGTGGTCAAACTGGTTCAAATCTTGGCCAAGGGGTATCATGGACCAAATGGAGCCAAGTGTTTAAAGTTATTGATGTAGGAGCATCCTTTGTATAAAATAGTATGGTGTCCATGTGAGAGTTTTAAAGTGTTAAGTAGAGTCAATAATATTTATTAGTCTTTTAGAGTCATTGTGTAAAGTTAAAAAAATTCAAAAGAGGCCTATTTGGTGGTTTCCCACCAAAACACACATTTGAAAATTTGAGGCCTATATTGTAATTTTGATGAAATTTACAAATTTATAGAGGTTGTACTAGCTTTCTTAGGTCCTAAAACATTGTCTAAATTCTAGGAAGTCTTCCTACATGTTTGAAAGGTCCTAATTATCTTATATTTTTAAACAAGTGTCTATTGAATGATTTGCTAAACTTATACAAGACTTGCGAGAGAGTTTTGGAGCTAAAAATGGAAACTCTTTTATTAGAGGAATGAACCAAAAGGATAAGCATGAGTATCAAGATGGAATGATATTATTAAATATCAAAAATTGAGAAATAACATTTGAATCATATCTCTAGAGGGTGTAAATGTGTGTGTTTTCTATTGTGTGATGGTATGTGTGTGTGAAAGATTGTAATTGAAGAAGATTAGTAAGAATTATTAAGATTTTTTTTATTATAATTAGTGTATGGTGATTTCAAATACTTTATATAAATTTAATTGAACTCCAAAAATCAAAGGATAGTGAATTCAAGACTTTGAAAGTGCTTTTCTGTTAGCACAAACCAATTTTGGTTGAAAATCATTATTTGTAGGGCTTGTTTGTACGATGAAACTTATGTATGGTTTGGAAATAAGGATTGGATGAGTTACATAGGTGAGTGAGGAATCCTATATAGATGTTATATTTCAAATAGCCTCTTTTATCATTATTAAACAAGGTTAATTAACTCTTGGGTCCTTAAAGTGTAGGAAAATCGTAGTTACAGGGCAATGATTGAAAAATGGTCATAAATCCATTTTGAACACATAAAATTTGATGAAAATTTATGGAGGACTAGATGAAAATGTTATTAAACCATTCCAAGTGTTGTTTATTCAAAAAAAGGTGTATGGATGATGTACTGAGCAATTATCCATAGTAATACTCAGAATTCTGAGTTGCTCTAGACAACAAATAGGAAATTTGACCTATCTTTCTCAGTTTTGAGCCAAAATATGCCAAGTAAAAGTTTATTATCATCTAAAAACTTCATTCAGAACTAACTATGGTGTTTTTTTAAGAAAAATAAGCCATCATCTATGTTTTGACCTACTAGTGGAAAAATTAGGTCTCTTGACAAAAATAGGGCTAAGTCACTATTTGATAAATATGAACTCTAAACCAATAAGAAATTGGTTTATCTACAATAAAAAACTTTTGATACATGTGAAATACCTATTAATAATTCATAAAATTGGTCTTTAGCCCAAATGTAACAATAAAAATGTCTTTTATATCCATTCAATCAAGAATGTCTTGAAAGAGAAAAGAGAGTGAATAGGTCCTAAAGGGCATAAAGTAAAGTGAGGTGAGACATTCAAGTGTATCAAATATTAGGAGCCCTTATGACTAATCAAAGACTTTATGCTCTCTCCCAAGGTCTATTTTCCTACGCTCTTAGTTTTATAGATGGAGATTGGGGATGTTTTAGAGGGAATTGAGATAGGATAGGGTCTACCCCATGACATGAAGAAGTCCTAAAAACTTTACAAGATAATTTAAGGCCTAAAGAGTAGATTAAGGAGATTCTTGACTATCTTATAGATGATGCTAGATTGCCTAACTGATATGAGCTTATTCACTAGTGTAAAACCCTTCCAATTAGAAGGAGAGAATTCATCACCTATTAAGAGGTCTCCTCTTTTAAATGTATTTAATCTTCATAATATATTGACTCTCTCACCAAGGATCTTGAACCATCCTACCTAGCTAAATTGAAGTAGAGCAATCATAATAACTGAACCCTTTTCAAATTCTTGTACTTGTTTCTCATGGCCTATAAATGGTCTCCATGGTTATAGAATGAAAAAGATGATTGTAATAGCTTGTTTTAACTCTAATTCATTCATAACATTTCAAAAAACTCCATGAATATCCATTTCCTACAATTTAATCACCCATTTCCTTATTCCTCACAAGATCAATCCTTTACTTGTTATAGGCTCCTATAGGCTACAATGGCCTAATTGGTATTTTAGGGTATGGAATGCAAATAGATTACTTTAAAATGATACCAATGATCTCTAGATATTTCTTAAACTCTATTTCAAACACTCTTTAGAATTTCATCTACCAATTCTCTTCCTTTCCTCTACAAGTCTCTTTCTTGGTTCACTCTCCTAATAGCCCTATTTCACTAGAAACCTCCTTATCCTGGGTTATCTAAAGACATTTAAGATAATATAAAATCATCTTTGACAACCCATTAGGGTCTTCCTACTTCACCGACTTAGTATCTGACCAAATCTCCCTCTAAACCCCTATTCTCACACTCTTAGAATCCCATAAGGCCTTTATTTGTCCTATGACAAAGCTCAATATTGAAATTTTTACTTGTCCTATCCATAACATTATAAATATTATTGATTCTTTTATACCTTGTGAAAAAACATTAGATTATAACTTTCCAATAACTTTCAATGGTTAGGTCTGAAGATATGCATACTTCTAGGTCAAAACCCTAGTTCTAATTTTACTAGTCTGTGTATAAGCTGAGAGGGTTTAAAATTGTGTAGTTAAGTTTTTAGATACCTTATTGAGTTAATTACTCCTATATATACTCTATCCATAATAAATTCACATGTTCAAAATAAGATTTTACCTTGATTCTACCTTATAAGGCTTATCCCACTAAGAACTTAGAGTTCTAGATTTTCAAAAAAATTTAGATGACCATGAGCATACAAAGATAATTAAAATTCAATTAATTATATTATTTATTTCTTATAAGGATTTGTTTCCATTAAACCCACTCCATGCACAAGACTTAGAACCGAGATAAGTGATTAGGTGTCTAACAACTACCAATCTAAGACTGATTCAATCACCAATATAGGATTCAATTAACAAAAAGATAGGTTCAACACCCCTTACTTCTTATTTCATTTGAATTCTTATAAAACAAAGCTTATTAATAACAATAAATGTCAATATTTCAAACTATAAGGTCTGTCATACTAATCTTATTTTCAACATTATCCGAACAAGTTATTTTGAATCTCATAACATTTGTAATCCTTAAGAATACTTCAAAACCAATCATTCATAATACTCTAAACACAAGTAGAATTTTTTCAACTTTCATGAACTTATTTCTAGGTTATAATCACCAGTATAGGATTCAATTAATGAAAAGATAGGTTCAACACCCCTTCTTATTTCATTTTAATTCTTAGAGAAATAAAGCTTCTTAAGAGCAATAAATGTCAATCTTTCTAACTTTAGGCTTTCTCATACGAATCTGATTTACATTATTATCCTAACAAGTTATTGTCAATCTCATAACATTTTTAATCCTTAAGAATACTTAAAAACCAATCATTCATAATACTAAGAACACAAGTGATTCAAACAAGACTTACTTTATTGGTTTTCTTTATTCATGTAGAAAATAAGAATGCCATGTATGAATTCCATATATAGGAACACAATGTCAATAATACATGCATTACCATATAGACATACAAAAAATTACATAATGTCTAATAACATAGTATGTAATGTCGGGTGAATACATCATATACGTATGTACAATTCCAAAATGCATACATTTCCATATAAGCATACATAAATTTACATCATCTACAACATACTAATCATCAAATAGTCTACCTCTCTTTGTCTTCCTCGAAGAAAACTCTCCCTAGGATGCCCTACTTATAGATGGAGATATCCCAAATGCCTTGGATTGCTCCAAGGATCAACTATGGGTATTAATTTCATAGCTTTCTTGCAGCTAAACCTATTCAATTATTAAAATTATTATAAAATTAAAAAGTATACATGAAACCAAGTTAAGAAACTCATTTTAAACTATAAGAATAAAATAATTTAAACATGAACTTACTAAAATCTCATGTTACTTCTAAATTTGATATTGACTCTCGACTACGTCAGTGCCAAGTTTAGTTGCATGAACAAGCATGTCAAATGATGAAGAAACATGAGGATCCAACATAGTAGTCATCTTAATTGGACTATCAATGTCATATGACAGCCCTGCATACACAATACATTCATGCATATAAGTTATATTTTCCCAAGTATGTAGTAAAATCAATAAAGTAAAAGTATTAAATTACAATTCTAAATTACAAGTGAATATGCACCTCTGTGAGTGCCTGTGTAGATGACATTAAAAAAATAATGCTTGAGTTTATCTCAAATCGTAATGATGGAGGAATGTCCACCCTAGTCATCATCTAAATAAATAACCTAATAATTAATAACTTGGTAAATTCATTGATTAGACAAGTTGCTAACAAAATTAGTCTTGCATAAGATATGAGATGATCTAATGAGGTCATAAGAATCATGAATGTGACAAGTGGATATGTGTAGTGTGACTTGTAACACCACACTAAAGGCCATAAATGCCAATTTCATGAGGGATAATGATAAGACATCCAAAGCAATGATGCATCTCCTACACCTTTTGATGTAGGAGCATCTTATAAACTTCTATATATGGTCATATAGTTAGTCTTAGAAGGTTTGATAGGTGTCAATAAGCCTTGAATGAGGCATTTAGTGTGTTTCTTAGGTCATTTAGAGTTCTTCGAGTGTTTTCCCTCCAATACTTGTTATTTGAATTTTCAAATGTATTTGAGGGAATATTTTCTTAAATTTTAATAATTAATGTGTCTAATAGGTTCTAGAAGGTTTGATACATAGATAGGAGTCTCTTTAGTTTATTTAAGGTTATATCTATCTTTCTTACTCATTTAAAGGTATTAAATGACTTGATAAGTCTTTAAAGATAAGTTTTTCTAATTTGAGATAGGTTTGTTAGAGGAATAAGGACCTAAATTAACACATTCTAAACATGGAGAAGTCTTCAACAACTTGATCAGTTCAAATATATCATTTTAAGGATGTATAAGATGAAGTAAAAAAGTATAAAATACCAACTTTGCATCATTGGAGGATTGATAAACAGTTACCATGAGAGAATAGGGGTCTATAATATAGAATGAGTTATTTTCTTATGAATAAAATCAATTTCTTTCTCAAATCAATTGCATTACATGTATTATATTGATATCAATAGAATCCAAGTATTTTTTAATGATATTTCATGTTTTACTAATTATATAACCTTCATTCTGTAAATACTCTGTTATTCTCCATCTATAACAGAATACAAAGGTCTCATTGCACATGGAACTTTATATATGTTTTAAAAATGAGTATATGAAGGGTTGTAGTAAGTTTTTTAGGACATCAAAAAAGCATTAGTTCATTGAAAGAGTCTAAATAGGCTATGAACTATCTATAAGAATCTCTTAGCTTCTTTATTCTGTAACAAACCCAAGTTACAAGGTAACGTTCAAAAAAGGGACTATACATTCTATTTAAATCCTTGAAATTTCATAAAAACGTGGGAATAGTTAGAAAAATAATCCTATAAGGTGATTCCAAAGGTTTTGGATCTAATAAAGCCTTACAATCACATTTATTGAAATATGAGGTTTATGTAAACCTACAACCTTGTATCTCTAAGATAGCGAGGGAGGGTTTATGAGTGAATTTTGTGAAATTGAGTCATTGAATGTAAGTTAGGTGTTTAAACATCCTTAATACACATATGTACACTCGTTTTAATGCTTGTATAGCTTTGCTAAGGTGCATTTTGGATTTTGACTTGATTAAGGTCATTAGGCCTAATTATCTTAAGGTAGTGACTTGGTATAACTGAGGACAGTCTTATGAGCTATGGTGTCTAAGTTGATTTGTTTTTAAATTTTGATCATTTTAACACATTGAATACTTTTATTACAAACATTCATTATTTTTTAGTCCAAATGAGTATTGGTGTGATTAAAATATCCTTAGGAATAATCATTGTGATAAGACAAGTAACCTATATAGGTGGTTGTTGAGAAGTTTGTAAACTAAGTTTAAATATTTAAGACACCTAGAGTAATAGGTTGCTTCTATGAGGGACATCTAAACAAGACTTTTAAGAGTGTCTATAAACTTAAAAAATAGGTATCATCAAAATCTAAAGAAACATACAAAAAATAGACCTAAATATTGTAGAGATAAGAGTGAAAGGACAGTCTTATATACAAGAGTGGGATTTTGGTTATTGAAAACATAATTTAAAATTCAATATAAAATAAAAAAATTTGAGATGGAGGATGGGTTTATAATAATATGCCAATCCATGTTAATACATCAAACAATAAAAATTACAACATTATTATATTAGGTATTTTATATTTTCTTACACAAAATCTATCAAAGATGCAATTAAGGTGTATGAATGTACATTTGTATTATATAATATTCACTCAAAAGTTTACCGTTATAAATTTATATGGTGTCATACTGACACAGATAGATGTATTTGTGGTCATCCCACTACCTAGCTTAGTAAATTGAAAATGTGATGTCGAAGGCAATGTCTCCTCTTAGAACACAAAAAAAACATACATACACACATACATGCATGCATGAATGCATGCATACATACATACATACATACATTATTCATTTTAAATTTGTAAATTAGTTTTAACCTTTTTATTTTACAAATATAACATAAAAATTTAACTTGAAATTTATATAAAAGATACCTGCATGCATTTAGAGACCAACGTATCCAAATCAAACATGTGTGCCAACAACTCATCAATCAAGACCATATAATTCAATCCCCCTGAATTTACACCATCATCATCCAAAGGTCTAGTGGATATATCACAATAAGATCTACATGGGTGGGGTTTGTACACCCACTAGGTGGAGCATATTGAGCATATATCTCTAAAATCCTACTCATATGATGAATGAGTGTATTAGTCAGTGCACTAAGAGCATGCAAAGTGTCAATCACTGCAACCTCTTTCACCATAGAGGGAATCTCTATATTAAAT
>JARHVA010006122.1:495000-710000 GCA_037957365.1 Torreya grandis | reverse complement strand
CAAACAACACACCTAATATATCCTTTATATATATAAATTAGAATCTAAAATAAGACAAACAACTATTTCCTTATTTAAACTAAATATTTTTACTCACCCACGTAGGGTGGTGGATTCTTATTTAGAAATCTCATTTCCACCTCACACCTATTCTTCTATTATGACTTCTAGAACTCCCTTAAATAAAACTGTCCCTTACATGCCCTTGTAGATCCAAATAGATCATTAGACTATCATTACAATTTTGAAAATTCAAATTACACAAAAGGGTAGGAAACTAGTTTTAGACTTTAATTCAAATTTGGCTTACAATTCATGACTCTTATCAACTTGAAACAACATTTGAAACACTTAACCATCCTTATGAATCAAAAGTGAGATAATTTTAGGATTCCCATACATCAATACAATCAATTCCAACCAAAAACTTGGTAATATTTGAGTGATTTAATCATCTCAACCATACCAAAAGTGAACCAACTACTACATTAGATTAGCTCCATAAATGTACATCCTGGGTATCAATGTGTAAATGTACATCTTGGTGGGTGATGACTGTACCATGAAGTGTTTTTAAATCTAAAATTGATATATATTTTAAATATTATGTTCACATTGCATAACATATACACCTTAGATATGTCTCATGCTATAACTATGTATAACAATAGTACCAATGTATAAAATTCTTCTACAACTATGAATCTAAATCATATAACTGTGTGATTTGGCCCATTCAAAAATTGTGTAAGTGTGTATAACATACTTACAAAACATGACCCCACCATATATTGAGAAATAGGAAAACTATAATAAGTACCAATGTGGATGAAATGTTTCTAAATGATGTCTTCATTATAATTTGGAGATGTTGAGTACTGAATAAGTGTGGAGAAAATGCTTTCAAAGCTTGCCCCCATTAACAATAAAACTATGAATTTGTGGAATCTAAGCCCATATGACATGCCTCCATTGAATTTTAAAACTATTAATGTGTGGAATCCATGCCTATATGACATGACCCCATCGAATCTAAAAATTAATATAAGTACTAAATATTGAATAAGTGTAGAGAACATGATTCAAGAGCATGCCACCATTGAATCTAAAAATTGTGATAAATGTGAAGAACATGCCTATATGACAATCCCACAATAATATTTGCCCTTTAAGTTGAGGCAAGAATATAAACCATTAGTTACCTCACCTCAAAAAGATAGGATAACTATATAATATGTGAATGTAACCATGTAACATATAGAAGGGAATGTCTAGGTAAATGTAGCATTAAAGCACATAAAATAATGTGATCACATGAAGGCATAAGATTCATGATAAGGATAATGAAAAAATATATATAATAATATTAAAATCTCAACAAACACATCAATCACAACGCAAGAACACTTAAAATCAAGTCAAATGGAATTTGTCTAAGGAAACTAGAAATAAGGGGCATGTTCAAATGCTACAAAATCAAAGGGACATGACTTAGTCAAATGACCATAAAAATAAGGATGCCATATTCAAATGTCCATATAAAAATCAAAGACATGTTCAAATGTGAAATAAATCATACATAGCATGAGGGCCAGAAATAAAGGTGCATATTTAAATGCTCAAATAAGCAAGATAATAATAAGGCAAGACACTCAAAGAAGTGCATAAAGGAAAGCATAATCAAACAACATAAACATTTCATAGTAGCCAATGGATCAAATGTGTTATAAAATAATGTCAAGTTTATAACATATCAAGTAACTTATGAAAGACATAATCATTGATAAAGGAATGTGTAAGTACGTATATGACCTCAAAACATGATAATGCAGAGTGACCATAGAATGATATAGCCTATGAATATCATGAACGTAATAGTGTATGCCCCCAATGTCTATATGACATGAATAGAGGAAAGACAAAACATCTGAAATAGAGTATATCATATATCTATGTATGCCTGTATCACACTCACATAAAACCATGACATACATGTGTATGTATAAGTAATTCATATGTCATCCATTAATATGGAACTAATGCATAGATGTCAAGGAGACAATAGAACATGTAGGTGATGAAAATATTTTTATATTTTATATATTTTTATATTTTTTGGTATTTTTATAATATTTAAATAGTTCTCATGTGATATATTTGAGCAATTGCATAATGCTCATTATAATTTTTGAAGGTTTTCCTTCAAGTGTAGCAAGGTTGTATACAACTTTTCACAACTTTTATATAACTGTGAATGGTCGCAACCAATTTGGTTTAAACTTTATTTTCTTGTCTTTTTTTGCATTAGTATTCTTTTGATTTTATTTTATTCTTATGTCACCCACATCAAATTCACATGTCTGAACCTTTTTTTTATATGCTTATTTTACATGGTTGTAATAGACACATAAATGATTAGGAGCATGTGTGTACTTTAAACTCAACTATTCTAACTGATGCAATCTCTTTTCATGATACTCATTATATTTTTTAATGTCTTTAAAAGGAACACATAAAGATGGTATCTTGAGTTCAATAACTAAAATAACCTCTATACTATAGACCAAAGAGTAAGGTGTAAATTTATTAGGTGTATGAACACTAGTTTGGTATGCACATAAAGCATATAGGATCCATTGGTGCCAATCAATGTTGTATCATTCAAATGTTTTGCCAAGTATTTTAATAATTATCTTATTGGTTACCTTTGCCTAGCCATTTCCTTGTGGGTAATAAGGTGCATAAAAGGTATGCTCTTATTTTATTTACTACAAAAGCATTTTACCATCTCATTTTTGAATGATATTCTATTATTAGAAATAATGATTGAAGGTATGCCAAAATAGGAAATAATATTGGTCATCAAAAACCTACATATGTCATCCCCTATGGTAAAATCAAGTGAAATTGATTCTACCTATTTTATAAAATATTTTGTAGTTGTGATGATAAATTTATGTCCAGTAGTGAATATCGGATTTACCTTTCTAATTAAGTCAAAATCCCATAAGGAAAAGGCCATGGTGAAATAATTGGTTGTAACAAATGTGATGGTCCATGATTTAAATTAGAGTATTTTTGTCATTGTAAACATATTTTTACATGTTTGATACGTTCTTGTTCTATGGTAGGCCAAGAATAGCCTCATCATAACAATTTTTGAGGCATGGAATGTCCACTGAAATGCCCACCACACTAACTATTATGCATTTCCAAGAGTTCAGCGTAAGCCTCATTGTTGTTTAAGCATTAAATTAATTATCCATCAAAAATCTATTTGAATAAATAATTTCCAATAATGACCTAACAAAGTGCTTCACGTTGTAATTTGTGTCTTTAATTTAGTGTGAAATGGTCTAGTATATAGGCTCAATAGAGAAAATTATAAATATAATTATACCATTCTGTGTTTATAGTATTATGATTTATAAAAAACTGGCCAAGGTATTCATTTGATCAAAATAAATGGAAGGATATCATAATTAACAAATGGTAAAGTCTATATGATCGTCATTAATATTAAAAATCATCAAGGATGTTGGACTTGACATGGCATCTGCATGCTATTTATTTTTACATGGAATACTATTAATAGAAAATATGTCAAATGTCCTGATGAGTTTATTTACCATTTATTTATATGGCCAAAGATGCTCTTCTCTAGTTTGGTAATGATTGGTAACTTGATTAACAACCAATTGGGAAACACCAAAAATTTGGATGTCTCTTATTTGAATCTTGTGTGTTATGGATAATCTGATAATCAAAGCATGATGTTTGATTATATTGTTGGTGAAAGAAAAGGATAAACTATCACTTTTTTCTCTCATGTACAATCCTATTAAATTATTATCATTAAATTAATTCCTCCATCTTTTATGTATGTGTTCTCTGGTCATGAACATCATTCCTATTATGTAACTTATCCCAATGCAATAAATACTACAAACATGCTTCCATTATTTATGAACCATTATTCACATACTTTTTTGTGCAACATCATACATATCCCATTACTTATTTGAAAAATTTATCATCTTACTTGACAAACTCCAACTAAATCCATTTGAGATATGATTCTTCAAATTTTCACACTTCTCTTTAAAACTTTTACTTTTTTCCTTTTATTTTTTCATACCATCAACCAATTATGTACACACAACTCTTGTCCATGCACTCCATTAATGGATAGTCTTCTTGATTTAGTTGACATGTTTCCATTTATTTCACATCCATCATGTATGCTTTGTATTTCATCACATTAAATAAATGGAATTTTATCTCATTATTATATACTTGGAAAAAACACTTGTCTTAAATATTCTTAAATTTAAAGTATAAAAATATCAAAAGATTCTTACCTTAACACACTTCACTAAATTTATACATTTATTAACCCCCAAAAAAGTGTTAACCAAAAATAAACTAAAAAGTGAAAAATATTTTTATGTTATAATTTTCTCTTGAAAAAATACCTTATTTATGACCTCCCCTATGCAACATAAAAAATAATTGAATCCATATCTGCTTGTATTTTACCTCTTATACACTAATTAAGTTAACTTTACTAAGTTTCTCCTCACTAACATCATTTTTATCTTAGTTAGGTCTATTTATTATTCTCTTTCATGGACCTTATCACCTAGTTCAAAAAAATTCCTGATGTAGTTTAAGAATTAGGTATCTTTTGTATCTTTGTGTCCCTTATGCACAACCATTATCTTGATCTACACACATTTTTCCCTGATACCTTCAATTATTTATTTAGATTAGTGGTTTAAAAAATTGTTTCTACATGTTTCTCTTTCATTATTCCATTCACACACCATCTGTTACTCACCAACATTTCATGCTTGAGGATACCTTATTTATTTATTATTCCTTAGTCAATGTTTTTATAATGAATATTATGTTTCACATGGAACCTATATATTTAAAATAGTTGGTTCTTTCTTATTTGATGTAAAAGCGTCTAAGGGTTCATGAAATTTTTCATTAACCAAAAAATAGAGTGTAGTGTATTTGGTTAGGTTTTTGGGTTGTGGCTTTCTTGGTGTGAGCTTGTTAACCTCTTAGAACAATGTTTATAAAGTATTCCTTTTCCATAGGGAAGGTGAAAAGGTATTTTATTTTCTTCTGTCAGTATGTGTGGACTGTTAAGTCAAAATAATTTATCATAAATGGTTCTTCAACCATGTTAAGACTTATATGATGAAATTTGGTGAGGTCATAGTGTATACACACAATGTTTTTTAACTTGATCATTTAGTGATACTTTCTCTCTTGAAACAACTTATTGAGTTTCAATATCTCTAAGTGCATGCCTAAAAAGATGCATTGATAAAAGTGTGGGTAGATTGTTGGTTCTTTGTGAGATACATTATTATTTATCTATCATGCCCACATCCACTAAATTTACCCTAGACTTGATCCCCTAAGCAATATTCCTCCTAATATCCTATAAGTAAACTAACACCTATCTTTTATGAATATATCAACCTAGGTCAATGTATTATTTATGCCTACTACCAAATTTCAAATTAGGTCAGCCTAGGTCGACATAATTCAAACATTATGACATATGTTTTGAAACTAAGTCAACCTTGGGTGACTTAGTTTGATGTTAAATGATAAATTTTTAAGTACATCAAATCTAGTTAATGGCATTGGCTAAAATTATGGGAAGGACTAGGATCATCCATCACTATAATTACAAGTCCCATTTTCAGTCTAATAGAGAGGAATATTATTTTTTGTACTATTATTTATCATAATTTTGATTAAGTATACATTTGAAGAAGCTATTGCTTAGACATTATCTTGGAGGTAAAAACTTGTTTTATTGAATCTTGGATGCAATAGGAGGATTCCCTTTTATCTTAGAGTCTAATTCAACCATTATGATTCTTACAACAACAAAAATCTCTTACAAAGCACCATTGGCCAAGGTAAAAATTGAGGCTTGATGAATTTATTCAAGATAAGTATTTCTAACATTATTTATTTCATTTGATAGATAGAGATTGCATAATTAATTTAACTTGAATGGATTTATAACACTTTGTTTGAATATTCTATATATTTATACTTAGTATGGTTATCGAGGCTTTTTTTGAACTTGTCATTTTCCACTTTAGACTATAACATAGGCCTCTATTTTCTTACTATGGTTCTTTAACCTTTTTAGTTTAATCATGCCCTTTATTTATGTTTATAGATATATAATATTATATTAGATTAATATTATATGACCTAATTAGGGTTTATTCTATTATATTGATTTCATAGAGGATTTTTAACCTTCTCTATTGATGTTATGTTATAAGTGCTCATTTAACTAGGTTTAATGGATCTATTTGGTCATGTCGTGATATGGCTAAGAATCAATAGGCTCTATTTGATTTAACTTATATGAGTTTAGATCTATTAGATAAGATAAGCTACAAGTTAATATGAGATCATTACATGAATTTTGTTGAAACCAACATGAGATAAAAACTAATTTTTGTCCTTCAGTAAACTATAATGGTATAAGTTGATACAATTTTATTTCTCTATATTTTTTTTAAACTGCATCAATGTAGGTTGATATAGTCTATTCTCTATGTATTTCTAGGAAAACTACATCAATGCAGGTTGATAACATTTTAATTCTCTATGTTTTTTAATAGGTTACATCGATGCGGGTCAATCTAGTCTAATTTCTAAATTTATTTTTCAGTTAGCCAACTTTATCATCCAGGCTTAATCTAGTTTTATTTTTCTATTATATTTTTCTATATTTTATATAAACTACATTGACTCAAGTCAATTCAATATAATTTATGTGTGTTTTTTAGGAAACTACATCAATGTAGGTTTACACAATGTTAATTATGTGCTTTTCCAGCATGATACTATGATGCAATATGATCTAGTTATCAAATTTAGATCTATATTATTTTTAGTTAACCAACTACCTCAACCAAAGTAGATCTAGTTTTATATTGTAAGTAAGTTTATGCCATACTATATCAACCCAGTCTGATATAGTTTTGCTTTATAGTCACTTTTATTAAGTAAAATTTACATCAAAATTTTGGAAAAAATAGTTTTGCATAGAAACTATATTAACCCAGTCCCATATAGTTATAAATTCATTTTCTTCCTTATCAAACTATATCAATGCTAATCGATATAGTTCATTATTTGAATTGTTGTTAGTATCCTGTATCAACCCTATTTGATCATTTTTACTTTGTCTTTAATATTTGAATAACTAAATCATCATGTACTGATATAGTTATGTGTCCTTTTATTTTCAATGTAGGCAAGACAAATTAAATTTATTTTTAGTAATTAATCAATTATTTACTTTCAAGTTGATTGCTTGTTTATTTCCATTAATTAAAAGATACAAATTAATTTTTTGATTTTTATTTTCTCTTTGTTTAGTTTTTCCTGGAAACTATGTTTCATAAATTTTCAAACTACTTATCTATTATCATGAATGGATACATGGTGTTATGTTTATAATCCTTATCTAATTTTTATAGACATCATGCCATGAAGAGCTTGCCCTAGTACTCATAGACATAGTTAAAAGCTAAATATGGACTTTAGTTTCCATGTACCTCATGGAATTTAATAAACACCTAGGATTTACATTTTTTATAAACCTTAAGAAGCCAACCATCTATCTTATTCTATACAATGCACCTATTAGTGGTTATCACTAAGAAGTTATTCTCAACTTACCCTAAAAACTATGTTTAGTGGTTTATGGGAATAGTACTTCCTCCATAGTTAGTTTTCTAAACTATTAGACTAAAATTACTCAACAGAAAACCAAGCATTTTTGAGAGCCTAAAAGTCAATCACATCCTTATACTACATAAATACCCAATCTTTATTTCAGATAGATAGTTAACAAAAATAGTCAAAATTTCAATTTGTTGCTTTGAATTGTATTCTATATTGTAGACTGTATTATCCAACATCAATATAGTTATGTGATTTGTTTTCCACAGGCATCATCTATTGTAAGTGAAATTTCTATTATAGATATTTACCAACCTATAAATAACCATCGTATTTTATTACATTTAAAAAAAAAAAACATATGTAATCAAACAAATAAAAATAATACAATAGAAACATATAATGGGAAAAGGGAAAAAAAAAGAGTGCACACGGACACCAAAAACCATTGCACTTAATGAAAGCAATGATATGCTACCAAAAAAAATCAATACTTAACATGCACAAAATATGATTGATGAATTATCAAAATAATAAACAACTATCTAATATCTATCAAAGACATGTCCATTCATGCTTTCATAGTTTGTGAATAGATACACTTCAAAAAATATACCATTCTAGTTGACATTGACATTGTCAAAGCATTTCATTGTACTTTCATAGATATAATGTTAAAAAATATTGCATTGGGAAAAAAAATATGCAAACAATGCAAAAGATCTATTGAAAATGGAAAAGTACTAATATTTGTTGTTCCTTTTAACATTAGAAGAATTGAAAAAATGCTATTGTAAATAAATTAATATTTTTTTAAGAAAAATTTCTTTCTTTTAGAATATCATTTGCACAAATACGTGAACTTGGCTATAAATGCTCATAATATTTCTTGACATGAACAATTATAAATGTTCCAATAGACTTTGAATGGATCTAAAAAACATTGCCTAAAAAAATGAATGAGACAAATAATTGTAATCAAGATAAAATGCAAATTAAAATACAAAATGCATATTTAACAAGAAATGTAAGCCTACGTATGTCAATAAATTATTATCACAACTTTTTCAAATGCTATTGTGTAAGAAAAAAGACATTAGTATTGATAAATCCTAAAAAATAGCTTTGAGAAAAGAAATAAAAAAAATATTGCTGATGTTGTACCTATTAAGGACAACAAATATGACCCATATGAAAATGAATTAGAGCCTGTCACCAAATATTTGCTGCATGATTTTTCTGAAGCACAACTAATACATGATATGCAAGATGAGATCATTGAATTTTTTTTATTAGAGGGATACAAACCATTAGGTATATTTGAAGATAAATTCTCAGAGGAGATGAGCTTCCCAAATTTATTCTATGGCTTTAATCATCTTGAAGATATGATATTTAAAATGTCATACCAAAAATTATCAAAACAAGATCTTTTGCACAAAGAAAATGAAATTGTAACTCACATAGCTAACATCTTTTTCAAACCTATTAAAATCATTATACATCAGGTATCATCTTGTACTTGGATATGCATATGTAAAGGCGAATTAAAAGACAAAAATATCTATAATAAAGATGCTTGAAACAAAGCCAACATAGAAAAAATCCTAAAATCACCAATAGCCTATAGAGATTTTAAAAGAATTTGGACATCACCTAACTATTTTAAAAATTCAAGAATTTTCTTTTTGTGATGATTAGGAAATTCGGCCCACCAACATTTTCTGCTACCATAACAACTGTTGAACATTGTTCAGATCCTTTGTGTCATGCATTACAAAAATTAAATCCCACAACAAATAATAAATCCAAAGAGACAATTGAAGAAGACAACATTGAAATAATGATAAGAATAAACCTTGTTCTCTATAGTCACTATTTTAACCATAAATCTAATGCATTCAAAAAATGTTATTACAAAATGAATAATTGTTTGAAAAGGTTTTGGATTATTTTTTTGTGACTGAATTTCAAAATAGAGGAAATGATAATTTTCATTTCATGCTCTGGGTATATGATACACCTATATATATAAATTGCTCTAATACAAAAATTGAATATTTTGTCGACAAATACTTATCTTGTGATTCAATATTGTTTGATAGCTATTTAGATAGAATGCAAACACATCATCATACAAGCACATGTAAAAACTATAGAAATTTTGATTGTAAATTTAATTTTCCATTTCCTTGAATGTAAAAAACCACAATATTGGAGCCATTGGATAGAATCAATGAATTGTAGAGAGAGAATGCTACAAAAAAAATTTCTCAACTTGAGCAAAAATGTATAACAAAGGCACAACATTACAAAAAAATTTGTAAGAAGAAAATTTGTCTAAAATAGAATACATACTTTCATTACATTCTTGTAATTCATGACCCATCATAATTCTAAAAATACATCCATCAAATACTTAGATAAATGAGTTTAAAAAATAACTCCCAACATTATGGTATGCTAACACAGATGCACAATTCATTCTTGATGTATATGTTGCTACAACATATTTCTTCTCTTATATGATAAATTTTAATTGTACACTGATAATTGTGTTTCAAAAAGTTTGTGCTAAAATTGCTCATAAAAATGACAATAAAATTTAAGTCATAATAAAATTGGGAAATATGCTTCTATAACACCAACAAATGTCTAGTCTCCAAGCAGTTCACATTGTATTATCATGCCTTTACATCATAGTTCAAGGAAAACAATTTTCATAAACACATCACCAAAGATAAAAAATACTTACATTTTGAAAAGTCAAAAACTATTAGCACAAGAGCCATACACTTCATAACACATGATATGTGCCTCTCTTATAAAAATATATATTACAAGGCCAATGTAGTTAGAACATATATGTTTGGCTGGATTTGTGGCATATTAACTAGTAAAATCTATAAATATATTAAAAAAAAATTAAAAACATACATCATTCGACATGCTAGATACAATATCCACATATATCTTGAAAATTGTTGTAGAGAAAAAATGATGTTGTTTATACTTTATCGTGATAATGAAGAGACATTGAAAAAAACTTGAACACATTGAATGATGCATACATCACTCATAAAACACAAATTACAATAACTAAAACCATGTTTAATGCAAAGTACATAACAAAGTGGGGTAATATTGAAACTTATACAAAGAATATAGTCATTCCTTCTGCTTCACTATTTACTATTACTGATGACATAAAAATAATCAAGTCAAGAACAACATCGATTCATATGACATAGACTATGATTTGAATTACATTAAAAATCACAAACTAGGTAACAATCAATATTTGAAAATGTTTCAAACAACCAAGCATCCCTTTTTAGTAAGAAGATAAGAATTTTAAACCTAAAAAAATAACTAAATAAAAAACAATGAGTTATTGTCAAATACATTATGATAAAAAAGGTGCTATATCCAAATAACCCAATCTATTTGTTATTAATAGGAAAAGTAGGCATAGGAAAAACATTCACTATAAAAATGATATATGAAACTTTAGTGTAGATCTACAACAAGCAACTTGAAAGTGATCATTTGAAAATAAAGGGTCTTATTATTACATACACTAGCAAATCAACATATAATGTAAATGGTCTAACTCCATATTCCATTTTTTCAACTTCCATATACATATACACATATGATGCCATTGGATTCAAAAAATTTGGATGCATTAAGCAAACACTATCCATAATCATGGATGTTGTTTATTGAAGAAATATCTTTACTAAGAAGTCAAATTATTCACATTATTGACAAAAGGCTTCGACAGATAGTGCATACACCCACAAAACTATTTACAAACATTGACATTATATTCATAAGATATTTTTACCAAATAGAGCCGATTCAAGATAGGTGGGGTTTTTAACAACCATTGTTGCACATATAAAAAACTCTATACACTTTTAGATTTGAAAATGTAATGTTCTTTCAGCTCCAAAAAGTCATTCAACAAACTTACTTTCAATTATTTTTCATCCTAAACCACATCATAACTTTCTAGGAGATAATATCAGACATTGAATACTTGAATACTACATGCTATAGATCTCCTCCTTATGACCCACCATTTCCATACTTGATTCCTAATAATTATGATGTTAAAAAACACAATGCTAAAATGATTTCCCTTCTTAAGGAATAGACGTATACATTGAATTCTATTGATAAAAAAGTGTTTTTTATGATGAAATCATTATAAATAATCAAAAGAATTACTTACCTGACATAGTTATTTTGAAAATAAACATATTCAAGGAATTAATTTATGGAAATTATGATATAAAATATGGATTAGTAGATGGTGTTGATATAATTATCAAACATTATACAGTTGGATAACTAGATATAATTTGGATATAATTCAACGACATTAAAACTAGAGCACTGTAATGCAAAAAATGCAAAGCTTCTATAATGACTAAATTTCTAAAATTTGGACTCTAATAACAATAATTTTAAGTAAAATTTACATTAAGAAACCAATATCCATCATACATGAATAATTTTCAATACATATAACATACACTTGAATAATACATAGATCATAAGGACTTATAATGGATGTATTGGCACTGGATCCTGATGGCATCAAGTACCATTGGATTGTCTATACTGCACTCTCATGAGTAAAAAAAAATCATTGTATCTTTTGAATAAGATAGAACCTACAAAATTTGTCATATCTAATAAATAAAGTGCTGAGATGTAAAGACTACAAACTTCTGCACATTGGTTGCCATTTTTTGTAATTATCCTTAAAGCATATAATATTCTCATTGGATACATGGAGTTTTCAAATGCATCTAGAAAGCATAACATGTGACTATGAACTATGAATTCAAACATTATATGTTTCCAAGAAATAATAACTATAAAAATAGAAAATACTTGTGTTCTTACACAAAACTTTGATTGTCACTCATTAATAAACATGCATGGGATAATTTCATGCTTTATAAAAAACATTGTATTGATAATTAACAAGGTGTTTATTACACCAGAAATGAAGACTATCACACATGATAATTTCATACAAATAGTTAATATATACTTAGTCCTAAATGTCCCAATAAATGATACATTGGTATTTATAGAAACTACAACCATTGATCTGTTACCTGATACCAACATCATATTTTCTAGTGATTTCAATATTGAAATGCTTCAGCAATCAACATCTTAAAAATAAATTTTTAACAGAATGCATAGACATGGTTACTTTTTGATATCAAAAATACAAATAACACATGCATGTACTTTAATAGATCACTTTTGGACAAATATAAATATCCAAAATATTTAATTTACCATTTCTGATGCATATTAGACAAACCATCATGCAAGTTGCCTTCGACTTACTATCTAAAACTACAACAAAAATCACTTTGTAAAAATAAAAAAATTGTTCTTTACCTTGTGTAATGTCATTGACATAGGAAAAATATGTTTGGAAAATAAATTTATGAGTGACAATAATAAATAGAAAATTAAAAAAATGTACAAACAAAATAGTGTTGTATACCACATGCATTATCCATAACATTACTGCCTTTTTATTTTGGTTCAATAAAAATCTATTTATGCAATTGAAAAAATCTTGTAGGAAAATGGATATGGATCCAAGCATGCACATTGATAAAAAAAAAAAATGACACAAAAAATATGCCATAATGGTAATAATTTTTTTAGTCATCACAAGTTAATGTTTTTCTATGCACTCAACTCTTATGTGTCATTATTTTTTGGTTAATAATGTCATAAATAAATATCTTTAGGCCCTTCTTGTAATCCATAGATAGAACTAAATATGGAATGAAAGAAACATAGACAACAATAAAAAAGATAAACCACTTATATTATGCATTCTTTTTTTTTTGTCTTTTTTTCCTCTTGTAATAAAAATATGTTTATGGGTTGCAAAAAAAATGCTTTCAGTAAAGTGGATATGGTTTCATAAAATACATTGAGCAAGAAATAAAAATAACATAAAATAAATTGCCAAAATAGTAATATTTTATTTCCAGTTGTGACAAGTCAGTTTGTTTTGTCACTCATAATTTATTTTTCTTGTATTTTTTTAATCTTTAACAGTCTCAAAATAGAAGATCTTGATAATGTTTTTGCAATACAAATATAAAACTAGATATAGGATTAGAAGAAAATATCAACCAACAAACAAAAGCAGAGTAATAAAGACCACACAAATGGTATATTTTTGGTTTCCTCATCTTGCTCTAGGGCCTTGTCATGCATAGAAAATAGTCTTTTATTTTGTCAATGAAACTTGTAATTTACATTAACTTTTACAACTAAAATAAATAAATAAGTGTTATTATATGATAATTTAAAGTAATACTCTTCATAACTTTGATTTCAAAACTTTTGTTACAATGCAAATACAGGGCAAGACATGCTAGTTTCAATTATTAACCTCTCAAAAAAAAAAGTGGTAATATTTTTGAAGGTGATGTAATGGTTGTTTATAGTCTTGGTTTTATAAATAACCAAAATTCACCATCAAACATAGAAATAGTGCATGCAAACCACATTGACAAATTTGGTTAATTGATAATAACTATTAATATTAACAAATTAATTGATAAAGTTTTACCATACTTTCCGCCTAGTAATAGTCTCTGCATCATAGATTTTGCCATAAAAAATAGAAGTCAATTTGAAAGAGGTGATTTTGAATGATGTATTGTATTAAACATAAACACAACTATGGAAAGTATTACAATAGTTTATAATAAACACAAACTCACTTAAAATATCATAGTACACAATCTTATACAATCAGATAGTGCATATGTAGTAGGTTTATTAGCTTCTATCATAGTTAGATATAAAAAATGATATAGTTGATATGAGATCCATCTCAAACATGGTGAAATTGAAGAAGTAATGGAAACCATACATTTTAATGATCAAATATTATACTTCTTATTCTTCATCTTTTGAAATGTTATTTTCTTTGACTTAAAATATACATATGCATGTTATTTTCCAAAATATTAACATTAAACAATTTATTTTCATCTTGTAATAAATGATAAATACTAACATCTATATCCTCACCTCCAATAAATATTGTCAATAACAAGCATGCTAATAATGTTATTCAAGAACATTGTCAAGAATGGAATCAAAAAGGCACTCCTTTGCTTCATTCAAGGTAGTCCACATTTATGTATATATTAAATGACAAGTATACAAAATATCACTTGAAAATTTTAGTAAAAACCAATATTGGGGCCAGTATCTATCCATGATTCATTACTTTATTGATAAGAAAAAAATAAACTACAAATAAATAATAGAATTTGATTACTTTCATAATATGACAATTTGTGATTTTGATTTGCAGGCTAAAGGCCTATTAAGGGCAAAAAATGTTCATGCATAACCTTTCCATCCATTCTTAAATAATTGCAAGCATGTGATCATGGATAACACACCTTCAACACACAATCATACATATTACATGATTTTTCAACATAATCGATGTATTCATACCAACATTCACTATAGTGCATCACACAGATAAAGAATAGACAAATAAATTGCATCTTGAATCAAACACTCCTGAATGAAAAGCTCCCAAAATAAATTATTAATTTATTTCAATGAATATAAAGGATACATTTAAGCTAATACATTTTTACTATGACGATTCCATTTACATGGCAGCTTCACACTTGCCACAAATAATGTCATCATATCTATCAACAAGTACTACCTACTTCAATTTTGGAAATCTTTATTGAGATTGCTTTTATGGAAAAAAATTACAACATGAAAATTAATAATAAAAGAAGTATAGTGATAAAATTTATTTCAATATCTAAATTTATTATAGTTAACCAATAGGTTTTCTACTATATGTTTGTAGTGTTTTTTTACCTTTTACTAACTACCCATTAAAATAGATACTGATACCCTCCTTACTTTTTTATTTCTTTGCACGATGTCAACCAAATGAATATATAGAATACCATGCATATGACATTGTAAAATATATCATACATGATTAAGGGCATAACCTTGGAAAATATGTTTTAAATCTTTAAAGTGACAATGACAACACCTTTATACATATTTTGTTACATCTGACTTGTTTTTTGGTCTATAATTTTTATCATAACTTGTCGTGGTTTAAAAACCTAGTGATAGAAGTTACTATTGATAATTAGATGATGTCTAGAATATAATTTTTATTAAATATAACTATTTATATTAGCCTTAAAAATATGTTCATGTGTTTAAGTTTTAAGTAAAAGTCATAAATAACGACATTGATTTTTTGTTTTCATTTATGCACATTTTTAAGTTCCTTGATCTTGTTTTTACATTTTCCCATGCTATGCAACTTGTCAAAACTAATGTTCTATATATTATTATTCTATTTATTGAATTTTATAACCACATCATGCTTAGATAACTTTTTAACTTCTTCCATTATCTCAAAGCAGCATGCTTATGCTATATTATAATGTACAATGCATCATTTTGTGATTGTAATTCTCTTTTCAAATATTTATTTGACCATATTTAGATTTATTGAGAACTTATTTTTATTTATTAATTTATTATCTTTGAATTTTTATGTTACATATACTATACAAAAATTGGATCTAGAATCATGCAACTATTTATGCTTTGATAAAGTTTTACCTCTATGTTTTTAGTGATCTTAACATTTTTTATTGACCTTAAGTAGATGATACATTGAGAAAGCTTAGTTTTTGACATTGATTATAAATTTTGCCTGGATTTACTACACAATTTTTCTTACACTCGATTCAAATTTTAATAAAATCTAAATAATATGCATCTGCCACATTGAATTTTGTACTTGCATTTGAAATTTACTTGGAAACAATAACTAACATCTAACTCTAGAAAAAAAGGACATACATGAAGGCGCTAGTGATTATTATGTAATACACATCACTTAGAAAATTAAAACAACACAATATAAAGACTAAGATTGACTACACCAAGGAAATGACTCTAGAGTGTCATGAATAACAACATGTGGGAATGAAAGAGTTGACTGTAAACTAATCTCCTTGTCAATAAGTATACTAAAATTATCTCATTTCACCTTGAAAGGTTTATTTTATCCATTTTATATATCAAGGACATATAAATTTTTTTTTAATATCAACAACAAACATTTAATTAACATTATCATGTATAATACAATAGCAAAAACATAGCCACTTGATTTTGTACCCAGCTACAAAAGAAGAAGAGAATAAATATTAAAAAAAAATAACAATAATGGATAAAAATAGACACAATTTTTTTAAAAATTATTTAAAACTATATGTATTGTAACTCACAAGGATGTACATGCAAATTGATTCAAATAACGTAGAAATATTTAACACTATTCAAAACATTTGTGGATTAGCATACAATTATTAAATAAAAATAATTATTTTCATATGAATCTGAATGTACCCTATCCCTTACTATCACCATAATTTACATGCATATGGGTGATTGCATAAGCTTCTTTATGGACTTAACTCTAACTACATCGATGAATATTTTTAATTAGTTTTCTTACCTTTTAAACGCCACTCCACCTTTCTATTTTTGCATAAATGTTTGATAGAAAAACATAAGGTGCAACATTTTTAGGATCTAAATCCAAAATGACTGCTACCACAAATATTCCTATCCATATAATTTTATGACACCTAAAATCACCAAGCAAACAAATCTACAAAACCAAATTAAGTATCATTGGCATTTTGATGAGAAAGTTAAGAGTTTACACAACATAGCCAACACAACCAAGAAGATCAATTATGCATACATAATGATCAATTTTAGGCATAATGTAATAAGATTCATGTTGATGTGGGTTTTATACAAACTCTTAGATTTAATTATGAGGTTTTCTCTAACATTTTAGGATCGGTAAATAGAACCACTCTAGGGAATGAGTTGTAGGATATTTGGCTTTATAACAACCTGTTGGTAGAATAGTGGTTGAGGGACATAGATTTTTTACCATGGATGAGTTGGCTATGGGTGAACCTACATCCAATTGGAATTAGTGTAAGGATGATTATTTATAACTAAGGTACGTAGGACTATAAAAGAAAGCACAAAAAGAGGGAAAGTAAAGTAGAAAAAGAAGGTCTATGGAGAATCTAAGGATAAATCCTTTCAAGACTAATATTTGAGCTCAATTAGAACATGATATCTATAAAAATACTTGTTTTAAGTTATTTTGGCACACAAAACAATCAAATATATTTTAAGATTCAAAGGAATCAAAATACAGTATACTCAAGCATGCATAAATCAAACATTGTCTGATTGCTACATTATTATTGCACATGTACAAGATGATTATGATAAGCACGCATAATATTCTCAAATAATATATTGATAATAATGAAAGAATATATATAAAAATAAATACCATAGACAAATTTTAAGCAATAATATACTAGAATGATGAAATGTCCAAAAAATACATAGAACTGGAGAAGAATAGAGATTTGTACATAAAGACCAAGTCAAGAAAAAAATATTTGAATTTCATATTAAAGTTAATAGCTAATATCCTCCTCCCCTTGTGACTAGGAGGTGACTTGTATATATAATCTTGGGATGGGAAATGCCTCATCTCTTCAATATTCACTTAACTTTACAAGTCTAAAGAATCTTAAGTTTAGAAATTATACAATAATGCATGTTACAATAATAATGGTAAAAAATAGACTTTCCAACTAAAGATAAATTATGCATGTATAATAATATATGGGGAACCAAAGCCCCACTTTAATAATAAGCATGCAAATACGTAGTTATTCCAAACGTAGAATACCAATGCATTTTTACTTGAATTAGCTGATGAGGATACTACAGTTGTAATTATGTTATAGAGTAAGAGTCTTATGAGGATAGGAGAAATAAATGGTAGTTTCATACATCGCGGCTTTAGAAGCTACCTCCTCTTCATTCAATGCTTCACCCAATGTATATGCATTATTAAAATATTTATAAATGGATTCAAAATTCAAAAGTGATCATTTCAAAATCTTGATAGGTTCTATCATTAATATATCTTACTCTACCCCTAATCTTTTCAACTCAGTCACTAAGGCTTTAGCTTTTGTGATCATGTCTTTAATATAACTAACCAATTTTATTACTTCATCATTGGTCTTATATACTACACCTTCCATTTATTTTTTGAACTCTTGTGTATCTAAGTGGAGTAGGTTGTCAAAATTGGGTTGATTCACCAACTCCTTGTCTGGTTGATCACCCTAGTTACTCTCATATCGGAAATTGTTTTACAAGCTTTCTATTTCATGACATATAAAAAAACCCAACAACTTCTTCATTACTTTATGCTAGTTCAGGGGGGCATTCCTTTTGGTAATCATATAGTTAAGGCACCAAAAAGCATCCATGTTGGTCATCAATTTTAACTGACCCAAATCACTTATTTTGGAACACTTAACCAAGAAGTTCAACCTTCCTTCCTTTTCCTTTATCTTATTCCATAGTGTGACTATCTCTCCTTTATGGAATTGAATAGCTACCTTGGATATTCTAATGTTAAATAAGATGTCATACAACTTTATTGATGCACTTTTTACCTTAGCTATAACTTCCTAAAGAGCTTGTATGACGTTCATCTATTTCTATCTCTTCAAGGCCTCCTAGTCCTTTGATGTATTCCTTCAATGTCGATCCAGTAGAATCAACAAGAGTATTAAAGTCTTCAATTTAATTTATAGGGTCATTGGGTTTCCTCTTGGGTATTTTGGCCAATTGAAACAAATTTTCCCTATATTCAAGCTCTATCTGCACCTTTATCCTTGTATGTAACATTTTCCTCTTCCTCACTCATTATATAGTTCCAATCTCTTTATTAAACCTTGTACAAATTATGGTGAGCTCAACCATAGCTAGATTCTACCTTTGATCTTGTGGATTCTATATATCCTTTACCCATTGAGAAATTATCAATTCTCTTGTACCTTCTTCTGGGATAATCTATAAGGATGTAGATGGATGAGAGGTCATAAGAAAGGAAGTGTTTATTTAAAGAGATATTGATGGAAATGAAGCACTTATTTGTATGGGCACTTATGAAAGCTTCCAGATCACTACTTGATATTAAGAGGCTTCATTTTTTGGTGTAACCTTATCCAATAATTTAGTTATCCTAAGTGTTATTTCCATAATCATAGTGTATTTTGACAAAGCTTATGATTGGGGCATCAGAAGCTTAAACTAGGCATTGGGGGTTTATTGAAAAGGGACACAGTAACCAAATTATCAAAATGGGCCATTTTGGGAGACCTAATATAAAATAATGTCAGAATCTATACTAGTAACTTGAGAATTGGAAGATGTAATAGAGGTAATTATTAGGGGGTAACTTACAATTTGTCTTTTTGTAGTACATGCAAAAGATACAATAGAAGAAACTACATCCGAGATCCTTTGTGTTTATTCTAAGGTAAGGCCAGTCAAATTTTATCCTTCTTTTGATGTACCAAGACTCAAAAACTTTACTTTCACATGATCTACTTCATCATTTGGTTGGACTTATCCCATATATGGGTCTTTTTCTTATGATGTGTAGTCAACTAGAGATATTAATTGATCTAGTTCCTACTCTTTGTCTAGATCCATTACATCTTCTATCTCCTCTTCCTATTCCTTTGTAGCTTATTCAATAATATGGAGGCCAAGATATGGCCTCTCTTCTAATTTTATGCCCTGGGAAGAGTCATGGGAATCCTTGGGATTCATGTGGTAGGTGAAGATAGGTGGAGTATAGGGAATATGAGATGGTATAAGAGTTCTAACTATTAGAGGCACAATCACTAAGAGTGGGGGTGAATCAGTGATGCAAGATAATCCAAACTTCAATTCTAACCCTTAATAAAACACCACAAGCATTTATAAAGCATACAAGTCATTCATAACCATGAATAAGAAAGATGATGTAAGATCAAACACATAACCCATAGATTATGTGGGAAACCCTCATGAGGAATAAAACCCACTCTTAATCCCAAAAACACATGGACTACTTATCCTATAAGATGATCATAAATATGAGACCTTTTAGTGAAGCACCCACTTTACAAGGAGCACCCACCCCTAAGCATGAAAAAATACCAACTTATTATAAATTTTGAGCACCCACACAACACCTATGAAATCAAAATCTCTAAAACTCTCATTGTCTTTCAATCTGATGGATAACCAATGTCTGACACCTATATTTCAACCTTTCACAATCTTTCAAACTTGCATACACAAGTAATGCATCCAAAACACCTTTTTGGATCACTCTAGACCTATTCGCTCATCCTCAATATTCAATCCTACAAGTACACTATTATTTCATCAAAGTTATGACCTAAAAGTCATACACACAATCCTCAACCCAATACTATTTTCAATCCATCCACTTAACACACTCACACTCTTCTTCCTTTTCTTCGCAACTCTCTCTTCTGCTTAATAACACTATTGAACCATCACTTTTGATTTCACTCTTTATTGATCCTTCATGAATATCATCTTATTGGTTAGCCAATATAATTTCCTTAACCCTTAAGTATTATGTCACACTAATACATAACTCAATACTACCCTCATAGTTCGGCCATAGTATCCATGGGTCACCTTTAAGCGGTTACATATTTCAATTAGGCCTTACTATCCTTTATATGTCTCATGGAGACATATTCACTCCTTTAGGACTTCATCAAGAAAATTAGAAAAACAATACTAACTATAAATGCATAGGTCCACTATACACAAACCATAAAACACATTCAGGATATTACATCCATCACTACACTCCTTTGTATATGTAGAACCTGCTCAAACATTAGTCTTGTACACAAGAACACCATGAATGAATAATCAATCAACTTATAGGCATTTGTTCATAATGAATATGGATTGTTCAAACCTCCAAAATACACATAGATTATCTTCATGGAGTCTAAAACATTCTCAAATAGTTAATTTACCTTTAAACATTCAAACAACATCAAGACAAATAAAAACATCTTTCTCGGGTCACTTGTAGAAGATGGTCAAACACAGTCAATTTCAAAGCTCAATATATAAAACTATGTACATATTAACACATTATAACCAAATTTTATAGATGTATCTTTTATTCCTTTACAAATTTGATTTTTATACCGCTATCAAATTCATCATATATCAAAATTTATAGCTCAAACTATATTGATTGGTTTTTCCTTTGTTAATTTAAATTCCAACGATCACTGTGTAATACAAAAGCTTCAGACACATGCCTTCATCTTGTGCCCCCTATAAATTTGATCAAATATTATATTTTGATCTATTTAGGATTCTCCTAGTCTTTACCTTCAATCTATATCCATTGATATTCAATATGTGCATTTGATATTATGACACTTGGCAGCTCCACATGCCTTCTCTAGACCCTACTATCAGTCTCTATGTGCTTACACCACTAGGAAGCCCTGTGTGAATTCTATATACCCTAATTTCAATATCCAAATTAACTTACATCACTTGGAAATCCTACATGAAATTTAAGAACTTTTGACTTATTTACCTTGTGCTCATTGTTAGATCTCCATCTACACAATTGAACATGTGCCATTAGATATTCATCTGTGTGATCAAACACATGCCATTGATCCTTGATACATACATTTGATACAATAAAAATATATTTTGACAGTTTATATCCCCACATTCATCCTCAACCATATATATTTCTTGAGGTTTAAACTTGATGATCTTTGGCACATCACTGTCTGCTAGAGCAACTTTGGCTAAGTATGGGAAACACTGCAATCTACTTGGAAGGCCAAATTTTCACCTTGATATATTTTTATACACACCACATAAAGACCTTAAATTTTAACCACATGATATATACACAAATCTAAGTGAACCCATGTGACTAATTTCTTTTGACACCTTAACACATGTGAATTCTGATGTCATCAATTTGCTCACTCAGCCTAATTTTCCAAGATGACTACTTTGATGAATTATTTTCACTTCCAAAAACACTCCAATCACTCATAAAACCTCATATGACTTTTTCAATAATATTATAACATCAATAACATTCTCTATCATTCCAAAGACTTGCATGATATTCACGCTCAAAGCCACTTGGAACCTATCACTTTGTTATTTAATACATAATGTACTCAGATCACTTAGACATCAATAATAATAAATGAATCTAAATAACATGCTCAAAAATCTCCCCCTTTATCATTGATGTTGTACACCTTTCAAAATGTTCTCTCCTAAATTGAGTAATTCTTTCATTCTAAACTTTCTCCCCCTTTGACATTAATGATAAAGGGTCTCTTCTTTAACATGCCAACTTGATCCTTGAACTTGAAAAACTACTCATAGATATTAAAAATCTCACCTTAACATAATTCTCATCTCATATAACTTGTTCTAAAACCATACTAACTCTTTGGTATTCAAACATCTCACATATGCTCTCTCTTTGACACAAAGACAAATTGGGCACCAATTGATCCTGAGGACCTAAAAAGACTTCAAGGACTAACAACAAGAAAGGACCACCTATGAAAGATGATACAAACTTCACCTAACACTGTGCACACCACTTATTACCTTGATATTCTCAAACATGTTTAAAACACAACACTCTTGTTGACTATACATAACTCCTTGAAGAAAAACACCAGAAACTGCTTGAACTCACCTTATCATTGTGCATACCATTTCTTAACATATATTCATAGTCTTTCTCATTGAAAATAAATGACCTTGAGCATACCCTACTGGGAGTGATGACACTTTCAAAATACTGAGAGAGGCTCCCCATAAGTCTCATAACCTTAGGCTCCTCTTGAGCACATTAAAACCATCTCCAACCATGATAGAATTATATGATTGATTTCAAATTTCCTCTCATAAGACAACACCATGATATCCAATAGATGTTCAAGATAGTATTTAAAGAGGAAAGATGCAAAAAAAATTCAAATCATGAATCTACCTAGAGTGCACTTGTACACATCCTCCTCATACTCCATATCAACCTTGCCTTCATTATTAAACATTTGACCTACTAGATCAAGCATCCAAAAATGATAGAAACATACATTTTATTTTTAACTCAGAGTCTTGCATGATTTTCTTGTTAATTTGGGTAGATAAGGCTTGCTCTTTTATTCTTAGACTTGTTTCCTATTCTGTCATGACAAACAACCCATTCACCTCCTTGGGTCTCCATTCATTATAGCTTCTTTATTCATGTTAGAATTTATTTTATTTGAATTAAGAGACTACCCATTCCTATAGAACCTTTCTGTTTGACCTCTCACTTAACATTTTTAGGAAACCATATTTCATTAAAAAACTCATTATTTCTTACCTTGTTAGGATAAAATCTTGCAATGTGCCCCATGTCATCAAATCTGTAACATTCAACTTCACTTACACCAATTGACTGATGATTCATATCATAGTTACAAGTAAATTTATTCTTTGAGGGTCTTTTACATTCTCTTGACCTATGACCAAATTGATTAAAGGAGTAACAATGACCCTTAAAATTTGCATACCTCATAGCATTTGGTTTTCTGATAGGATTAATTTTCAATTTGATATCACCATCATTCCTTGATTGATTATTGACCTTTAAAGTTTGATTCTTCTTGTTCATGTTAGCCTTTTATTTGTCTTGATTTGCAACCATTTGTTCTTCTTTGAAACATATACCAAATCTATTACTGGTAGACATTTGAATACTTAGAATACTGTCAAGATTATTAGCACTCTTTGAAAACTTCACAAAAGACCTTACCTTGCTAGATGTCTTGTCCAACTCAACCTTTAAGAACTCAATTTCATTCATATACCTAGAGCATTCATTCTCTTTAGTTTTTAGGCTTATAGACATAGTTCCAACTAAGTATGGAGATGCTTAACTATATCTTCATGTTCCTTGGTGTCATAATTTATTCTTGCCTCAATCATACTGAATTGCTCCTCATAGTCTTTGATTTGTGACATTATTTTCTTGTTATTTTTATTTTCAATATTTAGATCTTCAAGAACATTCAACATTTCAGCCTCATTATCCACCTTAGTTTCTTTACTATCTAAATCATCAGTTTCATCTTTGTTTTTCATGAGATCATCTCTTTTAGAACTCCTTGCTTATGACTTCTGATATGTTTCAATCTTGTTCATATCTTGGTTTAGTTTCATCTGCAAATATTCCATCTTTGATTGATACATGATATATTATTCATCCTTAATCTTTACCTCTTCATCAAGAATACAAACCTGAGTTTCAAGCTCTTGAGTGATTTCATCATGTTCCTTGACTTCATTACTTAATCTTCCTTCAAAAAGGCCAATTTGTTCCTCCTAGGATTCGATCAAGGAAGCTTGTTTTCTATTCTTATCTTATAGTAGATTCATTTCTTCCATAGTATTTAGATATTTGTCTTCAAGAGTGAATTTCTCATCTTATTCCTCTGAGCTATCTCCTCCAAATAAATCTCTACTTAAAGAACATTCACTTTCATCATCCTTAAGAGCCATGAATAGTGTCTCCTTATCCTCATTATGAAATGAATCATCACTGTCTGATCTGTTTTCTTCTTCTTCTATGGATGAGTTACTATGTTCTTCATGGTAAAGGTTCTTACTTCCTTTGTATGCATCCTTCTTTCCATTTATCTTATTGAATAACTTTTTGTACTTACTAGGACCCTCAAATTTATTGTATTCATCCTCATGATATTCCTTATGATCTTCTTTATGTTCATATTTACCTCTATCTGGGCATATAGATTCAAAATAAACAACTTTACAACATGAAAAACATTTAAAAGGAAGTTTCCCTTCATACTTAACTAATCCTACATTTAATTTCCTTGCAATCAAGGATTCAAGTTGATCTTCATTAAGGTCAAAGTCTTCAAGACTTAACTTGTTCTTTCTAGATTTTGTCTCCTTGATCACCTTGAAGGTTGCTTCTTTCTTAGGAGGTATGTCCTCATTGAATATCATCTAATAGGCATTAAGGATGCCATGTAATTCATCCATCTTCATCTGAGTAAGATCATGAATTTATTCTATAGTAAATACTTTTGAATCAAATTTAAGAGTGAGAGATCTCAATACCTTTTGTACTATAGTAGTTTCTTTAATATTTTCTCTAAGACCTTTGATCATATTTACTATCTCATCAACGCTTAGAAGATAGGATGCAACAGTGTCTTCTTCCTTCATTTCGAGTCCCTCAAATTGCCTTTGATAAGTCTGTAATTTCACCAACTTAATTTTTGAATCTACTTCATAGATAGTTTGTAATTTGACCCCAATTTCCTTGGCAGTCTTGCAATGAATAACCTTGGTGAACTCAGTCTTTAAAAGACTAAAAGTGATAGTAGTAATTACCTTTGAATTATTTTCACTTAGCTTCTTATCAACTACACTAGTTGGAGGAGTAGTTAGTGTAGTATAACCATCCATAATAGATTTTCAAATATCAGAACCTATAGACATACTGTATGTCCTCATCATTGCACTCCAAAAAGCATAGTTAGACCCATTGAACAACAATGCTTGCTTTGTATATAAACCCTACATATGTTGACTTTCCATATTATACCTTGGATCACCTTCAAGTGGATAAACTTAAAAATAAGGTGTGGCTCTAATACCAATTATTAGAGGTAAAATAATTGAGAGGGGGGTTAATTAGTGATGTAAGATAATCCAAACTTCAATTACAATCCTTAATCAATCACCACAAACATTCATAAAGCATACAAGTCATTCATGACCATGAACAAGAAATATGATGCAAGACCAATCCCATAATAGATGAATTATGTTGGAAACCCTCATGGAGAATAAAAATCACTCTCAATCCTATAAAAAACATGAACTACTTGTCTTATTAGATGATCACAAACATGATACATTTTAGTGAATTACCCACTTCACAAGGAGCACCCACCCCTAATCATGAACAAGCACCAACATGTTCTATATGTTGAGCACCCATACAAAACCTATGAAATCAACATCTATAAAAATCTGATTGCCTTTCAATCTAATGGATAAATAATTTTTTTCACCTATCTTTCAACTCTTCACACTCTCTCAAACTTTCATACACAAGTAATGCATCCAAAACACTCTTTTAGATCACTCTAGACCTCTTTGTTCAACCTCAATATTGAATCCTACAAGCACACTATTATGTCATAAAAATTATGAATTATAGGTCATACAAAAAATAATCATCTCAATCTACTCTTAAATCCATCCACTCATCACACTCATTCTCTTCTTCCTTTTTTCTTTTGCTTATTAACACTATTGAACCATCACCTTTGATTTCACTCTTTATAGAGCCTTCATGAATATCATCTTCTTGGTTGGCCAATAGACTTGACTTAAATCTTAAATATTCTATAAAACTAATACATATCTCAATACTATCCTCATAGGTTGGCCATAACATCCATGGGTCACCTTTAAGTAGCTACACCTTTCAATTAGGCCTTAGTATCCCTTATAAGTCTCATGGAGGCCATTCACTCCTTTATTAGTTCATGAAGAAAATTGGAAACATAATACTACACCTATAAATGCATATGTTCACTCTAGATGACCCCTAAGAACCTTAAAAATATTACGTACATCACTACACTCATCTGTATATGCAAAACCTACTCAAACATTAGTCTTCTACACAAGAACACAATGAATGAACAATCAGTCAACTTATAGGCATTTTTTCATAGTGAAGATAGAATGGTCAAACCTCAAAAATCAAAATAGATTATCCTCATATATTCTAAAATTTTATCCAATAGTTAATTAACCTTGAAACATTCAAACACCATCAATACAAATAAAAACATCCTTCTCAAGTCACTTACAGAGGATGGTCGAACACATAGTTATTTTTGACGCTCAATATCTATAACTTTATGGATAGTCAAACCTTTTAACCATTATTTTTGGATGAAACTTACAGTCCTTTACACTTTTTTATTTTTATTCCACTATCAAATTCATCATATATCAAAAGTTATAGATCAAACAATATAGACTATTTTTTCCTTTGTTACTTTAAATTCCAATGGTCATTATGTAATACAAAAGATTTAGACACGTGTCTTCATCTCATTCCCCCTATAAATTTGATAAAATACACTCCATTTATATCCTAGAGAGTATTCTAATATTTATCTTAAATATTTGGCTATTGATATTCAATCTTTTCTTTTGAGATTGTGACACTTGGCAGCTTCGTGTGCCTTCTGTGGACTTTGTTGTCAGTCTCTATGCATTTATAACATCTGGCATCCCCACATGTATTATGTGTACCCTAATATTAGTATCCAAACAAAATTTACTTGAATTGGTATTATCATGTTCAATTTTAAGATCCTCTGACTTATTGACCTCGTCTTCATCGTTAGATGTCCATCTATGTGATTGAATGTGTGCCATTAGATTTTCATCTACACGATCACCCATGTGATGTTGATCCTTGATCTAAAAATTTGATCTGATCAAAATATATTTTGACACTTGGTATCCCTTTGTTCATCCTCAATCACATATATTTCCATAGGTTTAAACTTGACAATCTTTGGCACGTCACAGTTTGCTAGAGCAACTTTGGCTAAGTATTGGAAACACTACAATCTCCCTGGAAGGCCAAATTTTTACCTTGATATATTTTGATAGTCACCACATAAAGACCTAAAATTTGATCCAAATGATTTAAACAAAAATATGAACAAACCCATGTGGCCACTTCTTTTTAACAACTTCACACATGTGAATTTTGATGTCATCAATCTGCTCACTTAGCCTAATTTGCCAAGATGACTAGGAGAACCTAGACATTAATATGACTACTTTGATGAATTCCTTTCACTTCCAAAACAATAAAATTACTCATAACACCTCACATAAATTTTAAAATAGGAACATAAAATCAAAAACATTCTCTATCATCCCAAATACTTGCACACATGATATGTACTCTTAAACCTACTTGGAACCTATCGCTTTGTCATTTAATGCATAATGTATTAAAATCACCATGACATTAATGACAATCAATGTATCTCAAGAATATTCACAATAGTAACAATTGTGGTAGGATTTGGAGAGGTATGTGATGAACTATAAGGTGTGGAAAGTCTAGGCATTCCTTAAAGTGACCTAGGGGATTTAGGAGAGCTTGAGGGAGTTGGAATTGAAGAAAAAGAAGACTATAAAAACTTAGGAAAACTTAATTTTGTAACTATGATAAGTGGAGGCAAAGGAGTCATCATAAAGTTATTCATTCTTTGGCTACATGGGTTATCTATTGGATTTTACATTATGGTAGCTATCCCTAGGGCTTGTTCATCTAAATTTGTGGAAGGAATATGAGGACTAGGAAGTCCTCTAAAAATTTCCTTCCTTAATTAGGGATTTGACTCCCCCTAACTTCCACGCTATTCTCCCTCTTCTTCTATGGCTTGAGATTATTTAGATGGGGGTAGGTTTGGTTTCTCAAAACCTATATATGGAAATGGAGGCCATTATTGGCTCCATGAAGTTTGGGCTTCTTTTTATGTGGCCTTAAGAGTGTATTGTAGAGTTCAGGATAATATCATTGATATCTTCTTATCCCTCATCCTGGTCTATACCTAGGATTCATCTAAGGCATTCAATAAAACCTAGTCATGGTCATAGGTTTGATGACCATAAGAAACATGAACCTTCTTATTCCTAAGGATGGTATTCAAATAACCCATTATATTTTGATTAGGGTCACATTACCTAAATGGTGTTAGCTATAAATTATAGGTTTTCTTGGGCTTACCAGCTGCTATAAAATGTGACCTAGTCACGTATTAGTGTTTCCCAATGGTGTATGGTCTTTTAGAATAATAGGCCCAGTGTTTTTAGCTGAGTTCTTCATCGATGATAGTAAAAAATTGATAATTTGTCTCTTGTTCTATAATGTGGTCAGGGACATGTTTAGTTATAGATAAATGAGTAGTTCTTGTTCCATCTACTTGGATAACAGTCACATCTAGGTAGAGCACCATCTTAGTGAGTGTCTTTGTGATGTTTTAATAAAATATGGGCATTACTATGACCTACATATTCTATTAAATGTGAGGGTATACCTCATCTCTTATTCTATTGATGTAGTTTATGTATCTATGAATAAACATGAGTGAGAAGACTTTTCCAATCCTATTACTTGGATACTCGATGAATGGATGCCATTCTTGGCCATAGGTCTTGTACATAGTTTCCATGACTTCATCCAGTCGATAATACATCATATAACAGTTCCCATCCTTAGGTCTCCTACCAGAGTAGAGTATTTGAGATATCAATATTATGCTTATAATCTCCCCTAGGGCTACCATTTTGTTAATGGTTAACAGAATGTCTAGTAGAGGTACCCATTTGACTTGGATGTATGTAGTGATTGGGAGTCTATATAATATGTTCAATAATTCCATTGTAATGTAAATTATAGTTCTAAAATTAAAAATATAGTTGGCTCGAATTATTCCTTTTGGATTCAATATTTTCCCCTTTCCCAATCATTGCTTCAATTTCCCATCCACTATATTTTTTTCAAGCCACACATTAGCTGAGATATGATTGTATGCCATTTTGGGGAGAAGAATCCTAATACACTATTCAAACACCATCCATGAGATGTAGGTAGAGCTAGTTTGAACCTTTGTAAAATGAACGATATCACCCAGAGTGGTCCCATTGATGAACACAACTTTTAAGAAGTCGATACATGACATTACCTCTAGCTTAGCCATAGCCTGGTGGAGGGCCTATTCCTTGAAGAGGAACAAGTCATCTAGGTATCTTTTGGATTTAAGGGAGTGTTTTATTCCCAATAGGCCTAAATTGATTTAAACTCTTCCTAGAGTGTTGATTAGTGTGGGAATTTAAAATTCAAAGCACTCCTTTCAAACTTTATATCCTTATATTCTATTGATCATGTAAATGAAAATAGGGATGGGACTATGCTCTTACCATGTTTTGATGTTTAAGCCATTGATAGAGAGTAGTCATTGTAATTCCTTTAAAGTTAGAGACTGGTTCATTTAGCACCTTATGAATGAAGAAAGTTAGGTCTCATTGGATGCTTAGAAAACTTGAGAAAGTAAAAGTTTAATGATTAGAGAAATAGAAAGGTGAATGCAATGTTCACAGATTTCATATATATCATTTTCAATATTGTGTATTGATTGGATTCATGTTCTTTGAATGCTGAGAATGAATTATCACTTTTATTTCATGTTTTGATTTAAATACACTAGTTGGCTTTCGAAGATGCCCCTTGTTTGCCAAATGGTAGTTGCTAATTAATTATTCACATCTAGTCATCACTTTGAGATAATTTTTAGACACTCATAAATTTTATTCTTTGACATACTGTTAGATATTTATGCTTATGATTTGGCTTATCTTTCCCTAGATAGTTCCATGTGTCATGCTCTCATTAACTCAATCATTTGGATTTCTTCACTATATTTAGGAGGTCTTGTAGTGATAAGTTAACATGATTGAACCATGTTTCATGATATTAGAAAGCTCTGAGACTCAGGAACTTTGAACATTAGTTTGGAAAATAATAGACCATTTAAATTTTTGATAATGTAGATTAATGTAAATATGCCAAGTGTTATCTAATTGGGGACCCAAAAGTATGAAATCTTGGGACATTAGCCTATAGACCAAAGAACCATTTATTCTTCCATGGTGGTGATTTTATGGGATCGATACATGAGGAATAATCTCAGAAGCTTGAAGACTCAGGATCTCAAAAGCTCAGATTCTCAAGAAACATGAAACTATTAATTTTATCAAGTTACCGAGTGAAGTCTTACAATTCTAGTGTAGCATGGATATGCCACATAATATGTTTACAGAGCTCGAGAGACTTTGTAAGACTCAAGATTTTGAAAATGTCTAAAATTCCAAATGACATGAGAGTGACATGTGTCATAACTATGTCAAATCTTTGTTATGGGCCTGATTTAAAAGAAATCGATGATCTTTAACTAATAATCCTGAGATCAACATGTACTTACTAGGATAAGAAAAATTAGAACCGTTAATCTACAAATAATATTTATGTTAAAAGGTGATAGAAAATCCAAAGATCAAGATGACTTAAGATACCAATTTAAGCTTATATTGCTATGACTTTTACTTGGGTAACATTGGATTTTTCATAAATAACCCTTATGATAAATTTGTGATAACTTAATCATAGTTATTTAGGCTCATAGTTTCCTAGGCACAAGTTTTTTTTTAAATGGGTCCCTGTTTTTAAAATTATGAAAAATGGGGTGTGTTGTTAGGACACAACAAGTCAATCATGCTAGTAAACTACATCAAAACAAACTTGCAGAATGTGTTGCATAAAGTGATTTCTATATATGTTCATTCAATATTCTCAAAAAAAGTAAATCCAAATTGTTAATAAGGTATTTGGAAAAAAAAGACCACTCATAAGGATCAGATAATCAAGGAATAACATTTAAAAACATACAAATATACCTACTCTACACTAATGTTCATGGATTTTATGTTTCAAAAGAAAAATAAAATAAGCCTAATCCACACTGATGTTCATGGATTTTATGTTTTTCAAATAGAAGCATATATGCAGAGAAAAAATCAAAACAATAATGGATAATTATTCATAGAAATATAACCATAATCGATCATAAAACATAAGACAAATTTGCATTTCTTGAATTCGTCCAACCACAAAAACAAATTCTAAAATTATCATCTAGAAATGAAGCTCTAAGGTCTTACAATAGAGGATATACATGCCATCTCATGAATAACATGAGGTGAAACAAGTTCCAACAAATACATTAGTATTATTGAAAATAGATCAACCATCTCTGAAAATTTACTTGACAATAGATTAAATAAGTCCACTATAAGCATTGACGATCTATTTGAAACAACACCCTAAGATAGGTCCAGAAGAGATTTCATAAAATTTCATTGTTGCCAACAACTAATAGATTTAAGACTGATCTACTTGTGCTTAATATTTTCATCGAACCTTTTAGCATCAACATCTTCATTGGATTGAAATAGAAACATGTTGAATATGATTACTAAGAAAAATACTTAAGCACCAATAAGAACTTGTTATAATTACCGGTTCTGACACGATCAAATTCACTTTGTTCAAGATTTGTGGAGGCTTCTAAGTGATAAGATCATGTCACATGACACAATATCATGTGTTACTCATGAAATATACTTAAGGGGGGGGTGAATCAATATATTATATATCTTTTTACTTAATCAAATTCCATTTCCTTAACCACTTAACCACACATTCAAGATATGCAATAAAACTGAAACAATAATATGCACCACATAAGTGAGAGATAGAAAGAGACCATATTTTTATGTGGAAATCCAAAGTGGGAAAAACCATGAAGAAAAATCTCAAGTATATGAATGATCACCAACTCAAATTATGAAGTTCATAAGCACCAACTTGTAGGAGCACCAACCCCTTTGCCAATCACCAACATAACAACTATTTGTGAGCACCAACCCCTTGCAAATATTTGTGAGCACCAACCCCTCTTGTGTATAAAATAGAACTATCTCTCAATGTTGCTTACTCAACAAATGATAGAACTCTACAATAACTCCTACTTTTCTCTCTTAAAAAAAAAATACAAACAATACACTCTCTTGCATATTACAAATGACTTTTGGCATTCACCCTTTGTGACCCTTCAATCCTCATGGAAAATAGTGCCAAACTTGCATGACCCTTCATATCCTTGCATTTGAAATGTCATATGGCGACCATTCATAAGAAAATGCATCCTTTCCTATTTTGTCTTTATCTTGGAGACTTTTTGTATTCCTTAAAGTGTCCCTTCATGGAAAAATGTGCCATACTCTCTTTTGTCTTCACATGCTGACTCTTGAAATTCCTCAAGATGACTCTTCTTGAGAAAATGCATCCCATTCCTCTTTTGTCTTTGCCCCATGACTCTTTGACTTCTCCATGGGCCCTCTTTTGACTGATATGTAACCAAAAATATATTCATTAATATTAAATAAATATTAACACACATTAGCCAAGATATGAATATTAAAAATATCATTAAATACAATGGGGCCTTTATCACCAATTCTAGACCTTTGACATCAATGAAAATATTTCTAATAATCTCCCCCTTTGTCATTGATGGCAACCTCAAATTGAAACTGCCACATCCTAAAACCTGCACATACTGCCATCTAAAAAACATATAGTAACTCCCCCTTACTATAGCAACCTGTACCTATTCTACACCTATTTTTGCACCTGTATTTGTACCTATTCTTCTCCCCCTTTGACATCAATGGCAAAGGGCCTAACTTGGAGCTAACACTTGGCTCCCCCTCAACCGATGTTGATCCTCAATGGTAGGAAGTAAAACAAATTACTCCCAACTTATCTCGTAGATACTCAAATGTGTCTTTTGGTAGTGCCTTTGTGAAAATATTTGTAATCTATTTTTAATACTGATATATTCCATCTTAATTTATTGATCTACAACCTGCTCTCTCAAGAAGTGATATCTGATGGGAATATGTTTTATTCTTGAATTCATCACTGGATTATTCAAAATATTAATAACACTTATGTTGTCACAAAAAATAGAAATAAGTTCATCATATTTTACCTTGATATCTTCCAAAGTTTGCTTCATCCAAAACACTTGAGTACAACACAATACTATTGCAATATATTATGCTTCAGCTATAGAAAGTGATAATGAATTATTATTTTTGCTTAGCCATGATACTAAGCTATCACCAAGGAAGAAAGCTCCTCCACTTGTACTCTTTCCATCATCCAAGTAACCTACCCAATCTAAATTTGTATAAGCAACCAAAGTGAAATCTCTACCTGTGGGATACCACAATCCATAATCTAATGTCCCCTTGATATATCTAAATATTATTTTCACCAACTAAACATGAATATCTTTTAGAGCTGACTAATATCTTGTAACCATACCTACTGCATGCATGATGTCTAGCCTCAATGTTGTCAAATATAAAAGACTACCAATCATATATATATACAAATATTTATCTATAACAGGTGAATATTCATCCTTACTCACCTTATTTCCTGTACACATTGGTGTGCCAACTGGTGTACAATCCTCAAAACCAAAAAGTTTCAACATTTCCTTGGCATATTTACTTTGAGATATGAAAATTCCTTTATCTGACTAAAATATTGGCAATCCTACAAAAAATGACAATTCTCCAAGCATAGACATCTCAAATTCTTTCTGCATATTATCAAAAAACTTTTTGTCATATTTTCAATATTTCCTCCAAAAATGACGTCATCAACATAAACCATAACAATCAATTGATGCTCACCTTCTATTTTGATGTAGAGATTACTATCAGTAAATCCTCTCTTGAAACCTTGATCCTGCAGGTACTTATCAAGTCTTGCATATCAAGGTCTGGGAGCTTGTTTCAATCCATATAGTGCTTTCTTCAATATACATACATGGCTACTAATATTTGAGAGAATAAATCCCTTAGGCTGCTCAATATAAATCTCTTCTTCTAGATTCTTATTTAGGAAGGTAGATTTGACATCCATCTAAAACACTTTGAAATTCTTAAACATTGTATATGAAAGAAACATTCTAATAGCCTCTAGCCTTGATACTAGAACAAAATATTCTTCAAAATCTATTCCCTCAATCTGAGCATATCCTTTACATACTAATCTTGCTTTATTCCTAGTCACTTCTCCATTTTCATTCAACTTATTTTTGTGAATCCATTTTTTTCCTATCACATTATGATCTTTTGGTCTAGGCACTAATTCCCAAGTATCATTCTTTCCTATCTGATTTAATCATTCATACATTGCCTTAACCCAATGCTTATCATGTCTAGCTTCTAAAAAAGTTCTAGGCTGAATTTTGGATAACAAAGAAAAATTAACTTACTCAAATTCACTTACCATCGTTCTTCTGGTGCAAATTCCTTCATTTGTGTCTTCAATGATGTCACTTTCATTATGATTTCTCTAAACATATTTGGATAGAGTTTTGGTGTCCTTTTTCTCCTTCTTCTCACCTTCATCTAATTCTTTAAAATTTTCATCTTCAACTATTTTAGGAATGTCTACTAGATCACTAATTCTTTGTGTTCCATCTTCTTCTATCATGACACTTGCACTTTCAATAATTTTCTTGGTTATTTTTTTATAACATTTATAAGATTTACTTTTTCAAGAATAACCAAGAAATATACCTTCATCTGCTATGGAATCGAACTTAACAAGTCTTTCATCGGTTCTCTTTATGAAGCATCTACTACAAAAAAATCTAAAATAATCAATTATTGCTGGTTTATCTTTCCATAGCTCATAAGGAGTCTTGTCACTATTGACTCTCAATAATGATCTATTCTAAATATGTACTACTATAACAACTACCTCTCTCCAATATTTATCTACTATCTTGGATTCATTTAACATTGTCCTCACCATCTCTTAAACTATTCTATTTTTCCATTCAACTACTCCATTTTGCTATGGAGTTCTGGCTACTGAATAATGTCTCTTTATTCCATGGTCTTCAGAAAACTCAATAAAAATATCTAACATGAATTCTCCTCCTTGATCTGATCGTAGACACTTAATCTTCAAATTGGTTTCATTTTCAACTAATGCTTTGAATGCTTCGAAATGTCTGAAAGCTTTTGATTTTTTCTTTAAAAACATTATCCAAGTCATACGTGAAAAATCATCAATAAGTAACATGAAATATTTCTCACCTTGAGCACTTTAAGGTCTCATAAGTCCACATATCTTAGTGTGAACAAGCTCTAACATCTGAGTGGTTGAGTACTCTTATTTTTTGAACCACCTTCTACCTATTTCCCATGCTGACAAGGTTCACAAAGCGTGTCAAATGGCTTTGTCATCTTTAGAAGATTTATAACTGTTTGCTTCTTGCTGATGTTAACAATATTATCAAAATTTATGTGTCCTATTGTCCTGTGCCATAGACAACTTTATTTAATCTCACTCAAACAACATCTTTGACCTTTGATGTCTGATAACATATACAAATTATTGTCTATTCTTTGAACATCTACAACCAACATATCTGAATCTTTTCTCTTAATTTCACAACCTTTTGCATAAAAAATTAGTGTTTGCCCTTGATCATACATTTGACTTACACTCAAAATATTATGCTTAAGACCTTCTACATACAAAACATTTTCATTTTTAGTTCTACCATTATCCAAACTTAGTGTACCTTTTTTGGCAATACTGGTAGTAGTATTATCTCTAAATATCACTATGCCACCATTGATCTTCTTCAAGGTTATAAACTTTATTTTATATCATGCCATGTTCCTCTAAATCTACTATCAATGAACCATGGATTTTGTTCATTTTTTGCATGTAAAGCTATCGGTACTAACATAGATTTTTAGGTTGTTTCTTCTACCATGAACTTGTCTGAACTTTCTTCTTGATGAATGGAGCCTTGAAAATTTGGTCCTTCTTGACTGACTTGAACACACTTCTACAGTACTGAGCTATGTGTCTAAAGTCTTTAAACTTGTAACATATTGTGGCCTCTTCATTAAAGCATGATAGAGGAGAAAAATAGTTGTGGCTTCTGCTTGACTTTGCATGACTTTCCTTCTCCTTATTTCTGAAATTGTTATCCCTTTTTTAACATTCTATTTTTCTATGACCATATCCATTATAATAATAATAGTAACCATAAAAATAGGAATTGTTTGTGTGTCTCTTACCTGATTGATTTTTATAGCTATGTTCCCTCCAACCTTCTTTGTTTGAGATGTCCTATGTATTCTTAATTTCTTCCCTTTTTATTTCTTCTTTTGTAAGAGCTTCAACATAACTCTTTCCTTTTTCTTTGTCTGTGAAAGTAGTGGCCTCCCCTTTCCCTTTTTCAAATCCAATACCTATTTTATCTGGCATTGATCTTTGACTTTCTAATATCTTATTCAACATATTAGTGCTTTTCTCAAAATTTGAATCATTGGTTGCTCTATCATTTATTGCTTTATTTGTTTTCTCAAGATCTACTTTTAAAGAAAGAATTTCAATAACATAACTTTCATATTATTTACTTATTTTTTTACAACTGTGTCATTATATCTTATTCATTCTTCTTGGCTTCTTCAAAGTGTGCTTGTAGATATTCAATTGTTTCCTTTGACTCCTTTTCATTTTTCTTGATTTGGAGCTTTAATATTTGATTCTTCTTCTCAAGAGATTTTAACTCTTCTAAGGTACAAATGAGTTCTCCTTATAAATTCACTTTAGCTTCATCTTGTTCTTCTTTTATATCATCTGTACTTTTGTTTGCGGAGGCATCTTTATGTATAGCCATGAATAGAATCTCTTCTTCTAAATCACTGACTCCACTATCTTTACCTAAGCTAGGATCTTTAGAATACAAACTCTTTTTTTTGAATCCCTTCTTGAATTTTCCTTTGAAATTCTTCTTACATGTAGAATTTCCTTCTTCATTTTCACCATTACCCTTATTTAGGCACTTAACTGAAAAATGTCCAATCTTTCCACAATTAAAACATTAAAAGGTAATTTTCCTTGATATTTACCTGTGCCCTTTTTCAGCTTGAAAATGATTAGAGATCCATTGTCATCTTCATCATCACTAGAACTATCATTTGATTCTTGAATCTTAGCCTTCTCTTTCTTTGATGTCTTGAAAGCAACTTCTCTCTTTGAGGGTTTCTCTTGTTCGGTCTACATCTCATATTCCATAAGAATACCATGTAACTCATCCATCTTTATCTTGGTTAATTATTCATCTCTTCAATTGTTGAAACTTTTTCATCATATCTCAATGGTAGAGATCTCAAAATTTTTTGAACCACAATTGATTCTTATAACTTTCCTCTAAGACCTTGAATCTGATTAACCCATAAAATATAACTTATTATATTTTCTTTCTCTTCTATCTTCAAACTCTCAAACTATCTTCTAAAAGTTTGAAGCTTAGCTTACTAAACCTTTCCATCACCTTTGTAAATATTATCAAGTTTTACCCAAGTTTCATGAGGAGATTTGTATTGCATAAATTTAACAAATTTTAATTCATATAAACCACATAAAATAACATTTAAAACTTTAGCATTATTTTCACTTGTCTTCTTTTCTACTCGAGTAATTACAAGTGTCTGTGGCTCTTCATATTTCTCCACCACTACTTGCCATATGTCAAATCCAAGGGCCATCAAATAAGTATTCATCCTTATGCTCCCAAAAACATAATTTTTCCTATCAAACAAAAGTGCTTTATTTTTAGAAAAACCTTCATGTGATCCATCCACTGTGCTTTCCCGATCTACTTTCAAGCTGTAATTTTTTTTCCAAAGGAACCTGCTCTAATACCAATTGTTAAGAAAAAAATATACTAAGAGGGGGGGGGGGTGGAATAAGTATATTATATATCTTTTTACTTAATCAAATTCCTTTTCTTTAACCACTTAACCAGACATTCAAAATATGCAATAAAACTGAAATAATAATTTGTACTATGCGAGAGAGAGAGAGAGAGAGAGAGAGAGAGAGAGAGAGAGAGAGAGAGAGAGAGAGAGAGAGAGAGAGAGAGAGAGAGAGAGAGAGAGAGAGAGAGTAAATTTTTACGTGGAAACCCAAAGTGAGAAAAACCATGAAGAAAAATCTCAAGTATATAAATGAGCACCAACTCAAATTTACCAAATTACAGGAGCACCAACCCCTTTATCAAGTACCAACCCAAAAGAGCACCAAATCACAGGAGCACCAACCCCTCTTGTGTATAAAACACAACTATCTCTCATTATTGCTTACTCAATAAATGATAGAACTCTACAATATCTCTTTCTTTTCTCTCTTTGAAAACAAATACAAACCATGCACTCTCTTGCATATTATAAATGGCTTAGTAAGATTTTATTTATAGCTTTCCAAATGACCTTTGGCATTCAGCCTTTGTGATCCTTCAATCCTCATGGAAAATAGTGCCAAACTTGTATGACCCTTCGTATCCTTGCATTTGAAAATTCATATGGTGACCCTTCATAAACAAATACATCCTTTCCTCTTTTGTCTTTATCTTGGTGACTTTTCATATTCCTCAAAGTGTTCCTTCATGGAAAAATTGTGCCATATCTTCTTTTGTCTTTCATGGTGACTCTTAGAATTCCCCAAGATGACTCTTCATGAGAAAATGCATCCCATTCCTCTTTTTTATTTACCCCAAGACTCTTTGACTTCTCCATGGGCCCTCTTTTGACTTATATGTAACCAAAAATATATTCATTAATATTAAATAAATATTAACACACATTAGCCAAGATATGAATATTAAAAACATTATTAAATATAATAGGGCCTTTATCACCAATGCTATACCTTTGACATCAATGACAATATTTTCAACATCATGGACTCAAGATACTTTGTAGGTTTCTTTGCCTATGTCGGGATTTTAACCTCCATCATTCTAAGATCCTCCCATAAGGTAGGACCTCAAAATGATGGAAGCTAGAGATTAGTGTAAACCAACCAAACCACTCAGTACATCGAGTCTATGGGATCATGCTATGTGGCATAATATTAGGTACTAAGATGATTGAGAGGATAAATCAGAGATGCCAAACCACTAAGACCCTAAGGCCCCAAGAATGTATCATGTGGCATGATATCAGAGGCTTGATGTCATGGTAGTTTTCCTCCTTTGCATATGCTTATCATTCCTTTAACCATTTGAGATTATGCCATGTGGCCCAATCTCAAATTTTTGATAGGCCCAATCAAAGACATCAAACCTCTAGAGTGCCCAGATTGTGCCATGTGGTATGGTCCTAGGGACTTGGGATACTTCATAGTTTTGATGGCCTATGTTGTGCCCTTTAGCCTCTAGCATTATGAGATCTTACCATGAGGTAGGATCTCAAAATGACTCAAGCTAGAGGCCTAGTGTAGGCTAGCCAAACTACCCAATGCCCTAAGTCCCTAAGAATGTGCCACATCACATGATAATGGGTGCTTAGAGGATTGACATGCCAAATCAGATATGTCAAATGATTTAGACCCTAAGGACCTGAGAATATGTCATGTGGCATAATGTCGAATGTTCAGGGTCATGGATGTTTGCCTCCCCTATGTATGTTTCTCAACCCTCTGACCATTTGATATTATCCCACATGGTGTAATTTTAGGGGTCTAAATCCTCTAGGATACATACTCAACACAACTTACAACATGTGATTTTTAATAGTGCTTACATGTTAGCTAATAACTATCAAGAAAATCACTACTAAAAACCAACAATTGCATAAACTGATCTCTAAACCTACTACAACTAATTTTCCATAAAATCTTTGTTTTTGAAAATTTATAACTTCATATTTTAGCTTAAGATTTTTTCCTTAAATAAAGTTACAAAACACTTGTAGCAATAAAATGACATAATAACTAGCTTCATTGTAAATAGTTATGACATAAACAAAGAAACTACAAATAAATAACCCAACACCTTACCAGTTCTATTTGATGCAAAATCATAGCCTTACCAAAATATACATAATATCATGTAAAGAGTTCTTTTTATTGCTAAGAAATATATGGATGCATATGCACACTAAAATGTGTTGTGCACATGTCATTTCTTGGAGCACTAAAGTTGCACCCAAAACCAAAACCTTGTTTACTCTATTATTTTTATTTTAACAATGGAGAAATTGCATAAGTCACTACAAAGCATAGAGGTGTAATTGAAAGTAAGCTATACAAAAAGTAGCATAGATATTTGATGCATTGATAATAATGCAAAATTTATTGTATATGTCATATTTTATGACCATAAGATTTGAGCTTTGTTTTATAAATTTATAGATTTTTTTTTGGTTTTTAAATTAAACCCATTATTTTTAACTCAAAAACAAGGATCACAAGTTAGATTTGTCTGATAATTTCTAAACAACACAGATTGCATATTATATGGTCGATTAGATTATTATAAGACCAACAATGGAAAAAATAAAAATAGTGAGACTACATTAAGACAATACAATGAAAATATTAGATACAACAAGGATCCAAAGACAAATATAATAAAAGTATTAACTATGTCAATAAATAAAGTGATTAACACTACTAATTATGTATTCTTGAAGTCGATCAAAGGAGTAGTATTTGAATATAATGTGTATGATTTGAGAATATAATTTCTTAGGGTACATAAAATGGACACCTTTTTTTTGTTAATTTGAATGTCAATAGTAAATTTTTTCCTTGAAATGCATCTACAAATAAATATGTAGCCAAACAAAACCTAAAAAAATTAACCCTAGTGCACAGGGTGCACTTCCCTTGACTCCCTATATCAAGTCCTGTCATATATGAATGTTGAGTTGTGAAGGATAAAAAATAATAATAAACATCACTCTCATAGAAACAAAAATAAACATTATAATTTTAGAATAAAATTTGATCATAAATCATGACAATATACTACAATGCTGAATTCATAAAAACTATTGACATACAAACTTATTTTACCGAAAATAAATTTAATATTAAACAAGATTAACAAAAATATATATTAAATAACTCTTCCATAATATCTTTATTGTTATATCTAACATCTTAGAATTAATAATTAGTATTATATTATATAGTAGCTATAAATAAGCTCTTGTTACTAGTCTAGACTTAGCTATGGAGTGTGCTATTGAATGTTTGATCATTGAGAATGATTCTCATGTAGCTATTCATTCTCTAATATGTGATGGCAATCATGTAGGATATTCATGGTGATGTTACTAGGCAATCATGTAGGATATTCTTATAAATTTTAATGCTCTACCTAAAATTATGGCAATCATGTAGGATATTCATGATGATGTTACTAGGCAATATCAATTTATAATGCCATAATTTTAAGTAGAGCATTAAAATTTTAAGGGTAGATGAATTCATGCTGATTTTAATTAATATATAGTGTGGGAAATGAAATACCACACTTATATACATATTGTGGTGAAATTTGTTATACTTATTTTGGCACCGCATTTGGTTCTTGATTTACATTGAGGTTATATCTCACATGTAGGTGCCAATTGGTAAATAGACAGAGAAAGCCTTGATCGAAATTATTTATCTGAATGTGGATTTTGTTATTAGATCCAAAAAAGGATTGGGTTTTCTTTGTCTAGTCTCTTCTTTTTGTCTGCAACATATCTTTTGGGTTCCATTGGTAGAGGTTGTTCAAGTTATATCTTGAGTGGTGGAAGTGGAGCAGGTGAGTCTTAACATATGTTGGAGAGTAAATTATGAATTAAATGCACTTTTTGTCACCAATATTTTGATGTTGATATTTGACAAAAGTAAGGTGTTGAAAATGGTCGAGTTCTTTGTTAGGCTAAAGTACAGGATGTATCTTTTTATAGAGATGAAAATTGTTGACTTAGGATCATTTATGGAAATGCTTTTCTCAGGTAAATATGGTCTTAGTTTTATTTTGGCCTCCATTTTCATGATCTTAGAGGAGCATTTATTAAATCTTATTATCTTTGCTAAGGAATTGAAAAAATATTACATGGCAATTCAAGGGTAGGGTACTAAAAATAAGGAGGTTCTTCTAAAGAGTTTTGAGCTTTGAGCCCATATTTTTGAACTATCTTTTTGGAGAGTTTCTCAGAGATCCCTAGATTGAATTGAAGTGGTGAAATTCCTTCTTTGTGGTATTTTTAGGGGTTACTTCTCGATGCCTAACTAGTTTGATAAGTGGGTCACAGGGCCAATAGGGTGTTCAGCCTTGGTTAAGGAAGACCTTGGTGGTGTTGTTTAGATTTTAGACTTATCTCTTATAGAATTAGTTTTATCATCTAATTGAATGGAGGTGATAGTGGTGCTAGTCAAAGTGAAGGATCATTCTCAGTCTTTGGATGTAGAAAGGTTCCCTTTGAACAGAGATCTGAGAGAATCAAGTCAGGGTGGAAACCCCTTGTTATTCTTGATGTTTAGTGGGTGGTCATTCAAATTTTTCTCTTAGCTAGTATTTGGGTTTTTTTTCCTTTGTATGCTTCTCTTGAGAAGCCTTCTGAGATCTCTCACCCATCAATGTATATGAATGTCCTAATACTATAATAGAACAAATTTGTATTTTGATTGTCTCCTATGTTTCTGGTCACATGTATTGAGGTTTTTTGCCTCAAGCCAGACCATTTTCTTTTCTAATTTCTTTCTTATATTTGGCAAGGGTCCCACCAACCCTGAAATCAATATATATATATATATATATATATATATATATATATATATATATATATATATATATAATTTCTCAACATTAAATACCTTTTGGCACAACTCACCCCCTAAAACAACTATTAGTTTTAATTTCATTATTTACACGAAATAGAAAAATAGAGCTTGTTTTCTTAAATACGAGTAGGTACTAAAGCTACTTCATGGCTCTGATTTTGTATGACATGGTGTGATCAAATTTGAAGGGCTAGTATAAATTTCAATGCGAAGGGTATATATTGCACAAATGATTTTATGATGAAAAGTTGTATACATATTGACATTTCACATAACAAATGTGAAATATATATCAAGTAAATATTGTATAAACCAACAACAATTTTTATAAATGAGGGGTTATATTTGAACATATAATAAATTGGACTTCAACCAATTACAAGATACATTATACATGAAGTCCAAATCCCTATCAAAGAAATGTTGTGATGTGACTTTAGTCTTTATCAAGAAATGAGAATGACATTTTCATAAATTAAAAATAAAAATAAATAAGTTCAAATAGAATTCTTAGTTGCATTATATGTCTTTATTTATAGACTCTTTGAGCATGTGGAGGTGACTGTAGTAATATAAGTAATAAATTATTTTCCTCAAGACATTCAAAATAAATTGTTCATGCCTTAAGTTGTTCTTTAGATTAACAAGAATAAATCTCAATAATAGGAGCATATCTAAATAAACAAGTACATTAACATGGCAAAAATAAAGACATTCACAACATTGTGTTGTGTATCCATGGTGTTTTGTTTGAGTTGCAATCAAAATATGCAAAAGAAAACCATGTAGCTGATTTTTTTTACATTTCCCTTGATTATAATAGTGTGTGCTAGTTTAGTAGCTCTACAATAGTGTAAGGGTGTCCATGATTGCATAATCAAAAGTGGATTGGACACTAATATTTGTGTAGAGACTACTATCATAGACATGTATGCAAAATGCAAGAATTTGGAGGACACAAGAAAAGTGTTTGATAAAATGTATAAAAAAAATATAGTGTCATAGACTACAATGATTATAAGTTTTGCATAAAATGGGAATCCTAAATAATCCTTGGAAGTTTTTTGTCATATGGAATTGGGGAGCATGATGCTGAACTGTGTTACAATCATGCATCTTCTTTCAACACATACATTTTTGTTAGCCACACTTCTTGGACAAGAAGTTCATGGCTATTTGATCGAGAATGTATTTGAATTTGACTAAATGCCCTAAGACATGTATGCTAAATTCTATGGTATATATTTCGAATGAAAAATATTTGACAAATTTTCACTATTAAATGTGAGCTCTAAGAATACTATGATTAAAAGTTACATTCATAGTTTTTTTATGTTGAGGCCCTGAGACTTTTTCAACAAATTTAAGAAGTAAGGGTATATTAGAATGAAATGATTCCAAGATGTGCACAAATTGGTTATGTGAATGAGGTTTTCATCTCACGAGGCTATGGTTTTGGGAGCATTACTTGGTAATTGTAGAATTTATAGCAATATAGAGATAGGAGAGAAAATAAATCACAACATATTTTTTAATTAGAGCCTCAAAATTATATAAACTATATACTTAATCAAAAAATTTCTAAGAGTAACAGATGGTTTGAAGCCAAAAAGTTAAAAGTGATGATGAAAGAGAAGGAAGTGGAACAAAAACCCAAGATGCAATTGGATTGAGATCAATAAAAATGCTCATAAATTCCTTGTAGGAGTTGTATTAATTCCTTATAAGAGAATTATAGAGTTGTACTCACAATGTAATAGTTGTCTGAAAATCATGTTTGACAAAAGAAAAAAACTATTCAATATCTTATATGAAATTATATTGAAAATGAAAATAGCCTCTAAAAATAACCTTTACATTTATTTTCTAAAGTATCTATAACAAATTTTGATATAATCTTTAGGTGCTGTGAAATGAAAAGGGATTCAATATTGCTTATTACCTAAACCTAATAAAAATATTGTAATAAATAATAACAATCACACATTACTGGGAAGACATAGATAAAAATAAAAAAATAGGTAGCTTACCTTTTTTCATTTCATAGAATTGGAAGAGGTGGATGGGTGTAGGAGATCAACTATGATATAAACATAAGCAATAACCTCTATACTTGGATTTGAAAGTGAAACCATACAATTCTTAAATATCTTTGAAGAGTGCATTTTTTTAATTTATGTTGGCTATGAATGATGTTCAGTAATAAGTGCATATGACCCTGTTAAAAACACATATAGGAAATCCTCTCTCCCATTTCTATCCAATTTAGAACTCCCACTCAAATTTATCCTCAGTGCATTTCTATGAAGCATAAATTAGTTTCGCTAAGTGACTTCTATTTCTTGTAGTCCATCAAAAGTGTTTGCTCAAATGATTTTATCTCTTATGAATTTCACAAAGTGATCAATATGCCCATGCCAAAATACTATTCATGCACATGCCTTGTCTCAGCTGAAGGACTAATTTATATTGCAGGAGGAAAGAATAAAGAAGCACAAGTCTATATTGTAGATGAGGATGAGTTGGAGGGTCTTCCAAACATAAACACCCAAATAAACACTTGCATTGGAGATTTTATTGATGAATTTTTATGTGATAAGACAAATTGGGCTTAACACACACATTTTAGATACAAAAATAAAGACTTGGACTATGTTAGAAAATAACTAGTGGAAGCAGTGTCTACACATGGAGATGAAAGTGAAACCACTTTGGAATATTCATAAACCAAATGTGAAATGGTGATTTATTATGTAAATCAATGTGATTATATTAAGTCGCAGTGGCACAATAAAAGAGAGAAACAAAATGCGTAAATATTTATTGTAAGCTTATAATGAGAGGATTTACAAAAAATAACATTCAACCTTTTCCTTTGCATTCAATTTTTCAAAATTAACCTTCAAACACTCGTTAAATTATGATGGGTATTGTTATTAGAATAAAGGGTATTTTATGTAATTTTTCAGACTCATACCATATATTGATAATGATGTGTCTCTATAAATTATTTGACAATTTTTTTTTTTTAATTCAATCCTTCTTTTATCATTCTTAATAAGTATTTATATTTTTGTAATGTCAAATAATTTATAAACTTAAATTAAGTTTTTAATCATTAATTTTAATTTATATTTCTCTAACAAATTAAAAACCCTTATATAAGTTAAAACAAACTCAATTTTAATCACTGGACACAAACTTAATTATCCATGATATAAAATGAAAGACATGAAATTGATCTAAAATTTTATTTAGATTTCTTTAAATCTACTTTTAAATTTTGAAAGATCATATAAGAGAAAGAAAACCCCTTTTTAAGATCTACAATTTCAAGCACCTTTACAAAGTTAAAAGTTATTGTTTTATTTTTGTCGATTATTGGCATCCCTTTATTATGCCAACGAGTTTAAGGTGGCTTGAAAACAATTCATCTATGCCTTGCTTAGGTTTTCTTCGTGGGACACCATACTTTCATTTACTCTTTTTACAATATATTATGGAACCTGGTAATCGTATGACGTGTTGAGGAACTTGCATGTTATCCATGTCTTACAAATGAATGAATTTCGTGACAATTGAATTATCTTCTAAACCATGTATTTTTCTAAAAATATATGTTGTCATTTGTTGTTAATTAAATATTAATGATGACACAATAAAATGGTTGAGTAAATTATATTTAAAAACAATAATCAATCATCTTTTATGTTAATATTAATAATGATGCGTTGATCATAAAAGTAGTTTTTGAAATGTGATATAATTTTATTAAAATTATATTTTTTTATATTAATTTTTTTTTTGTTAAATAATAAAAATTATGTATTATTATTCTTTTAAAAATAAGTAGTATAGTATTATATTTTTTACAACAATTTAAAATAAAGATAATTTAATTTTAAAATTTAAAATATTATTTAAAATAACATTTTTATATTTAAAAGTTTGAAAAAATCAAACATGATATAAAAATATTCAGGGTATCAGGGAAATAAAGCATAAGAACTAAATAACAAGAGCAATTAATGAAGTTAGCAGAGGTGAAGGGTCATTTGACTTATCATGTCAATACTAATCACTATCAACAAGGGGATATATAATATAAAAAATTGGCCCCTCGAGTCATTTTTATTGTGCTTGTTTTTTTCGTCTATTAGTCCCTTTTTAAGTAAGAAAATGGATAAAGCAGTCTAAGAAAACTTTTCTTGATACAAAATCCCCCACCCATCAATGCTACGAAGCCCACCACCTTAAACGTTGTATAACAACAAAGATCCTTGCAACCGCAGTGAACCACTTTAACACTTGCTATGTTAACAATTTTACCGCGAGCTCCTAAATCATAAAACTAAAAAACAAATTTAATAATAAAAAAAAGTCAAAGAACACCCAACTAAATGTACACGAGGCACTTCTCCAATTATAGAACCAAATGTGAAGACATTCACCTTCGAATTAAACCTTGTCCTCTTACATATAGAGACTTGTTACAATTTCATGTTACAAGGGCGTAGAGTTAGTGAAGTAGTCATCAAGCAAAGACCAAGGAAAGTTCTCAAGAAGAAAAAACACAAGCTTTTATTCAAAACGCTTACGAATACCAAGCCTTTGGACAAAAACTAAATAAACATGATAATATCATCACATAACTTTGAAAACAATTCGGTCAGCGTTGAAACGGAAGCTTCTCCAATTGGAAACAAAACCTTGACTTATAGCCATGGAAGCTACGACAAGTACAACTGTACGTTCCTTTGCAATGAAGCATAATGTCCATCCAATTTTATAACTTGTTTTCTTGCCCATATAATCTTCACAGGAGTACATCTCTTTGTGCTGTCAGATTTCTTAACAGAAGAAAGTTGAGAAACATTTTTTTTTAAGTAGAGAAAGCCTGCGTTTGCTTTTTTTTTCATGGCAACGATGATGACGGAAGATTCAGATCGGCTTATGTACAGGAACAAGCGGGTTCCGTCATATGGCAGAAATTATAAGCGAAGCTTCAGCAGGATATTGAGGGAAACGTCCGTCAAACTTCGGTTCTCGCCGCTGGAAAAAATGCACAAATCGAAAGAAATGGTTAATTGGAAGAAAAGCCCAGTGGATTATTCGAAGAAGAGGCAGATATTTTTGAGCAGCTATCATTTTACTATCAAGAAGACTGTTGCCCAGAGGGTTAGGGTTTCATTTGGAATTGTGAAGGATTCGTTTGTAAGGGTTAAGGTGGTTGCACAGAGAATTCTGGCTGGCGAATACTGTGATCGTTGTGTTTCAGGGATGATGAGATTTGGACGCCGGGGGAATCGATATGTGTGCGGTTTTCACCCTTAGACTTGATCGTAATATTTACAGCGATCGCCGTTATACAATGGGGCGAGTGTTCATGGCCCTGTTCACAACACGTGATTTTTTTCAATTCGTTTTCCTTTTTTCTATGACACTGGTATTTACACGTTTTTATATAATCAGATTTGTGTAATTGCTCCTGAAGACTGACTTTATATTGCAGTTTCTGTATTGTAGCTTATGGAAAGACTCCATTGCTTATTGTGTGACTTGAAACAAATTTTTATTTGGGAGTTTCAATTGGCCATTTTGTAAAATTGGCTATTTTGTAATATCGAAGTGGTTTCTAATCGTTTTTAACCTTTTCTAATGTTTTAGACCCAATGTTCTTTTCGAGAAACGCTGATGTAGGCTATTGTCCAAGGATATGTATCCTTGACTTCACTTGTAGTTATTCAAATGATTTTTTTGCTTTGATATATAATGCATTTTTCTATTCAACAAAAAAAACAATTTCAAATTTCCCAAATGAATTTTTTGCTTTGTTATATAATGTAATTAATCGTTTGGAGTATCCCACAACTAAGTCCAAAACATACAACAACCAAATCAAAGTAAGCACTATTAAGTATCAAATTAAATCATTAATTGTATTCATATATCGAAGGATCATAATTTCACAATCATACTAAGTAGGAGAAATAAGTGTGACTTGATTTTCCTCTTTTAATTATTGTATATGTAAGAAGTGGTCAATCATCAATGGGGGCGATTGGGGTCAATGCAAACTATTATACTTTCTCAAAATTTTCATGTTTATAGCCCTCATAAAAACACCTAAGGTTTTAAGTTGAAGGAGGCTGATTTCTAGGGTTGCACACATCATTAGGGTTTGGCATTGCCATTAAATAACTTTCAGAGATAGTTGACGCTGACCATACTGTGATAAAATCTATGTTATACACAAGTCACTATCGACCACTACAAGTCTACATCAATAATTGATACTGATCCAACACTAGGGAACCAACCCTACACAAAAAGAAAAATAATTCCAAATCTGTGAAAATGACGTGCGTATTTCAATTTATTTTTCACTATCATAAGTTATTCCCATTTAGACAGTCAATAAAAGAAGTAAGTACTTATCTCATTTTTATAATTACTATATTTAATATATGCCATTTGTCAAATCATTGCAATTTATTTCAAAATTTTACATGAAAATTCACGCCTAAATGTCAAATTTAGTAATCTGAATTCGCATACTAGTTTCTATCTTAATTAGATCAAGAAATTCATCTTAATTTAAATCAGGATAAAACATATTGGTGAACCCATACTTGCTTGAACTACACCAAACACTATGTCTCCCTTAGGGTTTCATCCTTCTAGGGTATCATATTTTAGCTTTAGAATTTCTACACTTGGATTCAATTTTTGATTTTTCTCCTAATAATATATTACCCATGGCTATACTCAATGAAAATTTTATTTGTTTGTTAATGTAAGTCATGAAGGTAATATTTTCATGTTATTCTACTTGGATATTGTATTTCATTTCGATCTATTATGTAAAAAAATGCGTTAAAGGAAAGTAAAAAAAAATTAAACTTGACATAACTCATACACAATGTTCGTAATTTACAATGTCTTAATATTCAATATTGATTAACTACTAGACAACAAGGAAACATGCATGACTCATCATGTTCCTCCCCTAACTTTTAGAATGTTTACAACTACCATCATGACTCCAATATTAGCCCTAAACTTATATTACATTTAGTGGTCCACATTATTAGAACAAGAAGGGGTAAGGTGACCCATCTAGTAGTACAAACCAAAGGACCTTACCAACCCTCACTGCCTCCCACCAAGAAATATAATTATCCCAAAGGATATGATATAATGGATCAACTAGATTACACTCATGCCAAATCTCTCTACTAGAATTGCTTCCAATGATGCCTCTTTACCAAGACATTCTTTATGTAACATTATGTGATACATTTTTTAATAAAATAATGTACAAAACCACCCTATGTGGCCTCTATTATTAATACACTATAATGGAAAAATAATAGTATTTATTTTTAAAAAGAAGACTTACCTCTTAAGCACATTATAGATCAACACATACCATTATATGTCAAAGTATAAGTTCAAAACAAGGTATTCAAGTGAGTCTTGGCGGGCTATGGATCAAGATTAAACATTTGCAATATCTCCTTCTTAGACCTATTTGAAATTGAGGAAAAAAAATTGAACTAATCAAATATGAATATTCAAGGATTTTACAATATCCCACAAAAAGTACTAAGACAAACTACATTACATATAACAATGGGACCTTGAACAATAGCCACAATTTATCCAATCATGCCTAATTAACTTTATTATAATATTCTATTGGGGTGACCATGGATTCATGAGATGAATAAAATAACTTTTACTTTCCAGGCATGCCTAAAATTAATTCATTAAGCCCCCCTCCCCCGCTCCCTCTGCCTCCCCCTCCGCCCCATGAACACACATTTTTTATCAAATAATGTAGAACCACCCCTTATGGTCTCTATTATCAATAAAATATAATTGTCAAATAATTGTATCTCCTTTGAAAAAAATAATTACCTCCTAAGCACATTATAGATCAACATCTACCATCGCATGTTAAATTACAAGTTCAAAACAAAGTAGTTAAGCGAGTATTGGTGGGCCATGGATCAAGATTAAAAATTTGAAATATATCCTTCTTAGACCTACTTGGTATTGATAAAAAGATCTTACATACTCAAATATGAATATTCAAGGATTTGAAAATATCCTACAAAAAGTACTAGGACAAACTACATTACATATGAAAATGGGCCTTTGAACACTAGCCACAATATGTTTGGTTGTGACTAATGACCTATATTATATTATTCTACTAGGGAGACCATGGATTCATGAGATAAATAAAATACATTATACTTTACATTCATTCCTAAAATTCAATCATCAAATATGCATGCATGCATGCATGTGTGTGTGTGTGTGTGTGTGTGTGTGTGTGTGTGTGTGTGTGTGTGTGTGTGTGTGTGTGTGTGTGTGTGTGTGTGTGTGTGTGTGTGTGTGTGTGTGTGTGTGTGTGTGTGTGTGTGTGTGTGTGTGTGTGTGTGTGTTATATTTCAATCAATAACTATTAAATTATTACGCACTAACTCAAATCTAGGATCATTGCATTCCTCATATGCAACTGTATTCTAAAAAGTATAGATAAAATGAGGCAATTAATATCTACTCCATATATAATGTTATCACCACCAACATATTTCAACAAATATGGTTTCAAGCTCAAATATTTAGAAAAAAATGGGATATGATGGACAAGGATTGAGAAAACATGCACAAGGCATTATTCATACCATTGCAACATCCACTCATAAAGGGAAATAAGGTCTTTGTTATACAGAGAAGTCAATAGTGAATAAGAAACGAACAATCACACAAGCTACTATTTATACATACTTCTTCAGAGAAATCCATAATTAGCATGAGAAGTTCATCATATATCTACATTACAATTCATATATCCTTATTTGATTAGTGACATAGTTTTGAACATTCGACGATTTTCCAAATGATGAGTCTCTCTTAGAATACTTAGAGGCATACAAGGATCTTCCTTCTTCTACCATAATAATATGTTTCCTTGTACAACTGATGTCCATTCATATTTTTAATAAACCAATGATATTAATGTCGATATCCAAGTAGATGGCCCAAATACCACCCCTAATGTGCTATATATTGAGGATAAATAAACTCTAATTAACGAAAAAACATTAAAATTTCACTATGAAACATATCAGGATCCAAGAAAAATATTGTTAGTAGCTATGTTACAATAAGAATAAGGAAACTAATTTCATTAATTTATACATGAATACATATTATAAATATTTAATTGGGCTTACTCATATAGGCTAACGAACCCAAAAATTACCTTGCATAACATCATACTTTTTCCTGATGCCATGCTAGTGCAACATAAGATCAAAAAAATGCATCCAAAAGTAATATTGTTGGTTACATATAAAATCCAAATACTACTAGATGTAAAATTTATTTGATCTATTGATTATCTTGAGTGGGTCTCTAGTATAGTACCAACTGAAAAACCTAATGGACAGATTCAATGTTGTAAATATTATTGAAACTTAAATAGATATTATCTTAAAGATGACTTCTCATTACCAAATATTGACATGATTGTCAAATCTATAGTTGGTTATGAGATTTTATCATTCATGGATGGATTCTTAGGATACAAATAAATTTATATTAATTTAAAAAATCAGAAAAATACTTCATTTACTAAACCACAGGGAACATTTTGTTATGTAATCATGCCCTTCGAATCAAAAAATGCCAGGGCTACTTACCAATGAACCATGACCCATATATTTCATGACTATATACAAAAATATGTAGAATATTATGTGGATGATCTACTTGCCAAATCAAAATAATGATAAAATTATGTTATGGATTTATAAGAAATTTTTGAACATCTATAGAAATACAATGTATGCTTGAATCCAAAAAAGGCATTTGGGTTATCTTTATGGAAATTATTGAATTACATAATATCTCAGTGGGGCATTGAAATAGATTCCATAAAGTTCATAGCTATTTTATACTTACCTCTAACATAAGGACTAAAATAATTATGATCCTAAAATAAGATACAATCTAGGCAATACGAGATTTTCTAGCTCAACTAGTTGAAATTAACAAAACCCTTCACATGATTACTAAAAAATTACATAAAATTAAAATGGGATTATAAATTCTAATAAAGTTTTTATGAAATTAAATATTACCTAATTAATTCATCTATTCTCATGCCCCCAACACCAGATAAACCTTTACTATTATACGTATTAGCCACAAATAATGCCTTAGGGGATTTATTGGCATAATATGATGATGATCACACATAACGTGTTATTTATTATATCAATCATACACTTGTTGAATAGAATACAAATTAAAATATTATGGAAACTTTATGCCTAACCCTTTTTTCTGCTACACAAAAATTGTGACACTACATGCTCAATAATGAGTTATAGATCATCACAAAGGTGGATCCACTCAAATTCCTCATGTAAAGTTCACATTTATCATGATGCATATATAAATATGAATTGTTTCTCATGGAATTTTAACTAAAATTTATATATATGAAATTTGTAAAAGGACAAGTTATTGTAGACCAACTAGTTGCAGCTCCATTATTAAACATAGTACCAATCAACAATGATTATTGTGATGAATTAACTTTGTATCACATTTATGATGATATTTTGAACATGTACTTAGCTGGATCTAATTGTGTTGTAATAACTAGCACTGGCATTCTATTCATCACTCCTTAGGTCCAACCCTATGCCATTCTCGTATCATTTGGGTTTCTTATGTACAAATTACATAGTAAAATATGAGGCATAGATACTTGGATTATGTACAACATGAAAATTATAGATAAAATCAATATAGGTACACAGGATTTTTTTAAACAAGGGTTCATGCTTTTTGAGGGCACTACTCCTAAGAATTAATTATAGGTCCTAGGACTTATAACTGTTAGGCCTGCCTGAAGGTCCCTTCATCATATACTAGGTATGCCTGACCCATCAAGGTCATCAAGAGAGGCCTAGCATGATAGAGGTGGATAGCCCAGGGGAATGGACCCCAAGAACTCCAACATAAATCTATTCATCACTCAACCACTTGAGCTAGCCCACTGATTTGGTATATGAGGATTGTTAGCTAGTGGTTATCAAGTTTTAATTTGATGGACAATTCATAACAAGTGCAACAACAAGACAAAAACAAATATATTTAAAACATTAATTCAATAAATTTATCTATTTTGGATTCATTATCAAAGTGATGTCAATGCATTGAGATGATAAATTAGGTGGGGTGGTTTCCTTGAATGAGGGAGTTAAGCACTGTAATAAAATTTTAAGTACATTATGACAAATCTATGAGTGTGAAATATTATTTGAACATTGTGTCAATGTATGGTGTTTTATCTAAGGTGCGATTATAATATGCAAAATATAACCATGCAACTGAATGTTTTTACATTTCCCTTCATTCTAAAAGTGTGTGCTACTTTAGTAGTTTTGTAAAAATTCAAGGGTGTCCATCATTGCATGTTTAGAAGTGGATTGAACGCTAATATTTGTGTAGAGACTAATCCCTTATACATGTATGAAAAATTCAAGAATTTGGAGGACACAAGCAAAGTGTTTGACAAAATGTCTCAAATAAATATAGCATCATGGAATAGAATGATTTCATGCTTTGCATAGAATGGGCATGTTGAAAAATCCTTGGAATTTTTTTCAGATGCAATTAGCAGACATGATGTCAAACTCTATTACAGTTATGGGTGTTTTTTTGGCATGTATATTAATGTTAGTTATACTTCTTGGAAAATAAGTTCATGGTTATTTGGTCAAGAGTGTATTTGAATTTGATGTTTTTATTGTAAATAACCTAGTACACATGTATGCTTAATGATCTTGTATATTTTTTGCATGAAAATTATCTGACAAAATTTCACTATAAAACATGAGCTTTAATAATTATGCAATTGTAGGTTACACTAAGAACAAAAAATTAATAAGTAAGGGTAAGTCCTCACATGGAATGTAATGATTTTAGGATATGCCTAAAATGGATATTTGAATAAGGATTTTGATCTCATGAGGCTAGGGTTTGGGAAGCATTGATTGGTGTCTCTAAAATTTATAGATATATAGAGCTAGGAGAATATTAAAAAAAACATATTTTTAAATTGGAGCCTCACAATTCTATGTGTAGACACTCCTTTTTGAACACTTCCGTGTCTAGGCAGACTTTAGACTGATTTATACCAAACTATACAAATTAAGCATATAGATGATTGAACATCTCAAATTCATCTACACATTGGATGTGAGTTCCCAAAATTGTGTCAAAGCATCCCTATTTAGGGTATTACCCTATACATAATAATAACCTCTTGTGGATTCATCTTCAAGGTTGTGACCAAACAAATTGACATTTTTGACCAATTAAGTGGGGCATTTAACCCAATTCTTGAAATTAATAAAAGACTAAGTAGAATTAATTAAGGAAATAAAATTAAATGCTTAAGTGAAAATTCCATGTTGAATTAATGAATATGTAATTTCTAAAAATGATTTTTCAACAAAAATGAGGTCATGATGATATCATCATCCTCAAAATGTCAATATAAATTCCATAAAAATTATCTAAATATTGAGTCATGCCTCCATAAATACATAATTAAAGCCTTCATTAATTTCATCTAGCATCTCAATCTTAACCCTAGCCTAGCTACACTTGGGTTAGAGTTAGTTGAATACTTATAAATACAAGTGCCATGCTCATTCCTAAACATACTTTTTTGTGCACAATTATTATGCAAAATTTTCAAGAGGATCTTCACACAAGTAACTCGTGCCAATACAAAAAGAAAACTTAACAAAGGGAGGTGTTTCCCACAAATCATTAGCATCGATGAAGACTCCATTATCCACAAGCTAAACACAAGCTAATTTTCATGATAACATGCCATCCAAACCATCAAGAAAATTAAAAGTGTCATTTATCTTCTTATTGCCTTTTTGTCTTAATTTTTATAGTGCTCACCCTAGGTCTTAGGCTTGGAATGTTAGTTTCATTGAATTTTTATTATTTTATTTCACTAATAAATAGAAACTAACAATTGTCCTCATAATCCTATGATACATATTAACATGCCCGATGAGACCATTCATCCCACACTCATCATAAGAGCATTTTTAGACATCTTATTAGCGAATAAAAATTCATTTAAGACCTTAGTTTTATAATTTTACCTTCAAATTACCATGTTTTTCATTTTCTACTAATCAATGACTATGACCCAAGAAATTGGTGAATTCACCATTTTTTTGTGTTCTATGTGTTACTATGTTTTTAAAGGAAATCAATGACTTTGCTACTGCTTATCGATGACTTTGATAAAAAACAAATTTGCCTAAAATTTGTGACTTTGAACTGAGAAATTAATGACATGGCTACTCTAAATCAGTGACTTTACAACGTAACACTATTATAAATTTGGTGATTTTTACACTTTTTAAAGAAAGTCAATGACTTTGATAGTTATAATCAGTGACTTTATACTTGCTAATTGATGAATTTATCAAGTATTATGCATTATGTGTTCTATATCTACAAGGAAAATGACAAATTTTCCCTATCTAATAATGGAAACCTCACCTTGAGACCCAAACCCTTGACGTTAAATGTATGAAATTCTTCTTTGTTTAGAGCAATCTAACCAAGCACAAATCAATCCTATAATGTTTTATGTATATAATTAAGAAAAAGAGAAGGATTATAAACACATTAACAAAACCATTTCACATTTATTTTTGGTGATGTAAAATTCATCGCACATTGTCTTTTGGTGCTCTTAAACAAATGTGCAAAACAACTTTCTTTTTTATTATTTTAAAGTTCCAAACAAAGGCCAAATTTTAATCACATTTCCATAGGTGTTTAAAAATAATAGTCACAATTAGAATTAGAACTCCTAAGATCACTTTGCTTTTTGTCTTTCATTTTTGAAAAACACTAGAGTATTTTTTGTAAAAATTTGTGCCTATACTCTCCCCTTGTCCCTTTAGGGAACTTTGGTGACCAAAATTCATTGTTTTGATTGTTTGATTGAGTTTACTCAAATAAATGTCATGCATTCTCTCTCATTATTCCTATAGACTTGGATGACTCATAAATGACCTAGTTCTTCTTTTTATTCTCTTTGTAGCTTGTGACAACTTTATCATAATTTATCTAGGAGGACTTTGACCTCAAGTTTAATCTCATATAATTTTTATAACCCCAATTATCTGGTGGGGTATATAAAAGTATCATACTATCCATTGGGATAATGGTTGAGTGGTTAACCTAACCAATTGAAAGCAAACTTAGGTCAAACAACAGTCTAGACATCAGACTTCACTAATCAGTACATGACTAAAGACATTGTGAAAGGGACAAGATCCTTTAATAACAAGATAGGTGATTTGAATCCATTAACAAATATTTATTACACCCAAGTGTGTCTAAGAGCTTGTGGACCATCTAGAAAATCCAATCATTTTTTTTAGATTAATTGACCCCACTTGTTATGGATTATCCTCACAATGTTGAGTTTCTTCGACACTCTAACTTCCATGCCACGTATTAGTTTTTAAGAGACAGGTGGATTAAAAGACAATACCTATATGTTTTCTTTATTTAATGGATTAACAATTAATTCCTTTAAATAACTGATATATCTACAGAAGTTTGGCATATATTATGCACACTTTGTGTCAGTTTTAGCAAAGGAGTGTGCACTTAGGTGTTATTTTTATTTTACGTGTATTTTTTGAGTCTAAAAACACTTTTCCAAAATTAAATGACTCAAAACATCAACCAAAACACATATTATAACACCACTTTGCACAAAAACATATTACACTACCAAAATTGATCCAAACTATTTGCCTTGTCCAAATGAGATCAAAACCATTTGTGCCCTTGTTTCTAAAATAACGTTGTTAAACTAGCCATTTATGCCTAGATTAGTTCGAGTTATTCTCTAAAAAGTTTCAAACATCCTAAAAGTTTGGATCCAATTTGAAATCTAGCATTGTTATGCCATTTAGATAGACTTACGATCCTTTTGCCAAAGAGTTAAGTTGCCTTCTCAAACTAAGTTTGAAACCCATTTTCAAGTATATATCTAAGGAAAATTCATTTTTGAGTCTTGACTAGTACTTGGTCTTGAATTATTTACTTTTTTTTACTTATTTTATGGTACTTGAGTTGGCTTTCCAATTGGTTTAAGACATTTGCCTAAAAGAAGTTTAGACCTTCATTTTTAGATTACAAGACCAAGTTCACTTTAGACCTAGTTTTTTAGTTTACCTAAACTAAGTACACTCTTTGTTTCAAACTAGTTGCCTTAGATTTAATTTTATTTCAAGTTTTTTGTCAAGATAAAATCATTTACAAAACTAGCTTTGAGGATTTTTGCCAAAGATCTAGTGCATTTTTAGTTCTAAGAATAGCTTTGTGACTTGTGTCAAAGAGCTAACACAATTTCATTCTTAGACATAGACCAAATTTATTTTTCATTTTAGAAATTAATGACCTTTTTCAAAATTGGTTTCACATTTTCATTCCAATTTACTTTATACTTAGATTTAATATAGACCTTTTCCAAAGACTGAGTGCCTCTTCCCAAGAGATAAGTTAGACTACAATAGAGTTTTAAAGAATACTTTTGGGTAAAGTTTCAAGCATTTAGAATAGTAGATAAGATTATCATGAGATGCTTAACCATTGGTTCAACCATGCCTTACTATACATGTATCAAAACCATGCATAATCCTTTATATGAGGACATTGTCACGAGTGAACCATTTGTTCAAGATCCTTATCAGGATGGTATAGCCTATGAGATAAATCCATACCCATCATATGTTACCCACTATATATAATAGGGTAAAGATCCATTTACACACTACCTTACCAGCACACCTTCCTATCTAAGATAATAACAAGACCAAAGTACCCAATACCTTGCTAATGTACCACATAATTTAGAGCATGTCCAAAAATAATAAACTTATTATTGGAATACATTAAATAGCATCGATTATGATCCCTAATTATTTGATTACCATCTCTTGGAGCATAAAGATGAATTTTTTGTTAGAGCAGTAAAGTTATGTGATAAGTTTTAATTGGACTTACCAAATTAAATTATACGTCACTTGGTTAGAGTACCTAGTAATGTGCCTCTCAACAAACCATTTGATAAGGCCTTATCTAGCCAAAAATAGACCCTTGTACCAGTGTCTTGCCAAGAACTTACAGGACTAGCAAAAGGAAAAGGTTAAATTAGTGAGTTATTTTCACAAATGCAACAAGCATATAAGAAATAACTCAACCTATCCAAAAATATATATGCCATGAGCATTTATAATATGCCACTCATAGAACTATCTCCTTCAATTAGAGAACAAACTAACTTGTAGGGTCAGGCTAATCCAAATAATGACCCATTTGTTAAAACTACCTATGTTACAAACATGTTTAATATCCTAATAATTAAGGAAGCATCTATAGCTTCATCAAAAGACCCTTATTAAAACATGATAGGTAACACACAAGTGTATCCCAATTTGAACCAAGTTTAGTCAAATGTTTAAAGGAGCAATTCATAATAGGTTCTTCCTACCAACACCATCAATAGTTCACAATAGTAGGGGAAATGAACATCTAACTCATAAATGCAACACATGCCTACTCCCCCTCAGCTAGTCGCTTCCTCAAACACACAATAGGGGTTAAGAAACTAAACACAAAACAATAATCCACCTTAATAGGTTGTGAATAATACTCTACCCTAATAGGTGGTGACAAAAATTACACAACAATAAATATAGACTAATGTGCCACCATAATAAGTGGTAAATCCTTTATCATAAACATTGTTTAATCAACAACATATCCTTATTAGTTAATAACATTTAACTCCTAGTTGAAAATAAGTGACTAACATTTAGCAAGTGCCTAATGTTACACAATGAGGGTCCAATGTATAGTAAGTAACCACTAAGAAATAATTTCTCCATACCCAACATATACCTTACATACAACAAGGTCCTAACACCGAACACCATCAATAATAAACCTTTAGCCAACAATGAGTTCCCTCCATACAATAGGGTTTGACTAGCCTACAGTAAGTGACCTTCTAAGCCCATCATATGTAGTTCATTCTATAATACCAAGTACCTCTACTAGGGCCATATTTCCCTCCAATTCAAAGTCACATCACCAATCTTATTCCTAATATGTACCAAAAATTAATACTATACCAACAATATAACCCTAATTAATGAATGTATATTCTTGGTGAGTTGACCAACCAATAAAACATCCCTTAGCCCTCTATTATTCCATTATACCCTACTTAAGGTAATTCACCTTGGACCACCTAATCTCAATGATCTATACTATAGGTACCATCCGCATTAGTAGACCAAGAAATATGACAAATGAAGGATGCAATTACAACTATTCAAACTAGGATGTTGACGATGAGATATCTTTGTACCCATTTAACATGGACCATATGTAGATACCATTTCCTATGGGTTTTGAGCCACCAAAATTTCAAAATTACAAAGGTAAGGGGGACCCAAAGGAACATTTGAATAGGTTCCTTATAACTTGCCAGATAGTGGCATTTAGTAATATCTACCTAGTTCTTACTTTTCCATGCAGTCAAGCGAGATAAGCCTTGGAGTGGTTACTCCAAATTTCAAAGAATTTTGTGCTAGAATTTGATGACCTCTCATAAAAATTTATGCAAAAATTATCTTACAATCTCGATCACAAGATTACTATGGTGGATTTAAGCTGAGCATAACAAAGACCTAGTGAGAGCTTTTTGAGCTATTTACATCGATGGAAAACACTTACTAGTTAAGTTATGCATAATTTAATAGATAAATAGTTGGATGTATTATTTACTCATAATATGAAAATCGTGTGCCTACACTTTTGATGAGATCATTATTAAGGGCCTAAAATTTTAGAAAACTCTTATTAGCAAAGGATTAATCAAGTTTTACAGACCTAATCAGATCCAAACCCAATACCAAGGCCAAAATCAGAGCCAAAACTACTACTAAATCCAAAATCAGAGCTAAAATTAGTACCAAGGAAAAAATTAGAACCAAAATGAGGCTCAAGGGTTACATCTGAACTAAATCCCAATTTAGATGCAATTCCCTAGATAAGCCCAAAAAAATAATTTAAAAAATACCAAAGCCTATAATTACAATAAGAATGTTGTGGTTAGCAGAGTCACTAAATCATGGCATATCCAAATGGTGCAAACCTCATCTATCCAATCTTTTCTACATATTCAAACAATTTCACAAAGACATACACTCCCACCTCCTCCTTTGAAAATACCTCAACCAAGAAGAGGACCACATGTAAATAGAATCATTAGTGATCTAGGAAATTCTATTGAATATGTGTTTCAAAAGTTGGTTAATTCCAATCTAATTAGTTGGGCTATTCCCAAACCATTCCCTAAGGTTGTTCCATTCCCTGACTTGTAAAAATAACATGAGTTTTGTGAATATCACCAAGTCAAAGGACATTCCATTCACTGATGTGTTAAACTATGGTTTATTATTTAGAACATGATAGAAAATGTAAAAATTGAGTTGGATAATAGGTCCCCTACCTCTAATAAGAATATATGCATTTATTAAAAACCTTTTCCATAGCATAATTCCAACAACTAAAACCAACAATTGAATCAATAACAACATAGACCACCACCACCACAATAACAAAAATGATGATGATGATGATGACACCAACCACAACCATAAATGGATGAACCAAGGTCAAAATGATAACCAAGTGGCCTATCATGCCATTACACATGACTACAACAAAGCTATATGACATATCATGGGTGGTTATATCACCAATTCTACCTTAAACCCAAGACCAAAAATCAATTGTTAATGACCAATGCTAAATAATACCCAACCACTTCATTATGCCAATATTCTTCTTATGATTTATGTGTGAAACCAAGATCATCAATACCTAAGAGTTACCATTCCAAGACCCTTTTATAATTAACATAGTCTATTACCTTATCCATATTAAATTATCATAACTTAACAAAAAAATGTTATCATTCCAAGATTACAAAATCCTTTTACCAATGAGCCTATCGAAACTCCCATGTTATTTATAAATAAGAAAATTACATATGCCAAAGAGAAGACATATGATATTGTGAATAAATTTTAAAAGACACCCACTCAAATATATTTTTTAGAGTTGATGTGTACCTATACTATCCACAAGAATATCCTTATATAACTCTTTAGCCAATCCCACGAGTTAAATGAGAATAAACTAGATAAATTCCAAGCTTTGGTCAGACACTTAGCTCCTATCCAAAAAGATAGGTCATCCCTTATCCCTCTCCATAATAACCCATAATACATGGAATTTATCATATCCCAACACAAGGTTAAACGTGTCCTCATAGATAATGGGTCAGGCCTCAGTATTTAATTGTGTCACTATAATTAATTAATCATATTGGATACATAATAGATGAAATTTAAACAGATAAAATTATGATCAAGGTGTATGATAATGAGGAAATGGAATCATAGGGAATAATTTCTTTGCTAGTTATCATTAGGTCCTTCACCCATGACACCTTTGCCATGTTCTCGATTTGGATTTTTCATGGAACTTGTTACTAGGCCAGCCATGGATAAATGAGATTCATGCCATACCTTATTAATTACACCAATGCATCAATTTCCCCATTATAATATGAATGTGACTATTTATATAAACTTACATCCATATCAATTTTGTAAGAATTTAGAAGCTAAGTATACAAGTTAAAATTTTTATAAGCTTAGAACCTGTGCCAAAGAAAGAAAAGGTTGTACTTCTAAAATTATTGGATTCTAATTATAATGACCCAAAAAACCTTGACTATACTTCCTCTACACCCCCTCCTAAGATATCCAGTCATTTTATTATCTCTGATAAAGGTTCAATATAATACTTCACACACAATGCCTTCCATGTAGCAAAACCTTCATAGGCCCCTAAATCCTATGGAATACCCTAATCCAAATATGTTCACATGGAATGGAAATAAAAAGGAAAGTTTAACATCCAAAGGCCTATTATTTTCACACTATCCACCATCCAAGATCACAACCCACTTTTAGAATATGAATCATGGCTTTATAATGATGGCATGACCGATTGTTATCAAAGCAAAAAGTATCCCATCCCTAATCAAATAATGGATAAACAAGCTTATGAAGGTAGAGGCATGGGGACAAATCAACAAGGCAATATTGAGCCCATCTATATGAAAAAACACAAAGGAACTTACAATACTATATTTAAATGACTTGGGGTGACTCCGCGTATCTTATCCATGTTCCTACACCAATGATTAGTGATGATGATGCCGACAATGACATCGAGTCTGATTAAAGTGTATATGAGTACTTAACCAATACCAACCTATTTAACCCTCATGTTGTATGTACCATTATACATGCCATTTGTCCTTCCCCAATAAAAAAATTATAGAGGTGGGATGCATTCATCCCATTGACTATTTCAAATGGATTTCAAATATTATTCTAGTTATAAAGAAACTAGAGGGTATCATACTATGTACCAATTTATAAGACATCAACAAAGCATGACCAAAAGATGACTTTCCTATGATAAATATTGACATAATTGTTGAATATAAATATTGGTATGAGATTCTCTCTTTCATGGATGGTTTTTAAGGGTACAATCATATGAAGATAGCACCAAAAGACCAACACAAGATAGTGTTCAACACTCTTTAGGGAAAATTTTGTTAGTAGGTAATGACTTTCAACCTCAATAATGTTGGTGCCACATACCAACATGAAATGAATGTAATTTTTCATGACATGATGCATGATATTATCGAGGATTATGTTGATGACATTTTGGGTAAGTCTAATAACAAATCAGGCCATTAAGAGGTGTTTCACAGAATATTTAAATGCTTTTATGAGTACAAAGTAAGGCTTAACCCTAAAAAGTCATCTTTGGTATGACTTCAGGAAAATTTATAGGCTTCATTATCTCTCATAGAGGCATTTAATTTGATCTAACCAAGGTTAAGGACATTACCTTGATGTCTTTACCATCTAATATGAAGCAACTCTAAAGTTTGTAGGACAAGATAAAGTCCATCAGGTGCTACATTTCTCAATTGGTTAAAAAATACCATCCATTTACTCAATAAAAAAAGGCACCACCTTTTTTTGGAATGATGATTTATATAAGGCCTTTGAACATTTTAAAGAATACTTGGCCAATCCTCCTATTCTATTTCCACCTATGCTAGATAAGCCATTACTACTCTACCTCTCTACAACTTAAAATGACTTAAGAGAACTTTTTACGCATCATGATGAATACATAAGTTAACATGTTGTGTACTACCTAAGATGCACATTTGTCACATATGAACACAATTACATACCAATGGATAAATTTTATTTAGATATGGTCTTCATAACTTAGAAATGGTGGCATTACATGCCTAATAATAAGATCATTGTAATTGACAAAGTAGATCCACTTAAGTATCTAATTTCAAAAACAACTTTACAGGGCCACATGGATAAATGGATCATGATTCTAAGTGAGTTATAAATTAAATATGTCAACCAAAAGGCCATCAAGGGACATGTAATTATAGAACAACTTTCTAATACTCCCATTTTTGACACTAAGCCACTCATCTTTAGACTTTTAGATGAGTCTCTCATGACCGTAGCAGAATCACTTTTTAAAAAGACATAATGGAAACTTTATTTTGGTCATTCCTATATGTCTCATGTATAAGGGGCAACATTATTATTTATCACACCTCAAGTGGATCTCATTCTGAAGTCCTTCTGTATCATATTTTCTTATACCAATAACATGGTTGAATAAAAAACACTAATTACAGTGTTATGTCGAGCAGTGTAGTGGAATATTCAACATATTATAATTTATGGGGATCCTTATTTTATCATCAATAAGGTTAAAGACCAATTTTATACCAAATATGAGAAGATTGTGCCATATAAATCCATGGTGGATACCCTCAAACAACAAATCACTTAGCTTCAGTTTGATAAAATACCTCAAGTTAGTAATAGAATCAAAGATGTCATACATATAATTAGTTCTATGATTTAAATTACATAAAAGGTTAGAGATTATCAGTTCTTTAGTGAACATATTCCTTAGGCTATTAATTAATTAGGTGTATACACATAATATTTTCAAACTTTATCATTTACATATGCTTTTTTTCTTTTAATAACCCATCAAATCTCAATTTATCTAAGTGCATACCTTAAAGTGTGCACCTATAAATGGGTGGGTAGATCATTGGTGATTCACAAGACTTTTTCCCCCTATAACACCACTTGTAAACAACATGAACCTCTCCTATAAACTTCCATAATCTTTGTGTCCTACCTTACACAATCTTTCAAGAAATTCAATGCCTTATTTAGCCCCTATCTATGCCAAAATCTCTTTTTGACATTTATCAAACAATCTCAACCTAGGACAACCTTATAATTAAATTATATTTCCACATTATGGGACTTATTGGCCTTGGACTAACTATTCTATGACTTAATATGCTTTTATTGATTAACAATACAGGGTCGCTTAGGGCTGACACTATCTTCTAAAATTTTAGAAGGGTTTAGGGTTAGATTCATATATATATATATATATATATATATATATATATATATATATATATATATATATATATATATATATATATATATATATATATATATATATATATATATATCATTTTTTATTATTTTAGAGAAAAAGATGAATAACACCATGTATTATGCATATGATTATCCACTATTATACTTGACGATCATTATTTAGGGTTCTAATACTACACTTGGAGATACAAATCTTATCTCATGGAGAAGTCTTTTGGATGTATAGATAAGTTGTGTAGAGTAAAGATAACTTATCTTTGTTATCCTTACATACCATAACAACCTCTTGTGAATAACCTCAGCAAAGGGAGAGATTTAAGCTTGATGGATTCATATTCAAAGGTAAATATTCCTAACTTTGTTCCTCATTTGTTAAATTAGATAGATTTGCATTTATTAGCTTATGCTTCTCTCCCATGCATTAGGATTTAATTTACATTGTCTTAAGTATATATATTCTATGCATGTTTTATTTTTATGTTTATCACCCCCATTTTGTGCTAAAAGCTTTGGTGATCACTAGGTTAAATTTTAATTTACTTTGTATCTAATTTGTAAATACAGGAAACATAGTCTCTAGCTAAGGTTATCACATGGTGTTTCTTGACAAAAGGCTTTTAAACCCTCTTTAATAACATTGATTATGGTAAGTGACCCCTTGGTTAGGTCTAGCAGATCTGTCTTCATCATCAATTCAATTATATAAATATACTACCAAGAAGATGTGTAAGTGTTATTTATATTCTCTGAGTTAGGATTAATTTATAGGTGAGTTGTATTTTCCCTCGCATACATTCTATGAACCTAATTTGAATCTAACCCTTGTAGGTTTTATTTCACATATTTATTTTATTATCATCTTATATTTTTTATTTTTATATTACTATATCAAACATGTTGATATAGTCTAACATTCTTTGCATAGGTTTAACACGTAGTCCCTCTAAATCGATTATGTTTTCTTTGTGTAGGTCTTCTCCAAATACAGTTCACTATATCAATCATCTTGACACAATTCTCTTCTTCAATCATAGGATTATAAACTTTGTTGACCCAGTAAAATCCATTTGTAGTTCTCTTTTTTAGTTTATAGGTTTGTATACTTAGTCAAATCAGTCAACTCTATTCGTAGATTATTTTGAGGATGCAAGTTTTGTAGACTTTATCGACCCAGTTGACCCTATTCATAAAATATAAAAATCAGCATTTTATTAGCACAACATAAAATTTTCAAACTAAGCATCTTCAAAATTACCAAGGTTCAATCTCACAATCTCTATCATTTTTTTTACCATTTATAATCATTTTTTTTCATAGTTTGTAGTCTATAAAACTATAAAGGTACAGTGATCTAGGTCAAGCAACTTGATACAATTTTGTAGACTATATTTCTCTATAAGACTTAAGCAACATGTTCTATTAAGTTAATCCATATCTTTCTTCCATATAACAATAGCGACCTTATCAAATTTGTTCTTTTTTGTTTTACATATAGTGTTGATTGAATAGACTTTGTACTTTTCATAGTCAAATAAATTAACCTACTTTTTTAGTAATTAATTCACTTTTTATTTTAGTTTCTTGCATTCATAGAGTAATAAACATATACTAATTAAGTGGGTTTCAATTTATCGATTTAATCACATTGTTTCTCTTTTACATACACTTCTAAATCACTTAACACTAAAAAATATTAATCATTTTCTTACCAAGGTCTACCTATATGTATTTCATCACCAAGGGGGAAGCCAACATGTTTTTTTGGCTAAGTATAAACACATGATTGATGGTATATATTGGCAAAGCACTTGAAATTGTTATCAATGTAGGATTATGGAGTGAGGGGGTAAGCCTCAATACCAAGCTAGTAGCATAGCCAATAAAAATCCCTTTTATCCTAAACTACTTGAAACTATCCATATATTGATTTTTAGTTCCTTCTTACAATGAACTCTCTATCACATTAAATTCAAAATTTTATTATAACTTAACAACATTTAGGAACGACCAATTAGATTAATATTTACATTAAAGTTTTGTTTCTTGCTCTTTGATCATTATATTTTGTATTTAAATTTTTTTACTAGCCAACGTTAGTACAAGGTTTGTGTTGTGTGATACAATTATATAAAACACATTGATATAACTACTTGTGTGCTTCATTATATTTACTTGGCTATTGTCTTACAAAAAGTTTCCCTATTTCAAAACACAATCATCCTTATCGACACAGTGTTTTATAGACTATTAGTCTTTCCTAACTTAAATACGAAGTCACCCTCTATGAATATATATCTTTTTAGACTCTTAAATTTATCCCTCTACAGTACATAGTCAACATGTACGAGTGTGTCCTTTATTACCTATTATGTTTCTTGTCTTATAGAACATTATCAATTGGTTCAATTTTGTATCTTACTAGTGTATCCTTCTTTCCATCAGGTTTGTAACCTATCTGAGGATAATATAGATTTAAATCAAACAAATATGATTAGTTTTACCAACCCTAATAGGTATCCAAAGACACACCTTGTTGCACCCACCATAGATGAAACCGATGTCCATGTTACCATTCATAATACTAACTATGGCACTCCTCCCCATTAATCCTTAGTTTGCATTCATTTTTTATCACTAGAATATGAGTTAAATTTGGAATACACAACTGAAATGCTCTTTTTCATCAATGAATTACCTCAACATAGAGGAAAATACTCTTCAACCATTTTTAATCTCATGATAGGTCCTCATATAGAAGAACCTCCTTCACCCTCCCCTACCTTTTCTCATGGATTTGGGGGAACCACTTTATTTTCATCTCAACCTTTTTATTATATTATGTCTCCTTCACACACCATGATTTATTCAACATTCATGCCATGTATTTTTACTAACATGGAATGTTCAACTTCTAGTAGGCATGTTCAAAAGACCCATCCCCTAAAACATGATACTAGTGCATATTTTTATACCAATGATTCTCATGAAACTAGTGATTATTTAACTACCAATGATATCCATGTTAATAGTGTATCACTTGCTACTACTCATATTGGAACTCAAGTTATCAATACTAACACTAATGCCTCACATGATGTGCACACTAGTCAAAATGTTACCCAAACTAACCAACTCTTATTAAAAACACTTAATCAAATTCATACCTTATAAACCAATAACATAAATTAGATGTTGTAGATGAAAAATAATATCATTCACCTTAAAAACCAACCTCAATAAATTTCATGGGGAACACAAAATCTCAATGTCGCCCCCACCCCCCTTTAGGTGTTTTCATGGTAATCTTATCCCAAAACAACCCCTCATTAATAAAATAATCAAACATATATAAAATTAACCTCTAGATCCTCAAATATCTAATATTTATATAGGAGGCATCATACCCACCATCACCTATAATGGATCCAATGATCCCACATTATATTCAAAAACATTTGGTAACCTTTATAAAGATTGGGTCAAACTTAACACCTTTATCACTTTGAAACTATTATCTAAATCACTCTCAGGATATGTTTTATTTTGGTACAATCAATTAAAAACCTATTTTATCACTATCCTATAAGACTTGGTTAACTCACTAGTCCAATAATTTCAAAATAGTGATCTTCTTGAGAATAACTTATCCCACTTTATAAATTGCAAACAACTCGAAATTAAAATTGCATAAGCCTTCACCAAATTATGGAAGAAATTTTATAATTAATGTGAGCATAATATGGTAGATGATAACCTCTTCCAACTATTCACTAATTCTCTATACACCAAATTAAAATATCAGGTTATGAATCTCTCTCCAAAAACCTTAGAAGAAGCTCTTGACCAGGATAAATGACAAGAATTCCTCATGCATCAATTTGAGCCATCTCAACCTACAACAAGCACTTGTATGTTCATTAAAAATAAAAACCATCATGTAAATAATGATGTTGTTACTGACACCTATGATACTATTTTGAACATTCAAGTAATTAGTCTGAACAATGATATGGAGCATGTTCCCCCTTCAAATAAAACTCCTACTTCTACATTTTATCAACCCATTCACACTAATATGCACAAACCATTATCCCTAGTATAACATTAAAAAATTCTTCCATGACTTTTACCATGATATATTGACCCCACTCATCCTATTAAATCATGGTATGATCCAAACAATTTTTTTTGGTTTCATGTAAGTTGGGGGTACTCTTATGAGACTTGTAGACAATTATGCAATCTTGCTATGGATTTTCTTCTTGGTCCAAACTTTTATCATGAAAACCTTATTCAAAATCATCAACAAGCATATGTAATAGCTTTTAAAGTGAATTAAATGAAAAATAAAAACCAATATTTAAACCAAGCTAATGATCATCTCACCATCTACAAAGATCCTCTACCCAATCACCAAGATAACATCAAAAAGACTACTCCTTATAAAAATAATGTTGAAATTATTGTAGACCTCACTACCAATGAATAAAATGTGGTTAATATGACTAACATGAGAAGAGTAGTAGATTTTATTGACTCAAATATAATACCTATGCATCACACCTATCAACCATTCCACATCATTTAGGATACTTACCCATCCCATTTAATGGAATTGGGGCAAGAGGATCTTATAACCATTCAATGTCATATCTTATTTTTATGTGTGTAATAATTTCTTACTCATGTCAATGTCGTATTCCACGTAAAATTATTTGAGTAAACTTGTGATGTTTATTTATTATTTGAGTGTTTGTATGCATTATGGAATTGAATAACTACATTCTTAAAATGATTATTATTATTCATTATAATATTCTAGAATTTGAAATGGTTAATGATATGAACATGGATATAATGTAAATTTGATATTGATTTTTGTAGGGAAAGCAAATAGGTTTTCAAGTGATGCAATAATTCATTAATGCTTTAAAATTACCATACTTACAAAATTAATATTTAATTGTATTTATTAACTATTAACATGTCTTGTCTTAGTGTGTGTTTTTAGTACAAGTTGATCTAGTCATGCAAAGAGGGAGGGTATTCAAGGAGAGTTGAAATAGATAAGGTGTTAGAAAAAAAGAAAAAGGATGTGTTGATCGAGTGAAATAAGTATGCTATAGGAATTCCATATATGGGCTATCTATAGTTCTGACCTTTTTGATCGACCCTCTTTTGGTCCTAGCTTTATTTAATAAACCTAGTCAAGATGAGTGTGCACATGAACTTAGTATGATAAATTAAATGTAGTTTCCCTTTTTGAAATAATTGATGGACAATTTTATGGTTGCATGATTAGTGAGGTGTTCAACATATCTTTAGAAAATAAATAATTATTTGAAAAACATTAATAATAATATAAAATTTGTCTAATAAATATTTTTGGTTTTAAAGGACCCCAACTTAGCCTTGGACATGCATGACCATATAGAAGAAGGAATTAAATGATTCTGGTTGAAAATATTTTACCACATGGATAAAGGAGCTAATTTTCTAATTAGTCTCTTCTAAAAATTAAATGCATTCAAATACAAAGGCAAAATTTCATCCCAATGAACCTTATTATAAATAAAAGTCTATAGAAGGCATTTATTGTGGTTGTTGAAGGATGAAAATAAGTAAGTGTTATTTTAATGGAAAGGGGGACACACCAAAGGAGAGGGAGTTGGGTGAAAAAGGAAGACAATCTTGGGAGAGAAGACAATTTCTGGGAAGAAGTGTTAATGGAGGTGAAGAGGGGACATTCTAAGATATTGATTGGAGAAGGAACAAGGTGCAAAAGTAGGGATAGAGTCTTTGAGAATAATTTAATTCTTTACTAGATTAATCTATTTCTGGCTTTCTCTTTTCTATTCATATTTGAATTACTCTATAGTTTTGCCTTTGACTATTTGTGACTATAAGTGGTTTTTATGTGTTGTCTTACCTGGTTATTCCTGGGATTAAAGCATATAGATTTATCATAAAATCTGTATTATATGGTTAATGATTTGTTTGTATTTTCATCTTAATTTATAATGTATAATCAATTTATGATTTAGAAGAAGTTCCTTATATCATGTTATATTTATATTCAAATCCTCTCTAGATTGAAGCTCTCCCTATTTAGCCAAAATTGGATTAAATTATACCCGTTGAATAGTTTTGATGGATAAATTATATACTTCTCCATCTATTGTAGTTAATCTTCATTGATCATTCAACTATGGTGCCTTAGCAAATCACAATCTAAAATAAATTCATAGTTTTTTGTTTTAATCACCTGCCTTATACAAATGCCAAACACCCTATAATTAAATAAATAAATAATAGTTTTTTTTTGAAGTTTTTGGTTTGTAGTAATTAATAAGATATAATGGATATTTTCCTCTTAGGCACTAGCTAGGAAGGATTTTCAATTTTGGCATCACATTTAGGTTTGTACTTGAGTGGCATCTTATTTTTAAAATGCTTTTTGTGGTATGGCATCCTAGGTAAAAATATGTATCTATAAATATCAAAAGCTAGATTAAATGCAAATAAAGTCCCACAAATAGGAAAATATGATATCAAACCAATATAGTGCATTATGAAATAAAATATTTATGATATCATTAAATAGTTTGCAGTATAGTCCTGGTTTTAGTAGCCACTTGTTCTTTTTCTTAACAAATGCCTCCCTCTCACCTAACCAAATGGTAATAATTGAAAATATGGGAAAATCCCTATAGCATCAATATGGTGCAATACTAAATAATGTATTTATTTGGTTAATAAACTAAATTAAATCAAAAATCTAAGTTTAACACTTTAATATCTAGTTGTTCATATTCGTGAATATGTCGACTCTGGTTTTGACTCTCAATTTTTCCCAAATTAAATTGTTTTTTTTAAATTAGCCTTTCACCATCTAGAGGGTCCGTATGGCACAAGGATTCACCAATCACTTACTAGTTATCTATTATTTATAAAATAAAAATAAAAAATGACTAGTTTAACTTTACCCTGAAGTGGATTTCACATCATGGTATTAGAGCCCAGCTTCAACAATCGGGCCTAATAGGATTTATAAATTTCTAAGTTACAATTCTTTGATCCTTCTAGATTACTATGGCTTGAACACATAATAATGAGGGAAGTGATCAAAATTGAGAATAAATTCAAGCTAAGCTTGACCAAATATTGGATATGGTAATTGTTACTCAAGAAAGGATGGGTATCTTAGAACAAAAAGTACACAACCTTACTCATGGAGAGGATCATAAGTAAAACCTAGGAAATAAAATGAATGGCAAAGATTACTAAGATTTTGTTGATCAAAATTAGGAAAATCTTGATAGGAATATCCATAATGAGCCCCCACCAAAATGGGATCTATTTGACGTTGAGTTGGCAAGAGACCTAAAAATAATAGCCCCACCAAATTAAAATGGAATAACACTTGGGGATGGTGCATAAAACTGGATAATTAAAATAGATAAGTATTTTGAGCTTCAAAAATTTTCTAAGGAAACCAAGGCTATTTGGGAAGCCTACCAGCTCTTGGGTGAAGCATCAACTTGGTGGGAAAATTTGAAAGCTGAAAGAAAGTTGTCAGCAAAAACTACCACATGGGAATAATTTGTGTTCGACTTCATAAAAAGATGGTTTTCACAATTTTACTTTGGTGAAAATATGATAGAGTTTTAGAATCTTTTACAAGGAGATATGTTAGTCACTGCTTATTAGGAGAATTTCACCCAACTCCTAAAATATGTGCCCAAATATCAAGGTGATGAGAGGTTCCGAATTAGAAAGTTTATTTTGGGTTTGAACCCTCAGATTGTCACTAATGTTAACCTCCATGGACCCACTACCATGGATGAAGTTTTTGAGAAAGCTATAAAGTAGGAGCTGAAACTGAAGACCTTTATATCAACTAAAAAATAATTCTATAACAAAGGGAAGGGATTTTATCAAATAAACTCCCTTCCTCCAGACAAAAGTTTTGGAAAGGTAATAAAAATGGTGGTAACAAAAACATAGGTTCTAGGAATAGTTCCAAGTTTGAGAATTTAGGCAAACCAAATAATGGATATAAAGGATGAAATGGTAAGAAAAATAACAATAATAGTGGTAAGCTGAGTACTGGGGTAAAATCCCAAGAGAAGAAAGGATTAGTGGGCAAGTGATTTAATTGTGGAGGTAATCATTATGCTAATCACTATCCTCATAGATCCAGTTATGTTTGATCTAAGGCATGTATTATAAGTCAACAATAAGTCTTTCAATAGAAGATTCACACAATAGTATATAACCACTAGATAGAATTCCAAGTGATACTAGTAGAGGTATCAGGCAATTTTTTTGGCTATCTAGTTATTTTACTTATTGATGTAGGGGCATCCAAAATTTTTATAGCTCCTGAGGTTCTCAGAAAGATAAATAAAATGCTTGTTTTATTTAATTCTTGGTCATTCTACTATGGAAATCAAGAAATGATAAAGGTAGAGAAATGACTATTTGAAGCTAAGTTATAACTTTGAGGATTCACTACTAAAATAAGCCTATAGTTTCCCCTTAGGATCATATGATTTGATACTTAGAGTAAAGTAGTGGTGGAAGCATCAAGCTAAAGTTGATTATTCTACCAAAAAAATATCATGCCTAGATGATGAAGGTTATTCTATAGTTGTGCAAGGAGTTAAAAATGATGTTACTCTAAGGAAAATTTAAGCAATTCAATTGAAAAAGTCCAAATGAAAAGGGTGTATACTTTTTGTAGTATAACTTGATAAAGTGGAAGAAGGAAAAGAACCCACGATAGAAGATTAATCTTTTACATGTGATTTAAGTGATGATTTTCATGATGAACTACTAGGGCTTACACCTAAGAGATAATTTGATTTCTCAATTGATATCATCCTTGGTTTAAATCCTAATTCAAATGCCCATTATCAAATGAAGACTACTGAGTTGTTTGAGTTGAAGGCTCATTTGCAAGAACTTTTAACCAAAATTCTTATCCATTTAAGTGTATATCATTGGGGTACTCCAATGGTTTTTTTTAATAATAAGGATGACACCCTTAGGTTTTGTATTGGCTACATAATGCTCAACAAAAAATAGTGAAGAATATATATTCCTTGTCATGAATTGACAATCTCATTGATCAATATGAGGGGAAATGCTAGTTTCCAAAATAGATTGGAGACCAGGGTATCATCAGTTGAGGATTCAAGATGGAGACCTTCCAAAAATTGATTTTAGGACTCATTATGGGCATTATGAGTTCACAGTTCTTCCCTTCAGACTTATAAATGATCTAACAACAATAATGAATCTAATGAATATCATATTTAAGGACCATTTAGACAACTTTATTATGGTATTTTATGGCATTTTGATTTATTCAAAATCTAAAGAGGAACATGTCTAACATATGAGATTAGTGATGCAATAGTTGAGAGAGCATAAGATTTATGGAAATCTATCCAAGTGCATTTTATTTTAGAAGACAATGCATTATTTAGGACACATAAATTCAATTGAGTGTATTTTAGTTGACCCTAGAGAGATTCAAGCTATCATGGAATGGCCATCTCTGAAGAATTTTCATGAAGTCTATAGTTTCATGGGCTTAGCTGTATATTATAGAAAATTTGTGTAAGGGTGTTCCAAGATGGGAAACCCAATTACTTACATAATAAGAACAAAAACTTGTAATATTTTCAACTCTTGAAAGAGAATTTAACAGCTACACCTGTGTTAAATGTTCCAGACCCAAATGAAAACTTTATAGTGATTACAAATATATTTAAAGAAGGATTTGGGGGTGTTTTGATGCAGGATAGCCATGTAGTAGCCTATGAATCCATGAAACTCAAGTTTCATTAGTTAAACTATAAGTCCCATGACTTAGATCTAGTAGCTATTGTCCATGCACTACTTATGTGGTGACCTTTTATATTAGGAAAACCATTTAAACTCAAAATAGACAACCTAGGGTTGAAATATATTTTTACTCAACCTAACTTTAACACACGATAAAGGCATTTGTTAGAATTTTTATGTGAGTATAATTTTGATATAGAATATATTAAGGGCAAGGAAAATATAGTAACAGATTCCCTTAGCTGAAGGAGATATATATCTGTCATGGCAAAAATTAGGACCACTTTTTGTGAATAAATTTTGAGTCGACTACTATCAAATAAGTTTTATAATTAGGTTAAGACTATTCTATAGGTTGACAATTAGGATCATAGGTAGTAGGGATATCAAATCGAAGGAGGGGGACTCCATAGATTCAAGGGAAAGATTTATGTGCTAGACCTTGGTAGTTTATGAACCATGGTACTAGAGGAGTCACATTTTTATCCTTACTCAAGTCACCTAGAGGTGATTAAGATGTTAGTTGATCTCAAAAAGTTATATTTTTGGCTAGTACTCAAGAGAGATGCTACTAATTTTGTGATGAGATTTTTGGAGTGACAACAAGTCAAGTTTGAGCACATAAATCTAGCAAGGTTATTATATCCCCATGATCCTCCATAATAGAAATGATAGGTTTTTATTATGTATTTTGTTTAAGGACTTCCCTTGTCAAAGAACACACATGATGTGATCTTGGTCGTAGTGGAAAAACTCACCAAGGTTGGACAATTTATTCCAAGGAATATCAAAAATGGATCACCAATGCTAGAAAGAAGATTTATGCAAGAAATTTTTAGATTGCATAGAGTACTTGATAAGATCATTTCAGATCAAGATAATCGCATGATTTCAAGGTTTTGAAAGACCTTACATGTAGCTTTGTGAAAGAAATTAAATATCAGTTCTATTTATCATCTTGAGATAGATAGAAAAATAGAAAGGGTAAATCAAGTTCTAGAAGGCATGTTGCATATGTATTGCATGGATCAACAATACAAGTGGGAGGAGTACTTTCCTTTATTAGAGTTTGCATACAATAATTCACATCATTCAATTCTTGGAATGAATCCCTTTGAGTCACTTTATGGTAGGAAGTGTTGTACTCCTCTTAGTTGAAATAATCTAGGTGATAGAGTTGTGATTGGTCTTGAAATGCTCTAAGATATGGAGGAATAGGTCAAGCTCATTCGATAAAGACTGTTTAAAGCTGCAAATAAGCAGAAGAGCTATGCAGATAGGAAGAGGATTTCTAGAATTTTTGAATTAGGAGATAAAGTTTTTTTATGGTGAAATCCCAAAAGAATTTTATAAAGTTTTTAAAGTCTTCCAAACAAGCACCGAGATTGTAGGACCCTTTGATGTCCTTGAGGTAATTAACCCAATTGTCTATAGACTTTCACTATCACATACACTTGCTCAAATTAATAATTTTTTTCATGTTTCTTTGTTTAAATGTTATCATGTAAATGTGTCTCATGTTATTGATTATAAAACCTTATAGGTGTAGGATCTAGGAGTTGTTCTGGTAGAGCCCCTATGGGCTATTGATACTCACAATTTGACTTTGCAGAGGAGGCAAGTCTCCTAGTGTATGGTTTAGTGAGACCATTATTATAAGGAGAGTGCAACATGGGAAGACTATGATGAAGTATTAAAATATTTACTCTTTTTTATTTAGTTGTTTACTTTAGTAGTCATCATGTTGATGTCTCTCCGAAGGGGGGATGATGTCATATCCCATTTTTATATGCATTTAATAATTTATTACTCATATCAACTTGGTATGCCACATAAAATTATATGAGTAAACTTGTGATGTTTATTTACTATTTGAGTGCTTGTATCCATTATAGAACCAAATAACTACATTATTAATATGATTATTACTATGCATTATACTATTATGGGATTTAAAATGATTAATGATATGCATATGGATGTAATGTAGATTTGACATTGATTTATGTAGGGAAAGCAAATAGGTTTGAAAGTGATGAAAGAATGAGTTAATGATGTAACATTATCATACTTGCATGGTTAATATATATTGGATTTATTAACTGTTATTGAGTCTTGTCTCAGTGTTTGTTTGTAGCATAAGTTGATCCAGCCCTACAGAGAGCAAGGGTGTCATCGAAAAGAGTTGGAATAGATAAGGTGTCCAAAAATAAAAAAGAGTATGTTTTGATGGAGTGAACTAATTATGTCACAATAATTACATTTATGAGATAGTTTTAGTTCTTACCTTTTTGGCTGACCCTCTTTTAGTATACTAGCTTTATTTAATCAATCAAGTTAGGATGAGTGTGTGATTGAACTTAGTATGCTAAATTAAATACATTTGACCTTTCTATAATAATTGAAGGACTATGTTATGGTTTCATGATTAGTGAGGTTTTCACCATATCTTTAGACCATAAATATTTATTTGAAAATTAAAATAATAATAATAATAATATAAAATTTGTCTAATAGCTATTTTAGTTTTGAAAGGAATCCAATTTAGCCTTGGATATGCATGACCATCTAGAAGGAGGCATTAAATGATTTTGGTTGAAACTATTTTACCACATCAAGAAAGGAGCTTGTTTTCTAATTAGACTCTTCTAAGAATTAAATGCATTCAAATAAAAATGTGTAATTTCATCCCAATGACCCTCCTTAGAAAAAAATTCTATAAAAGGTATTTAATGCAGTCATTAAAGGATGAAAATAAGTAAGTGTTATTGGAATGGAAAGGGGGGCACACCAAAGAAGAGGGAGCTAGGCAAAGGAAGAATACATTCTTGGGAGAAGACATTTTTTGGGAAGAAGTGTTAACGGAGGTGAAGAGGGGACATTATGGGATATTGATTAGAGGAGAAAGGTACAAAATGAGGGAGACAATCTTTGAGAATAATTTAATTCTTTACCAGGCTAGTTTATTTTTGACTTTCTCTTTTCTATCCATATCTGAATTGCTCTATAGTTTTGCCTTTGGCTTTTTATGATTACAAGTGTTTTTAATTTATTCTCTTACCTGGTTATTCTTGGGATTAAATCTTGTAGATTTAAAATAAAATATGTATTTTATGGTTAATGTTCTATTTATATATTCATCTCAATTTGGATGGAATAATGATATTGTGATTTAGATGAAGTTCCTTAGATCATGTTATATTTATATTCAAATCCTATCTATCTTGAACCTCACATTATTTATCCAAAACTAGATGAAATTATACTAATTGAATAGTTTTGATGAGTAAATTATATATTGCTCTAGTTGGTGTAGTTAATCTTCATTGATCATTTGGATATGGTGCCCTAGCAAATCATAGTCCAAAATAAAACCATGGTTTTTTTTAATCACCTATAGTATAAAAATGACAAACACCCTATAATAATATAAACAATGGCCTTCTAGAAGCATTTTAATAATGATTATTATTATACTTAACAATTAAGTAAAGGATAGAGTATATATGTAGATCTGCCTTGTATTTTCATTAGCTATAACAATTTTATGTAAGATACTTTGGTGTATTATCCCATGTAATTGAAATATGAGTCATAACACTTGATTTTTACAAGTACCTCATTGAATATGATAAAACCAGAACCAAACATCTTTGCCCTTGACACTTGTATGATCACTTTTGTAGCTAATTACTGTATCATGTCTCCTTAGAAGTATTATTCCTTAAAAAGCTTATTGTTTTGATATATAATACATCCAAGAGCATATCAAACTTGGACACAACCCTACATAAAAAATTATAAAAAAAATTAATAATCTAGGCACATTTGCAATACAACACTATCAATTCAATCTTATTTTATGATGATTTTATATAGCCAAATAAAAAACTACTTGGGCATAATCATATAGATATAACACCTTTTAACTTTAGCTAAGTTTAGTTTTAAACAAAAAAAATTAGAGTGTCAGTATATTACCTATCAAGGAGAACATTATAGTAGTATGGCATCCTGGTAGGAAGTCTGTGGTTTTTAGTAACTAATAAGATTTATTAGAGATTTGCCTCTTATGAACTAGTGAGACCTACTAAGAAGTATTTTTTATTTTGGCATCACATTTAGGTCTTTTCTTAATTGGCATATTGCTTTTCAAATGATTTTTGTGGTATGGCATCCTAGTTAAAATATGTATCTAGCAATATCAAAATCAAGATTAAATGCAAATAAAGACCCTCAAATAGGACAATGGGATATTAAACCATTATGGTGCATTATGAAATAAAATATTTATGTTATCCTTAAATAATTTTTAGTGTAGTCTTGGTTTTAGTAGCCAATTGGTCTTTTTTGAGCAAATGCCTCCCTCCAACCTACCGAGATGGTAATAATTGACAATATGGCATAATCCTTGTAGCATTAATATGGTGAAATATTATATACTTTCTTTATGTGGTTAATAAAATAAAATTAAAGCACAGAGCTGAGTTTAGTGCTTAAATAGCCAACTATTCATATTCTTGAATAGGTCACCTCTACTTTTGACTCTTGATTTTTCCCAATTTATATATATTTTTAATTTAAATTAGCCTTTCACCATTTATAGGGTTTATATGGTGTAAGGCTAGACCAATCACTTGCTAATTATCTATTATTTAAAAAAATGAATAGTTTAACTTTACCATGAAAGGGATGCCACATCATGGTATCAGAGCCCATATTCAACACTCGGGCCTAATGGGATTTCTACATTCCTAAGTTATAATTCTTTGATACTTATAGGTTATTATGGAATGAACACATAAAATTAGGGAAGTGATCAAAGTCAAGAAGAAATTCAAGCTAAGTTTGAATAGATATTGGCTATGGTAACCATTACTCAAGAAAGGATGGATATCCTGGAACAAAAACTACATGACCTTACTCATGGAGAGGGTCATGAGGAAAACCTATGAAATCAAATGAATGGAAAAGATTACTAGGACTTTGTTGGTCAAAATCAATAAAATCCTTATAGGAATATCCATAATGAGCCCCTACCAAAGTGGGCTTGATTTGATGCTGAGCTAGTAAGACACCTAAAAATGATAGCCCTATCAAATTATAATTGAATAACACTTGGGGATGGTGTAGAGATATATATAATTAAAATGGAGAATTATTTTAAACTTCAAAACATTTTTGAGGAAACCAAAGCTATTTGAGAAGCTTACCTGCTCTACGTTGAAGCATCAGCTTGGTGGGAAAACTCGAAGGCTGAAATAAAACTATTAGTAAACCACAAAATGTGAACACTTTTTGTCCTACTTCATAAAAATATGGTTTCCACAGTTTTGCTTTGATGAAAATATGACAAAGTTTCATAATCTCTAATAATGAGATATGTCAGTCACTACTTGGTGGGATAAATTCACCCAACTCCTAAAATATGTGCCCTAGTATCAAGGTTATGAGAGGTTCCAAATTAGAAATTTTATTTGGATTTGAACACTTAGATCATCACTAATGATGAATTCCATGAACCCACTACCATGGATGAAGTTTTTGAGAAATCTATAAAATAGGAGATGAAATTAAAGACCTTTACATCAAGTATAAAATAATTATATAACAAAGGGAAGGGATTTTAGCATAAAAACTCCCCTCTCTTCATAAATAATTTTTGAAAAGGGAATAGAAATTTTATTAATAGAAACATAGGTTCTAGGAATAGTTCTAAGTCTGGGAATTCAAGCAAACTCAACAATGGATCTAAAGGATGAAATGGTAAAAATAACAATAACAATAACAACAACAATATTGGGAAGTTTAATAGTTGGGGAAAATCCCAAGAGAATAAAGGCCTAGTGGGTGGATGCTTTAATTTTGGAGGCAGACATTACGCTAACCACTATCCTCATAGATCTAACAATGTTCAATCTAAGGCACCCTTTAAAATACAATAGTAATCCTTTCAACATAAGATTCACACAATAGTAGATAACCACCAGATAGACTCCCAAGTGACACCAATAAAGGTATTAGGTAAATTTTTTTGGCTATCCAGTTACTATACTTATCGATATAAGAGCATCTAAATGTCCTATATCTCTTGAGGTTCGTAGAAAGATAAATAAAATGATGGTTTTATGTCTAATTCTTGGTTAGTCCAATATGGAAATCGAGAAATGAAAAAGGTGGAGCAGTTACTATTTGAAGCTAAGTTATAACTTTGAGGATTCACTACTACAATAGACCTATATGTGGTCCCCCTACGATGGTATGATGTGATACTTAGAGTAAACTATCTTTGGAAGCATTAAACTAAAGTTGATTGCTTTTTCAAAATAACATCATGCCTATATGATGATTTTTATTCTATAATTGTGCAAGGATTTAAACATGATGTTACTTTAAGGCCAATTTATGTAATGTAGTTGAAAAAGGCCAAGCGAAAAGGGTTTATACTTTTTGCAATACAACTTGATTAAGTGGAAGAAGGAAAAGAACCCACGATAGAATATTACCCTTTTCTAAGTGATTTAAGTGATGTTTTTCTTGATGAAATACTAGGGCTTCCACCTAAGAGAGAATTTGATTTCTCAATTGATATCTATTGAGGTCAACATACCCCTATCTTTAAAAAATGAGGACCCTTGTTCAATTATGAAAATTGTGCTATCAATTGATATTCAAATTGATCAAAATTGCATAATTGAATATTATGTTTGCTTCAACTTCCATGGGAATTTAATTTTCTTTTGACTTCATCTAATATTGCTAAGGTTTGATCTTTGTTTTCATGTTGTAGGTTTAATGGAGTCCCATTTGAATAATCATTGTTCAGGGTTTTGTGCTTTAAATATCAAATTAACCCTTAGTTGGTTAAATAATATTATCTCAATTGATTTTTATATATTAGCCTTTGGTAAAAAATGATTAATTTAATTTATGTCTAAATAATGTTAAAAAACTTTAGCCTAACTATGTTATCCTAAGTTCCTTTGAAATAGATTCAAATTTATGTGGGATCAAATTTACGTGGGAAAAATTATATTTTATACCTAGTTTAAACTTTACCCTAAGTCCTAATTGTATTTATTAATACAACTAAGACCTTAGTTTAAAATTTTATACTAAGTTTGTACATATTTTTTGAGAACTTATGTATTTAATTTTATGTCTGCATGTTCTAATTAAACCCAAAGACACCAAGTGTCAAGATCTCAAAGTTGGAAGCAAAGCTAGAGTACCCATGAGTAAAGCTAAAAGTCACTAAGTCAAGGAGTTAATCGAAGATGCATGTTAGTTCATGAAATGAAGATCAAACAACGAGCAAGGAATCAAAGCATCAAATAACCTGTGAAGGAATGTGAGATCAACAAGTATCATGATCTTGGTAAATCTCAAGTAAATCAATGGTCCATGATCAATTGTGTATCCAATAGATCAATTACATGAATGAAGATTGAATTTTCAAATGGCTCAGATCAAATGTGGTAGTGACATGTGTCATAATTGTGATGAATTAAATGGAGATTGATGCATAACATTCAAGCTCATGGATTGAGATCAATGGTGTGGAGTAGGTCAAGAAATCAATGTCTGAAATGAAACAAGAAGTTGCCACATGGCATAAAGGCATTAAGTGATGGAGTGTGTTTTCAAGGTACACAAAGAGACCATGGAGTTGCCAAGTGGCACACTCTCAAGAGCTCAGATGGAAGATCAATGGCCCATGATAGATTCAAGGTTGAGAAGAATTTTAAGGGATCAACAGTGCAAATTTATCGAGACTCAAGATTGCACACGAAGGTGGCATGTGTCTAAAAGAGATAAATGGTCATTTTTTTAAATAAATGAATAGTGTGCATGACAATGCTACATAGGCAGAACACATCAAATTGGGAGATCTTATGGAACCCATCACATGAAAGTTATAAATGTGAAATATAAATGCAAAATATAAGTCATGAATCTCATAGTTTGAACTTGATTGCCGCCATTGAAAATCTATGCAAACCTCCAAAAAAACCCTAGAGTGTATGGATTTCCCCAATTGTCTCTATTTTCACTACAATTGAGTTGAAAGAGCTATATTATTGTCTAAAACTATATAATTCAATCAATGGTGACCCATAAAAACATTTTAAAGGAATATGTGGATCTATATTTGACAACAGATGTTGAGGGACTTGTGTTCAAAGACACTGACTTCATTGCTTTTGCTTTGAACATAGGAGATAACAATTGGTCTAAATTGTTCTAGACCATTGAGAACCAAGCATCCATTCCCAAGGAAGAAGAGAAGAAACTCTCTGCCAAGAGACTATATGATGACATCATAGCAATCTAGATGATTTATCTACATTATGTAGAAATAAAACTAGAGGTACTCCATTGCATTGATATTCTTGCTCCAAATTTTAACAAAACTAAGATAGATAAGGGCATGTTAATTAATGAACACAATCACAATAAAGAGACTTACATTTATACTATTGAATTTTAGTCCTATTATAACTTGCCTATACCCAAAATTGACCTAGCCTCTATCAACTCTTGGGATAAAGAACATAATTTAAAGGACACCCTTGCCATATGGTTATATTTTGGGAACCAAGAATTTTTAGACCTTAATAAGATCATTCCTATCAACCACTTTAGACTAGGGGTTAGAATGATAAGGAAAATATTAAACAAGTTGTTTGTAAATTCAAAAACTACATATGTAGACCCAATATGGGTGCCCATGGTCTAATTTATTGTTGTAAAGGTGATTGTCACTCCTTTGGCTAAGATAATCAGTTTCTCATTGAATAGACAAATCTATGAAATTAGGCATAAAAATGAAACTTAGTTTTACATGATTTCTTACCTCTTAGATGTCGTATGTGCAACAACAAAGATTCCAAATTAAATGGAATTGTCTCTAAGTGGAACCTAGACTGTTTCATAGTACTATTCAAATTTTCACATATTTAAATACAAGGATCATATTCAGTTCATATATGATTATGTCTACCCAACTCTGAGTGAAGTTATAACTAGCATTCCCATAGAAAGAGTAAGACCTCTAGTCAAGAAATCTATAGAATCAATGCGAGATATATTGTTGTATCCAGATTGTACAATCATCAAGATTTAAGGAACCCAAAATTTTCCCCTTGGGATACTTGTCCATTTTATTGATAAGTTGTCTAAGAAAGAGGTAGCCTTCTAATTGATCCATGGTGTTGATGGTATTTGTAAAACTAAAAGGAAGGGACTCATTCAAAACCTCTTTATGACTATTGGAAAGACAACCTTAAAACAATGGGATCACATTGAGGCAACATCAAAGCACATATCTTCTTTCAATCTATAGATTGATGAACTTAGATAGTGGGACCCCTATGGAAGGTTAAGGAGCATTTGAAACACAAAGGGATGATAAATGTGTCCTATGACCATAATTCTGGTGCCTTTGATCTAATATACACTAAAGCATCTACTTACTTTGAAGTCAAAAGAAGGTTGAAGGAACACAACCCAAGGCCTAAGTCAAGACTAGAGACAAATCAAAAAATGGATGATATATGGCAATTAGGACCCAATTAATATCATTTGATCGGTGGTAAACCTTCTATACCTCCATTAGTTAGTGTAAAAGATAAGAAACAAATAGAGCACAAGCCTAAGGAGAAAAGGATAGATGGAATTCCTTCAATTTCATCAATCCCTAAATCATCCAAGATAATAGAGCATGATCTACCTTTATATGAGGTTCATATGATAACCCTTGATCCTAATGATACTATTGAAGATGCATTAAATATGTTATCCATGGCATATGATACAGAGTCAGAAGATGAAAAGATAAAGGTTGAAGAATATAAGGAAGAGAAGGAAAATAAAAACTATTGGACTTGGTGGTTATCAATCCTCCAAAAAAGAAAGTTGAGACATCCATTGTCTCAAAGACAAAGAGACCTTAAGTGTTGTTCACTACTCCTTTAAGTGAAGTAAATCTATTCAATGAAGAAAACATATTGTATGGCACACCTATTCTAGAATGGTTCTTGTATGAACCTATATTGGAGAAAGTGCCTACTATGCATCATCCTTGGGCTATGATGAAAGCTATTACCATTCCTATGCATCAATAGCTTAAGCCATGGATCATTGCTCTACATGAAAAGGAAGCAATGAGACTAGCTACACCAAATGATTTAGTAGCTCCATCACAAATGGAGGTCCCTATCCCACATGTAATCCAATCTATAGTTAGAGTCAAGTACAATCTAAAGACTGCTAGTTTTCAAAGAGTGACTGAGAAAGTAGTCATACAATGTGGTGAGGAGGTGACATATTAAATGATAGAACCTTTGACTAATCTAACTCGAAAAGAAAGGCAGAGGCCAAGTGAAGATCTAATTTTTGAAGAATATGTCTTGGAGTTGGCCCAAGCACAATTAAAATAGCTATAGGCTATTATCAAAGGCATAAAATAAAAGAACAAGAATTTAGAAGAATAGTCTATCTTGTTAATACCAGGGGACATGGTCAAGCAATTTCAAACAACCATGGATGACTTATTCAAATCTTTAAAGATAGTAAAGTCCAAGCATGACTTAGTAAATAAACATGGTACTTTGGATACATGCTATGTTGGCCAATGACAGGATTCAAGCCACAAGGTGAAGGATTTGATCAATGTTTTGACAGAGGAACAAATTCTTGAATTTAGAATAGTTGGGCTAGTCTATTTGAATATGGTGATAGAAATATTGGTAGATAAGATTAAGGTGTTAAGAAAATGGTCCAGAGGCATGGGAGATATCTCTAATGATCTCTGATAGTTATAAAATAGAATGATGGACATACTTGGGAGTTTAATCAAGGATCCTACTTCACTTAGCCACATTGACTTGATCACTGATGAGGAGTTCAAACATAGAGAAACTCAATTCATGTAGGAGGTAAAGAATCAAATCCAATGCAAGCCTAGGGCAGATAACAAAAGAATCATGGAGATGTTTTTATCAGCTGAAGAGAAGATGGGAGATGCTAGGAACATCAAGGAAGTATAGAACATGGTAGACAAGGACCTCAAAGACCTGGAAGATCAATAAAAGGAGATTTTCATGGAACCCATTGTCAACCTCAAGCTAATTAATGAGAAACACTATAGAATTAACATCTTGTAGCAAAGACAAAGGATTGCAATAAAAAAAGAGTCTCAAATTCAAATTGGTTGACTTAAGTATATTCCTTTTATAGCTTGACATGTATATTATTTCAAAAATGGAATATTCTCTTTGTAAAAGCATGTGTAGTCTTAGGTTAGTCCTTTTGAAATTATCATTAATTCTAGAACATTGTAGAAGGATATTTGTTCTAGACACTTGTACAATTATTATTTGACATAATTGACTGACATACCTCCTTTTTATTCTATAAAAGGGGTATGGCCATTTGTTAAGAAGATGGTGTTTTTGAGCAAAAACTTTGTGTAAACTTTGAGCCATTAATACAAGTAATGAATTCTATAAAGATTATCCAATTTTTGTTTGTGTTTACTATTATTTTGCTCTCTCAATTATTTATTTGGATGTCCATATTTGAATTGTTTTTATGGATTCTTGATGTGTTCATATGAATGCAAAGTTTTCAATTTGTGCTCAAGCTAGGTTGATTGAAGGATTTTAAGTTCATTTCATTTTCCATGCTTTTTTTTATAGATATGCTAATGCATTTTGTTTTTGAAAGTAAATCTCCAAAGTGAACTTGACTTCTTATTCGCATTATTTCATTTTTTCCTTATATATTTCCCTGATATATGGTAGGATCTGTGCCTTTGAAATTTCATCTCATATATTGATTATGTACATGTCTTAATGAAGTTTATTTTCTATCATAGTTTGGATTGAAAATCAGAACACCTTCTTTCTGACCTACCCTTTTTTTTGCCTATTTTTTGATCAATTCACTTTAGTTTAGCTTCTATTATAAATATACATACTAGATTAGACTTTAAATCAAGGTTCTAATCATAATTCACTCTACTTAGTTAAGATCATCTCCATCGTTCATAATAAAGCTACTAGGCAACAATTGCTCCCAACAACCAAATAGTTATATTATAAATTCTATGAAATAGTTCATTTGCTTTGTCACTATCCCACCAAAGATATCAGGAATATCACAACCAGCTACTCACGTAATGGATTATTTGAATCCATAAATGAGAAGTGTTTTTTAAACACTTTGAAACCCTGTGATACACTTTCAGGCATCAATAGGCAGGTTTCACCAGTGCTAGAAGGAGGGCCTAGCTAAAACTTTGTGAATTTGAAGTGTCTTTTCTAATCTTAGTGAATTTTGATCAAATATCAATTGATTATTTGCATATTTGTGTTGTTGTTAGCTCAATTATGTAAAGATAATTGATATTCATGGTTTCAGACCAATCTTTAGGCTTATTTAGCTAAAGATAGCTATTCTTTGAAGATTCAGGAGAAGTTGTTGCAAAGGCAGTTTAAGCTTTGTAAATTTGTCGCTCATGGTTAGTGATAGCAGTTCTATTTAGAGATTGGTTGATTATTTAAAAATTTAGGTTTATTTGAACTTAGAAGCATAAAGATCATTTGTACTCACAGATTTAGATCTATCTTTGAGCTTATTTTGTTAAAGATAGTTGTTCTTTGTAAAGATTTGTATAAAATTTGCTTAACATGCAAATCTAATCATTATGCTTTGCAAAGACAAGGTTTACACATCGTATTTTGAATAGAATTCAGAGTTTGCAAGTTGGAAATGTCAAGAATCAGGATTAGGTCACGTTTAGAGACAATATTACCTCTGCTTTCATTAGAAGTTCATAGGAAAGTAAGAGTAGATAAAGGTAAGCGAAGGGTTTCTAAATCTTATCCTACTTCACCTATTCGTGGTGCCCTTGTGTTCAACCCTTATCAAGGTATGGCTTGGTTAGGTGGATCTTCCATCAATATCCGTGGTTAGGTATATGACTTACCTAGAAACCCTGAAAAATATTTGCCTTCTTTTAGTCTTAATGGTGTGGTTACTGCTAAAGAACATATCAAAAGCTTCAAAGCTGCTTTAAGATTGTTGAATGTGGTTCATGAGGATGTTGCGTTTATATTTTTCCCTTTTACTTTTAAAGAACAACATATCTAAATTAGTGTTTGGAAGGTTATTAGTTAAACTACCTCTTAAATTATAGGGGATGCAAAATACTATATATTGTATTGTCTTACATTAATAAAATTATGTTGTTTGACCCACAATCATCACAATAGATTAATTTCCAGTGGTATCAGAGCAGGGTCCGGTCTATTTGAGCATTGTGACTCCCTCCATTCATTTGTTTTTACCAATACGGCACAATGACCAAGCGGTGAAGACCACGTACAAATGTCATTGATTTATTTGTCCATTGTTCTTGCATTTTGCCATTGGTTTAGCAGTGCAGATCACGTGCAACCCCATTGGCCTCACCATCTGCCTGCATCTCCCTTCTCTTTCCATTCTGTCCATTCTCTCCTCAGTTTGTCCACCCATTGTCGTTCACTGTTGGCATTCAGAAAAGTATGTATGTATGTATATATATATATATATATATATATATATATATATATATATATCTATATACAGAGAATATATTTTGCATCCTGGCTATTTTCAAGCCCGATCCTGCAACATATGCATTCAGATCTCCATTACACAGGTGAATAAGACTGGGAAAATTCAGCTTTCATCACGGATCCAATCAAACGGTTATATATCTTTAGAGACCCTGGAAGACGAACGTACTCTCACCTCTGGAAGACATTTGGCAGCTCTCAGATGGCGAATCACCTCCATCCAGGCGGCGCCCACTACCTGCTCCTCTCGATCGCATGGTCTCCTCTCGCCGCCGCTATCCTCCTGTAATATTTAAAAATCAAATGAAAATATATTACGGTTTTTTTCTTCTGCGTTTGTTTTTTTTTTTTTTTTTGATATGTCAGTTTTTGTTTTTGTTTTAATTTTTTTGGTTTGTTTAATTTTATATTTAATGTTTTATAAATTTCCATACTTTTTTCTAAGGTTCCGTTTATTTTGTGGAATGTTTTTATGATTTAGCTTAATCTTTGTTTTATTTTTGTTTTTTATTTATATATATTTTTTATGTTTTTAGTTTTTTATTATTTTATATTTTTGATTTTATAAAATTGTTATAAGCTTTAATATTATATGTTATACCATAATATGGTTTTAATTTAAATAGTATTAGATTTTAAATTACGGTTTAGTTTTTTTTTATCATAGTTTTATTTTTATATAAATTTTGTTAAGTTTTTTATATTTGGTTTTAAGTCATGTATTTTAGTTTTAGTTTATATTTTTTAAATATAGGGTCATATTTTATTTTTGGTTTGTTTAATATATATGTGGGTCATAAATATCGAGTTTAGTCTTTAATTTTGTAGTCTTTTACATTTAATTTTTTTATTGTGTCATCAAAAAATTGAGTTCATTTGTCATTGTTTAGAGTCATTTTTAGTTAGTTGAGTCAAGTTCACTGGAAAATTTGTGTGCTTCAAATAAGTCTATGAAGGAAATTGATCTTCTCCAATGTAAAATTCTTTTCAAATTCAACCAGACGCATTATTGGGGGTATTGATGTCTACATTTAGGGAGGGTAATATAGTGATATGTAGTTATTCCCATGTTCACACCAAAGGAGGGTGTTACAAAATAATTAATGTGAACATATATTAGTGAAATTAGATTTACACTCCATATAATTAAATATTAATTGGTGGTGAGGTCTTAGGTAATTTATTAATAAATAGGTGATTTATTGAAATAAATCATGTAGCATTATTGTATGAGAGATTATAGGTGTGAGGAAATATAGGTTGTTAGAACAACCTATCTAAATTGGTGTTTGGAAGGTTATTAGTCGAGCTAGTTCTTAAATAATAGGGGATGCAAAATACTATATATTGTAATGTCTTACATTAATAAAATTATGTTGTTTGACCTGCAATCATCACAATGGATTCATTTCCATCATTATTCTTACCAGAGGTTCAATAGACCTACAAACAGGTTTCACAATGGCAAAAATAACAATAATAACAATGAGTCATTTGCAAATAAGAACAATCATGAGATAAACATATGTGATGTAGCTTTAACTAAATATTGTATAGTTCATAACACTTCAAAGCATGGTGAATTGGATTGTATTGAATTTTTCAATGCTTTTCAATTATTTTAGGATGAGTTAGATACATTTGAAGGTTGACCTAACAAAGATAATACTACAGGTACATTTAGTTTTTCAAAGTCATCTAAGTATGTTGATACAACTCTCATGGTAGAGACTTTTGATTTCCCATCCCAAGAAGAGAGTGAGCCCAAGGATACCCCTGAAGAGATTCATGCTTTTCAGTGGTATCTAAAGAAAACTTATCCACTAAGGAATAGAGAATAGAAACAAACATTGACAACTTTAAATCTATCAAATAACTTTGATACTCCTCTAGATATTCCAACTGACAATGATCCAGAACCTCCTAAGGGAAGTACCTTTAGAAACAATTTTGATGCATCTAGTTCTTCTACTAGGGGTGGATATAATATAGTTGAGGATATGAAAAAGATTAAAGACAATATCACTTTACATGAATTGAATAAAATTACTGAGCAAATTTTTTTTTGCTAGAATATTTATCCAAGAAGCCTAATAAATCACAAAAGGTTACAAATGTCAATGTAGTGATGTATAAGAACAAAGTAGAGGTTCCGCCTTTCTTACTAAAAATTAGAATTTTTGGTAGGAACTTGCATAATTGTTTATTATATTCATCTGCTTATGCTAATATCATGCCAAAAATTATTTGTGAGAAACTTTGTTTAACTCCAATTAACTCTAATAGAGTAGTTACTCAATTAGACAAATCAAGAATTAAAGTAATTGGAGAATTATTGAATGTTCATATGTAACTTTCTACTGAGCCAAGGATAAAACAATTCATAGACATTCAAGTGGTGGACATTCCAAATGCTTATGGGATGCTACTCAAAAGAGATTGGACAAAGTATGTGAATGGATACATGTCCATTGACTGTTCTCATTTGTGGCTTCCATGAAAAGAAGCTCCCAATCAAATCAAGATAAAGAGGGAACCAAAGATGAAACACATGATCATCGAGTACAATCCAACAAATGAAAAGGTTAACATGGTCAATTATGAGTTAGGATTTTACACTCTTGACACTCCTAAGGTATGTTACTCTAAAGATTCTCATGCTATGCCTGTAATATGGAAATTATACTTTGATGGTGCTAGATGTCAATCTAGTTCTGGAGTGGGAATGATTCTAATCAATCCCATTGGGAAAGAATTTAATACTCCTTACAAACTTCAATTTTATTACACTAACAATTTGGTAGATTATGAAGCTTTAATTTTAGGATTATAATTTGCAATCAAACATAAGGTCAAAGAATTGCTAGTATATGGTGATTCCTAGCTAGTGTTAATCATGCTAGAAGTAATTACTAATGCAAATTGTCATACCTTAATAAATACAAGTTTAAAATGTGGGACATGATAGAATGATTTGATTATTTTAATACTGTCTCAATTCCTAGAGAAGAGAATAAGTTTGATGATGAGCTAGCCTCAGCTTCAGCCAATCTTATGCCAAACCAAGACTCTAAACTAGAAAACCTTATTATTGAATTGGTTCCATGTCCCTCAGTTCATAATTATGTCAACCGTTTGTAAGTGTTCAATGATGATAAAAAAATCATAGATTTCATTAACAATTCAAGAGTATTTGAGTCTCAAATCATTGATGAGTTCAATGAAAATACACTTGATAAAGACAAAATTGATGACAAGATAGTGCAATTAAGTGACAAAAAAATTCTCAAAGGCATGATTGCCTTAGGAAACTGTTTGACACAAATAAACTAGCTAAAACTATCAATATTCCCAAAGTGAGTGTGAAAGATTATAATACTATTGACATAGATCTTCAAGGTCAATCTCAGCTAGTAAATATTGGTATAACTTGCACAAATAAAGAATTGAGAAAGGATAAAGAGTTTCTAACCAAGTATAAAGATGTTATAGAATGGTGTTATGAATAATTAAAGATCTTTGATCCTAGAGTTATTACCCATACAATTAAATTAAAAGAGGCATGTAAACCTTTTAGGCAGAGGCAAAGACTAGTCAACCCTATTTTAGAACCATTGACCTACAAAGAGGTCAAGAAGTTATTGGATGCAAAAATAGTTTTTTCCATTAGACATTCTACATAGGTAACTAAATTAGTATCATTTAGAAAGAAAAATAGAGAAATTAGATTATGCATAGACTTAATTTTTTTGAATAGAGCTTCTGAAAAAGATAATTATCCTTTACCTTCCCTTGACCAAGTCATTCAAATTGTTAGTGGTTCTGCTATGATGTCTTTTCTTGATGGTTTTTAAGGATATAATCAAGTACTTATGAACAAATATGACAAAATGAAGACTACATTCACTATAAAGTGGGGCACTTTTGCCTACAAAATAATGTCTTTTGGGCTAATAAATGTAGGAGTTACATTTAAAAGAGCTATGGACCATGCTTTATAAGGTATCATAGGTAAGTGTATTATCATATATATGAATGATATAACCATTTTTTTTTAAAAATAGGGAAGATCACATTATGCACTTGCAACAGGTATTTAAACATTGTAGAAGGTATGGAATTTCTCTCAATCACAAAAAAAATATTTTTGTGTTATAGAATGGAAGTTAATAGGACATGTTATAACCAAGGATGGAATTTATTTAGATATTGATAGAGTTGATTCCATATCCAAGATAAAATCCCCTAACAGTAGAAAATAATTAAAATCTTTCTTTGGGAAAATAAATTTTTTAAGGAAGTTTCTTTCTATTTTTTGCAAAAATTGTAAAGCCACTTAATGACATGTTGAAGAAGGATGTTAAAGTCATATGGAATTAAGAGACAAGGAAATCATTCAAGGACGTTAAAGAAGTAATTGGATAGGCTCTAGTGTTGATAAGTCTTGATTCTTAGAAGATTTATATCTTTATTCTTTTTCTTCTGATCATACAATAGCTATTGTTTTAACTTAAAAAATAGTTAAATGTGACTACCCTATTTCATTTATGATCACTAATTACAATAATGTTTAGTTAAACTATTCTCTTATTGACAAACAAGCATTGGCTTTACGGCAATTAAAAAATTTAGACTTTACATTCTTAGGAATAAAGTGCATGCAATATTACCAGACCCTGCCACTAAACTTATGCTTAGTCAATAATAATTGGGAGAGAGAAGAGGTAAATGGATTTATATTCTCCAAGAGAATGATCTTGAGATAAAAACTTCCAAATTAATAAGGTGCCAAGGACTGATTCAAATGACTTCTAATAGTAACCCTAAAGTGAATGTCATACAAGTTATTCAACAATGTTTTCAACCAAATGATTGGTATGATGTAGTTATTCATCTTCTAATCAATGGTTCTTATCCTGCAGGATTGAATAAAGATTAAAGAAGAGCTTTGAGGCATAAAGCAACACATTTCTTGATCAAAGATGGAGTACTCTTCAGGAATAATTATGAAGGCATATACATGATATGTGTTTCCAAAGAAGTAGTTGAGATTTTTAGTACTTTTCATGAGAAGATTGTAAATAGACACCATTATAGAAAGACAACTCACAAGAACCTAAGGGTAGGATATTATTGTCCCACTATCTTCAAGGATGCACACAAACATGTGAGAGAATGCCATCAATGTCAGATAATCAACATTAAAGAACCAATGACAACCATGCCATTGAATCTAGTTATGATTTGAAATTTTTTTGCATAATGGGGATTATATTTTGTAGGGGTCATCAACCCCAATTCTTCAGATGGTCACAAATATGTTCTTACTACTAATGATTACTGAACAAGATGGATAGAAGTAGTGGTAACCAAAAAATGCGTAACTAAGGGCATGATCAAGAACTTAGAAGAAAACATTTGTACAAGATTTGAGACACCAATTTCATTAGTCTGTGATAATGGATTAGCCTTCATATCTATATAAATGATGTAGTGGGCCTATGATAACAACATAATTATCATGTTTTCATCAAATAATTACTGTGAAGGTAATGGGGTTTCAGAGTCAACTAACAAAAAATTGATAAAATCTATCAAAAATTTTGTAGATAAAAAATTGAGAAGATGGCATAAATTACGTAAGTATGATATTTGGGTAGATAGAACTAGAGTAAATCAAGATTTGAAAGCATCACCATTTTGTTGGTAAATGTTCAAGAAACAATATTTCCTATTACTCTCAAGTTACCAACCTACAAGTTCATGCAAGAGTACATGGAATAATATTAAGAGTTTTCAAATTCAAGGTTGCTTGACATCATACAAATGGAGGATGCAAAGGAAGAAGAATTTTCCAACTTCAAGAGACATCAAACCATAGTCAAGAGATGGATTGAAAAGCATTTCAATATTAAGGTGTTCAAGTAGGGAGACCTAGTTTTCCTATGAGACAAAGCATCTGAACCAAAAGGAAAACATGGGAAATTCACTTCCTTATGGATTGGTCCTTATCAGATTGTTGAAACATTGGGAGACAACACCTTCAAGCTTAAATAATTGTAGGGAGTAGAGTTTACTTTGCCAAAAAATGATAAATACCTAAAGCAATATTTCTCTATTGTACCATCCCAAGTCTTCATGGAGTAATTTGTAAGATTAGTTAGGGTTAGTGTAGGTAGGCTTAGATTAGTTTATTTTCATGTTCCTTGTTCTTACATAGTTCTTGTAAATAATATTTTGCTTTTTATTTATTTTTCTTGTTATGCATTTGTTTTGTCCCCTACTTTAAATAGGTATTTTAATACAGTCCTCATCTCTAATACATGTAGTTGATCAAAATAACTTCTTAAATCAATAATGTAAGTATGAACCTTAGATATTGGTTGATCATGGATTTTGGAGATTAAAGATTGATGTTATTATTTTGAGAAATTACTGAGGATTGGTTCCTTAAAATCTTAAACCTTGTTATAATCTAAGCCTGATTCTAATAGGGATTACATATGTTGAGTGAAAGTTTAAACTATTAGAGCAAAGTCATGTTAGCCCTGAAAGGATAATATTTCTTGAGATGAAGTATATAACCAGGTATGATTGTTTGAAGATCAAACATTTGACCAAATATTAAAATATAGCTAATTATATTTCCCAACCTTTCATTAAAGCTAAATATACTTGAAAAATACAAAAAAAAAAAAAAATTATTAAAAATTTAATGGCTTTCTAAGCAAAGATGATTTTGGTAACCTTGATCAGGGCTATGGATGCTTGGTTGGTAGTAGAGCAAGGCCTTGAGTGGAACCAAAGGTATCTCTATCAGGGCTATGGATACCTAGTTGACATTAGAGCAATACCAAAGCCTTCCCTATTCTAAAATCATGATTCTTATTAAATATGTAAATATGTTATAAGTCAATGTTAATGATTAAGGCCATGAAGTCTGTAAGTTGTTTTCTAAATCCTATGGTAATCAGTCAAAACATCAAAACACACACATAAAATGATCAAGTTTTAATGTTTAAGCCTAATTATACATGTGTAAGACTTGTGTTAACCATTAATTAATATTAATGATGGTACTTGACCATATGGAATAAGTAGTTAGTTATTAGTTGAAACTAGAAGTATCTGAGTTCTAACATTTTGCAATATTTCCCCCATAAGTCACCATTTATTGAGGTCAACATACCCCTATTTTTTAAAAATGAGGACCCCTATTCAATTATGAAAATTATGTTATAAATTGATATTCAAATTAATCAAAATTACATTATTGGATATTATGTTTTTTTTCGCTTTCATGGGCATTTAATTTTCATTTGACTCTATCTAATATTGCTAAGGTTTGATATTTGTTTCCATGTTGTAGGTTTAACAGAGTCCCATTCAAATAATCATTGTCCAGGGTTTGATGCTTAAAATATTAAATTAAACTTTAGTTGGTTAAATAATATGATCTCAATTGATTCTTATATATTAAGATTTGGTCACAATTGATTAATTAAATCTATGTCTAAATAATGTTAAAAAACTTGAGCCTAACTGTGTTAGCCTAAGTGCCTTTGAACTAGATTCAAATTTATGGGGGATCATATTTACATGGAAACTTTTTTATATTTTATACCTAGTTTAAAAATTTAACCTAAGTCCTAATTATATTTATTAATACAACTAAGACCTTAGTCTAAAATTTTATAATCAATTTATACATATTTCTCGAGAAATCATGCCTTTAATTTTATGTCTGCAGGTTCTAATCAAACCTGAAGATGCCAAGTCTTAAGATCTCAGAGATGGAAGCAAAGATCAATGACCCATGAGTAAATCTGAAATTCAATAAGTCAAGGAGATAATTGATGATGCAAGTTGGTTCATACAATGGAGATATAATAGTGAGCAAGCAATCAAAGCGTCAGAGAACCTATGAAGGAACATGAGATCAATAAGTGTCATGATATTGATAGAGCTCAAATAGATCAATGGTGCATGATCGATCATGCATATAGTAGATTGATGGAACGAATGAAGCTAGACTTTTAAAAATGGCTCAAATAGAATGTGGTAGTGACACGTGTTATAATCGTGATGAATTAAATGGATATCGATGAATAACATTCAAGCTCCTGGATCAAGATCAATGGTGTAGAGTAGGTCAAGAAGTCAATGTCCCAGATGGAAATAAAGCTATCACATGTCACAAAGGCATTAAGTGATGTAGTATGTTTGTAAGGTGCAAAAATATCCCATGGTGCTACCAAGTGGTACACATTCAAGAGCTCAAATAGAAGATCAATGGCCCATGATAGAGTTAAGGCTAGGAAGGCTTTTAATGGATCAATGGTGTAAATTGATCGAGACTCAATATTGAATATGAAGGTGAAAAGTGTCTAAAAGTGACAAATGATCATTTTTTTAAATAAATGAATAGTGTGACATGGTAACACAACATAGGGATAACATGTCAAATTGGGAGATCTTGTGGAACCCATCACATGAAAGTTATAAATGTGCAATATAAATGCAAAATCTAAGTCACAAATATCATAGTTCAAACTTCATTACCATCATTTAATCTCTATGTAAACATCTAAAAAAACTCTAGTGTATAGATTACCCCACTTGTATATATTTTCACTATAATTGAGCTGATAGAGCTAGGTTATTATTTACAATTACATAATGCAATAAATGATGACCTATAAACACGTTTAAAAATAAGATGTGGAACTATATTTGACAATAAATTATGAGGTATGTATGTTCAAAGATACTCAGTTCATTGCTTTTACTTTAAACACATCAGATAACAATTGGTCTAAATTGTTGTGGACCATTGAGAACTAACTAGCCATTACTAGGGAAGAAGAGAAGAATCTCTCTACCAAGAGACTATATGATGACATCATATAAATCCAAATGACTGGTCTACATTATGAAGCAATGAAGCTAGATGTACTCCATTGCATTGATATTCTTGATCCCATTTTTAAGGAAGCTAAGACAGATAAGAACATGTTAATTAATGAACACAATCACAAGAAAGTGGCTTATATTTTTGCTATTGCATTTGATTCTTATTATAAATTACCCAAACCCCAAACTGACCTAGCCTCTATCATTTTTTGGGCTAAAGAACACATTTTTATAGACAACCTTGCCATGTGGTTAGATTTTGGGAACAAAGTCTTTTCAAACTTCAATAAGAATATTCCTATCAATGAGTTTACACCAAATAGTTAGGATGATAGTGATAATATTGAAAAATTTGTGTGGAAATTCAACCAATACATATGTAGACCCAGTATGGGTGCCCATTGTATACTTTATTGTTGAAAAGCTAATTATCCCTCCTTTGGGTGAAATAATTAGTATCTCATTAAGTAGACAAATATATGCAATTAGGCATAAAAATAAAACTTAGTTTTACATGACGTCTTACCTCCTTCATTGCCTATGTGAAAAAACAAAGATTTCCAATCAAAGGTAATGGTATCCAAGTGCAACCCAAATTGTTTCATAGTACTATTCAAAGTTGTACATATTTAAATATAGGGATCATATTCAGTTCATATGTGATTGTGTCTACCTAGCTTTGATTGAGGCTATAACTGACATTCCTATGTAGAGAGTAAGATGTATAATCAATAAATCTATAGAAGCAATGGGAGATATATGGTTGTATCTAGATTGTACAGTCATCAGGATTGAGGGAACTCAAAATTCTCCCATCAAGCTATCTATCTATGTTCCTGATAAGTTAATTGAGCAAGAGGTATCCTACCAATTACTCCATGGTGTTGATGGTCTTTGTAAAACTAAATAGAAGGGAATCCTTCACAACCTCCCTATGACTATTAGCAATACAACATTTAAATAGTGGGATCATATTGAGGCAACATCAAAGCATAGATCATATTTCAATCTACAGATTGATGAACTTAGATAGTGGGACCCCTATGGAAAGGTTGAGGAGAATTTTAAATAGAAAGGGATGTTGAATGTGCCCTATTGAAATGAGCTTGGTGTGAATTTGAACCTATATACACTAAGTCATCTACTTACTTTGAAGTCACTAGATGTACCTATAGAGGAGATTCATATGATAGCCCTTGATCCTAATGAGACTATTGAATATGATTTAAAGATGTTATCCATGGAATATGATACAGAGTTAGATGATGAAGAGATAAAGTTTGAGGAAGATAAGGAAGAGAAGGGAAAATAAACAGTATTGGACTTTGTGGTTGTCAATCCTCCAAAAAAGAAATTTGATACATCTATTATCTAAAAGACAAAGAGATCTAAAGTGATTATCACTAATCCTTTAAGTGAAGTCAATCTTTTCAGTGAAGAAAACACACTACATGGCCCACCAATTCCAGAATGGTTCTTATATGAAACTAGATTGGAGAGAGTGTCTACTATGTATAATTATTGGGCTATGATGAAAGATATTTACATTCTTGTGCATCAAGATCTTAAGTCATGAATCATTGATCTGTAGGAAGAGGAAACAAGGAGACTAAATACACCAAGTGATTTAGTATTTCCATCATAAATGGAGGTCCTTAATCCACATGTGACCCAATCTGAAGTTGGAGTCAAGTATGATCTAGAGACTAATTGTTTGCAAAGAGTCACTGAGAAAGTAGTCTTACAAGGTGGTGAGGAGGTGACATATTAAAGGGTAGAACCTCTGACTAATCTAACTCATAATAAAAGACAAAGGCCAAGTGAAGATCCAATTTTTGAATAAGATGTATTGGATTTGGCCTAAGCACATTCAAAATAGTTATAGGTTGCTATCAAATGTCTAAAATGGAAGTACAAGAATTTAGAAGAATAGTTTATCTTGTTAGTACTAGGAGACATGGTCAAGCAGTTTGAAACAACCATGTATGACTTATTCAACTCTTTGAAGATAGTAAAGTCCAAGTAGGACATGGTAAACAAATAGGGTACTTTGGCTATAGGCCAAGTTGGCCAATGGTAGGCTTTAATATATAAGGTGAAGGATTTGATCAATGTTTTGATAGAGAATCAAATTCCTAAATTTAGAATAGTCAACCTAGTCCATTTGAGTATGGCTATGTCAATATTCGTAGATAAGATCAAGGCATTAAGAAAATGTTCAAGGGGCATGGGAGATATATCTAATGATCTCCAACATTAAAAAAATATAATGATGCATATAATTTATATTTTGATCAAGGATCCTACTTCACTTAGTCCCTCTAGCTTGATCACTAATGAGGAGTTCAAACATATATGTACTCAATTCATGCAGGAGGTAAAGAATCAAAGCCAAGGAAATATTAGGGAAGATAACAAAAAGATCATAAACATGATTTTATCAGCTAAATAGAAGATAGGAGATGTTAAGAGCATCAAAAAACCATTAAATAGGGCAGATAAGGACCTCAAAGACCTAAAAGATGAATAAAGGAAAATTTTCATGGAACCCATTATCAACCTCAAGATAATTAAAGAGCAACACTATAGAATGAATATCTTACAATAGACATAAAGGACTATAATAACAAAAGAGTCTCAAAATCATATTGGTTGACATAAGTATATTCCTTTTAGAACTTGACATGTACATTATTTGGAAAAGGGAATATTCTCTTTGTAAAAGCATGTGAAATATTGTAAATCGCATTGCTTATAGGTCAGTCTTTTTGAAAGTGTAATTAATTCTAGAACATTGTAGAAGGATAACTATCCTAGACACTTGTACAATTATCATTTGACATGATTGACTAACATACCTCCTTAGTCTTCTATAAAATTGGTATTGTCATTTGTTAAGAGGAGGGAGTTTTTTGAGCAAAAACTTTGTGTAAACTTTGATCAATTAATACAAGCAAGGAATTTTGCAAATATTTTCCAATTTTTATTTATGTATTTGTTATTATGGATACTCTCTCAATTATCCATTTGGATGTCCATATTTAAAATATTTTTATGTGTTCATATGAATGCAAGGTTGTCAATTTTTTCTTAAGCTAGGTTGATTGCAGGATTTTAAGTTCATTTCATTTTCCATGCTATCTTGATAGATGTGATAATGAAGTTTGTTTTTGGATGTAAATCTCTAAAGTGAAGTTGACTTCTTATTTGTATTATTTCATTTTTCCTTAGACATTTACCTGATATATGGTATGATCTATGCCTTTGAAATTTTATGTCATATATTGGTTTAGTACATGTCTTTATGAAGTTTAAGCTCTGGAATAATGTCTGGATTGAAAATTAGAACACCTTATTTTTACCCTACCCTTCCTTTTACCTTTTTTTTTGTCAACTCACTTTACTTTAGCTTCCATTATAAATATGCATACTATATTAGACTTTAGACTAAGGTTCAGAACATAATTCACTCTACTTAGTTTAGATCATCTTCATCTTTCACAAGTAAGCTATTAGGCCATCTCTACTCTCAACAACCAAACAGTTATATTATAATTTATTTGAAACAATTCATTTGCTTTTCTACTATTCCACCAAAGATATCAATAATATCATAACCATCTAATCATGCAATGGATTATTTGAATCCAAAAATGAAAAGTGTTTCTTTAACACTCTAATCCCTTTTGATACACATTTAGGTATCAATAGATAGGTTTCATTGGTGCTAGAAGGAGGGCCTAGCTAAAGCTTTGTGAATTTGAAGTGTCTTTACTAATATTAATGAATTTTGATCAACGATCAATTGATTATTTGCATATTTATGTTGTTATTAGCTCAATTGTGTAAAAATCATTGATATTCATGGTTTCAGACCAATCTTTAGCACTTTTTAGCTAAAGATATCTATTCTTTGAAGATTCATGATAAGTTTTTACAAAATTAGTTTAAGATTTGTAAATCTACCATGTTCAAGGTTAGTGATAGAATTTGTGTTCAAAATTTGGTTTATTCTTTGCAAATTTAGGTTTATTTGAAATTAAATGTGTAAATATCATTCGTACTCACATATTTAGACCTATCTTTGAGCTTATTATGTTAAATATAGTTATTCTTTGTAAATATGTGTGAAAAATTTGCTTAACATGCAAGTCTAATCATTATGATTTGCAAAGATAAGATTTACATGTAATATTTTGAACAGGATTCAAAGTTTACAAGCTGTAACTACCAAGAATCAGGACTAGGTCACATTCAGAGACAAGATTAACTCTCTTTTCATTAGAAGTTCATAGGAAAGTAAGATAAAATAAAGGTAAGAGAAGGGTTTCTAAATCTCAACCTACTTCACCTATTCATGGTGTTCATGTGTTCAACCATTATCAAGGTATGGCTTGGTTAAGTGGATCTTCCATGAATGTGCTTGTTTAGGTACATGACTTACCTAGAAATATTGAAATATATTTACCTTATTTTAGTCCTAATAGTATGGTTATTGATGAAGAACATATCAAAAGCTTTAAAGCTACTTTAAGATTGTTGAATGGTGTTCATGATGATGTTCCATGTAGATTATTCTCTTTTAATTTAAAAGATGTTTCATATGATTGGTTTCTCATCCTTATCGAGAATTACATTTCCATTTTGAATGAATTTAATAATATTTTCATTAAGCAATTTGGAAAAATCTTCAGTCCTTGTATTCTTTATCAATAATTCACTATTGTGAATAGAGATTTGATTGAAACCATTAGATATTTTAATGCCAGGTTTCAAAAGATGCTTAGTAGAACCATATCCCCTTATATACCTAATGAATATTTATCTTTATAAATCTATAAGGATGATTTGGATCCCATGGCTTATGTCTTCTTGAAAAGGTCTATTGGAGTCATAAATGAATTAGCCTTAGCCTATGCTAAAGCTATGACAATCAATGGCCAAATGCAACCTTAGGTTCAACTAGTATATGCCATTCCAAATGTCAATCCTAATCTACCTATGTTGAATGTTATTCCCAATGCTAATCAAAACATGTTTTATATGAACCAAACACCAGTGTTGAATCAACTACCCTTGAATCATGATCATCTTGGTCAAAACCTAGGATTATTAAATAACACTAAAAATGGATTTATTCCATAAGATCAGAGAGATTTGGTGATAGAAACTAATAATATTACTCAAGTTCACAATTTAGAGGCACTTAAAAATGAGAATGAATCCATACTCAGAATGGTTCAAAAATTAAGCACTGATTTCCTTTAGTTGAAAAAATAATTAGGTAACACTGGGGAAAAATATAATAGAAATTATTCATACAAGAGGTTCAATAGACACAAAAAAAGGTTTCATAATGGCAAAAATAACAACAATAACAATGAGTCATCTGCCAATAAGAATAATCATGAGATAAACATATGTGTTGTAGTTCTAACTAAATATTGTAGAGTTCATAACACTTTAAAGCATGGTGAATTAGATTTTATTGAATTTTTTAGTGATTTTTAATTATTTTAGGATGATTTAAATAAATTTTAAGGTGGACCTAATAAATATAATACTACAGGTACATTTGTTTTTTCAAAGTCATCTAAGTCTGCTGATACAACTCTCATGGTAGAGACTTTTGATATCCCATTCCAAGATGAGAATGAGCCCAAGGATACCCTTGAAGAGATTCATGATTTTCAACAGTGTCTAAATAATACTTATCTATTAAGGAATAGAGACCAAAAATTTCCATTGACAACTTCAACTCTACCAAATAACTTTGATAATCTTCTAGATCCTACAACTGACTGTTAGGTATGTGGAGCTAAAAGCTTCACCAAGGAGCATAGACAAACAGGGTCGGGTCTACACAGACGCCGGCGTCAGTCAGGAGCGACCGACGTCGGTCAGTTGCAGTTACAGAGGTGCCGACGTCGGCAGTATGGTCGGCCGGTGACGGTCACAGGCGAACAGGCAGGAACCGACGTCGGTTACCTGCGTGTCCAGAAAGCGATTTCCGAGGACAGAAGCGAGTGTTTACATGATGAGTTTGAGTTGTAGACTCAAGCTCACGTCTCTATTGTTAGCAATATTATTTTTAGAGCCCTTGTTGAAGAGGCTTAACTATTTGTTGTAAGAGCATGCTCAAGTTTCCTATTTCTATATGTAGGAGAGATCTTCTAAGCTATTGTAGAATGATGAGAGAGTGTAATAGAGTATGAGTAGAACATTGTGAATGTTTGAAGGACTGTACTTTAGAGAGAGATCTTAAGGAATAGAGATCTAGTGAGAGATCTTGTGTGCATCTGAGAGAGGTGTGGAAGAACAAAGTTCTTCATTTGTATTCCTATTGTAAAGAGTTTTTAATACAAGTTTTCAGGGTGTTTTCTTGTATATCTTGTTCTGTGCTATTTATCATTTCAGTTACTTATCTATCTGATTATTTCCGCATTTATTGCTTTCACAAGTGTAATCAATTGTTGGTTGATCCCCAACAAGTGGTATCAGAGCTCAGGTTCACTAACAGGTGGTTCAGATCTGTGTAGTGTGTTCGGATTACAGGTTGCTCACAGGGATTTTTGTTTGAGTGGGAGAAGCAATGGCAGAGGAAAGTAAGTTGAGAATGGAAAAGTTTAATGGCAAGAACTATCAGCACTGGAGAATGCAGATAGAGGACTATCTGTATCAGAAGGATCTTTACTTACCGTTAGGTGGGATAGCAAAGAAGCCCAAGGACATGGAGGATGAAGAATGGGAAGTTCTTGACAGAAAGGCTCTTGGGTCTATAAGACTGAGTCTGGCCTCCACTGTGATATCTAATTTGTCACAGGCAAAAACTACGGTAGAGTTAATGACCACGTTAGCAAATTTGTATGAAAAACCCTCCGCTTCAAACAAGGTATATTTGATGAAGCAGTTATTTAATTTGCATATGCAAGAAGGTGGATCTGTTTCCAATCACCTGAATGATTTCCATGGTATTGTTAATCAGTTAAGTTCTGTGAATATTGTATTTGAAGATGAAATAAAGGCTCTTTTAATTTTATGTTCTTTGCCTGAAAGCTGGCATGGCTTGGTAATGGCAGTTTCTAATACTGCTTCTGCTTCGAATATTTTAAAAGTAGAGGATGTGGTTAGTGTTATTTTGAATGAAGAAATTCGCAGGAAAAGCACAGAAGAGACTTCTGGGACATCCGGGAACGCTTTAAATCTCGAGAGCAGAGGAAGGCAAAAAGAAAAGAGCAAGAGGAGATCAAGATCTAAGTCTAAGGGAAGAGGCAGATCCAAATCCAGGAATGGCAGAAGGCCACAATGCTGGAACTGTGGAAAGTTGGGGCACATAAGCAGAGATTGCTGGTCAAAGCCTAAGGAGGATAATCAGCACGAAGGAAAGGAAGAGGCAAAGGTTGCAGGTATTGCACAGGATGCTCTTATTTTCTCTTTGCATAATAACATAGAATCTTGGGTATTAGATTCTGGTGCATCTTTCCATGCTACCCCTAACAGAGAATATTTCAGTGACTATGTCCATGGAGATTTTGGAATAGTATACTTAGGGGATGATGAGCCTTGTAAGATTATTGGCAAAGGTAAAGTGCAGCTAAAGATGCAAAATGGAAACACATGGGTGTTGAGGGATGTGATGCATGTTCCTAGTTTGAAGAGAAATCTGATTTCTGCAGGTAAGCTAGGTGATGAGGGTTGTACAGTAACTCTCACAGCAGATTCTTGGAAAGTGACCAAGGGTGCACTTGTTATGGCCAAAGGTAAGAGAGAAGGTACTCTCTATTTGTGTAATTGTATTACTAACAAATCTCCTTCAGTTTTATCTACTTCAGATGTGGATGCTAAATTGTGGCACTCAAGGCTTGGCCACATGAGTGAGAAGGGGATGTCAATCCTTAAGTCTAAAGGTATGCTTTCAGATTTGAAAAGTATGGATCTAGAATTTTGTGAGCATTGTGTGTTTGGAAAATAGAAAAGGGTTAGTTTTCTAAAGACTGGGTCTACTAAGAAAAGGCAGAAGTTGCAGCTTGTTCACACAGACGTGTGGGGACCGGCTCATGTAGCCTCTATTGGCGGATCACAGTACTATGTTACATTCATAGATGACGCCACAAGAAAGGTATGGATCTACTGTATTAAAAAGAAATCGGATGTTTTTGAGACTTTTAAGATATGGAAAGCCATGGTTGAGAATGAAACAGGCAAAAGATTAAAGTGCTTGAGATCTGATAATGGTGGTGAGTTCTGCAGTCTTAAGTTCAAATTGTATTGTTACATAAATGGGATCCGTAGGCAAAGGACGGTTCCAAGGACACCTCAGCAGAATGGTATTGCTGAAAGGATGAACATGACTATTATGGAGCGTGCAAGATGTATGAGATTGCATGCAGGGTTGCCCTTAGAGTTTTGGGCAGAAGCAGTTGACACCGCAGTGTACCTGATCAACAGAGGACCCTCTACAGCTCTGGATGGTGGAATTCCAGAAGAGGCATGGACAGGTAAAAAGGTTGATCTCTCATATCTCAAAGTTTTTGGTTGTGAAGCCTTTGTGCACATAGATAAGGAAAATAGAAAGAAGCTTGATGCTAAGTCTATGAGGTGCACGTTTATAGGCTATGGCTCAGATGATTTTGGTTTCAGATTTTGGAATCTAGGAACTAACAAGGTAATTAGGAGCCGTGATGTTGTTTTCAATGAAAGAGTGATGTACAGTGATCAGATAAGGAAGCTAGATCAAGTTGGGCAGAGCAATAATGAGTTGGATGAAGTTATGGTCCAAAATGAGCTCGCGGGAAAAAGAAATAATCACTTACAGGAAAACACAGAGACCGATGTCGGCAGGTTTGGAACCGGCGTCGGCAGTACAGAAACCGATGTCGGTCATACAGAGACCGACGTCGGCAGACCAGGCACCGGCGTCGGCCAGGAAGAACCGGCGTCGGCCAGTAACAGGTCTACAGGTGGCCGAGGTCGGTCACTGTCAGAAAATTTGGGTGGACAGATTGTTGAAAACGAGTCCAAGACACCAATCAGGAGGTCTGAAAGGGTAAGTAAGCCTCCAATTAGATATTCTCCTTCTTTATATTATTTATTGCTAACCGATGGTGGAGAACCAGAAAGTTTTGAAGAAGCTTTACAGGTGGAGTCCAGGAGTAAGTGGGAGCGTGGCATGGTTGAGGAGATGGAGTCCTTAAGAGAGAACCAAACATGGGATTTGGTTGAATTGCCAGCTGGTAAGAGAACACTGAAGAACAGGTGGACTTATAGGTTGAAGGAAGGTGAGGATGGTCAGATGAGATACAAGGCCAGATTGGTTGTAAAAGGTTTTGCACAAAACCCAGGTATTGACTTTGGTGAGATTTTTTCTCCAGTTGTTAAGATGACTTCTATAAGGGTTGTATTGTCTTTGGTTGCTTTTGAGGATTTGCATCTTGAGCAGCTAGATGTTAAAACAACATTTCTTCATGGAGATTTAGATCAGCCAGAAGGTTTTGAGGTCAAGGGTAAGGAGAAACTAGTGTGCAGGTTAAAGAAAAGCTTGTATGGCCTCAAGCAAGCTCCAAGGCAATGGTACTTGAAATTTGACAGGTTTATGACTGAGCATGGCTTCAGTAGGTGTCAATCAGACCATTGTGTATATTTTAAGAGATTTGATAACGGTAGATACATTATTCTATTGTTGTATGTAGATGACATGCTGGTTGCAGGGTCTCACATGCAGGACATCTCAGAGCTTAAAGTAAAGTTAGCTCAAACATTTGCTATGAAGGATTTGGGAGCAGCTAAGAAAATCCTTGGCATGAGCATTAAGAGAGACAGAGAAAATCACAGGTTGATATTGTCTCAAGAAGATTATGTGGACAAGGTGTTGAAATGGTTCAACATGCAGGATGCGAAACCGGTAAGCACACCTTTGGCAGGACATTTCAAGTTAAGTAAAGAACAATGTCCCAATTCACATGATGAGGTAGAGTACATGAATAAGGTTCCATATTCTTCCGCGGTAGGAAGTTTGATGTATGCAATGGTGTGTACTAGACCAGATATTGCCCAAGTAGTGGGAGTAGTAAGCAGGTATATGGCCAATCCAGGAAAGGAACATTGGAAAGCAGTACAATGGATCCTTAGATATCTGAGAGGAACCAGCAGCAGACACTTATGCTATGGAGGTTCAGATACCTCTCTACATGGCTATGTAGATTCAGATATGGCAGGGGATTTGGATGGCAGGAGGAGCACCACAGGTTATGTTTTTACTGTAGGTGGAACGGCAGTTAGTTGGATTTCTAAGTTGCAGAAGGTTGTAGCCTTGTCAACTACAGAAGCAGAATATATTGCAGCTACAGAAGCTAGCAAGGAAATGATATGGATGACACGGTTCATGGAAGAGCTTGGAAGGGAGCATGGGAGTTGCAGATTGCATAGTGACAGTCAGAGTGCAATCCATTTGGCAAAGAACTCAGCTTTTCATTCTAGAACCAAGCACATACAGCTAAGGTACCACTTCATACGGCAGGTATTGGAAGATGGTGAGTTGAAGCTGGAGAAGATCCATACAGACATGAATCCTGCTGATATGCTAACAAAGCCGGTTACTAAGGAGAAGTTGAATCTTCATTCAACTTCTGTTGGTCTTCATAATTGAGTTGAAGATGGAGGAGCTAGAAGATCTTGCTGTACAGGTATTGGTGCAGCTGGTTTATCTCCAAGTGGGAGATTGTTAGGTATGTGGAGCTAAAAGCTTCACCAAGGAGCATAGACAAACAGGGTCGGGTCTACACAGACGCCGGCGTCGGTCAGGAGCGACCGACGTCGGTCAGTTGCAGTTACAGAGGCGCCGACGTCGGCAGTATGGTCGGCCGGCGACGGTCACAGGCGAACAGGCAGGAACCGACGTCGGTTACCTACGTGTCCAGAAAGCGATTTCTGAGGACAGAAGCGAGTGTTTGCATGATGAGTTTGAGTTGTAGACTCAAGCTCGCGTCTCTATTGTTAGCAATATTATTTTTAGAGCCCTTGTTGAAGAGGCTTAACTGTTTGTTGTAAGAGCATGCTCAAGTTTCCTATTTCTATATGTAGGAGAGATCTTCTAAGCTATTGTAGAATGATGAGAGAGTGTAATAGAGTATGAGTAGAACTTTGTGAATGTTTGAAGGACTGTACTTTAGAGAGAGCTCTTAAGGAATAGAGATCTAGTGAGAGATCTTGTGTGCATCTGAGAGAGGTGTGGAAGAACAAAGTTCTTCATTTGTATTCCTATTGTAAAGAGTTTTTAATACAAGTTTTCAGGGTGTTTTCTTGTATATCTTGTTCTGTGCTATTTATCATTTCAGTTACTTATCTATCTGATTATTTCTGCATTTATTGCTTTCACAAGTGTAATCCATTGTTGGTTGATCCCCAACACTGACAACACTCCCCTCCAAAGGGAGGTACCTATAGAAATAATGATGACACATATAGTTATTATAATAAGGGTGGATATAATATAGTTGAGGATATGAAACAGATTAAATCTAATAGCACTTTACATGGATTGACTCAAATTACTTAGTAGAGAGACTAGTTGCTTGAATATTTATCTAAGAAGCCTAGTAAATCATAAAAGGTTGAAAATGCCAATTTAGTGATGTATAAAAACAAAGGAGAGGTCCCCCCTTTGTTGATAACAATTATAGTTTTTGGTAAGAACTTGCATAATTGTTTTTTAGGTTTAGGTGCTTTTGCTAATATCATATCCAAAGGTATTTGTGAGAAACTTGGTTTAGCTCTAATTAAGTCTAATAAAGTAGTTACTCAAATAGAAAAATAAAGAGTTAAAGTAATTGGAGAATTATTGAATGTTCATATATAACTTGTTGATGAGCCAAGGATACATTAGTTCATAGACATTCAAGCGGTGGACATTCTAGATGCTTATGGGATACTACTCAATAGATATTAGACAAAGTCTTTGAATGGATACATGTCCACTAATTGTTCTCATATGTGGTTTTCATGGAAAGGAGTTCCAAATCAAATCAAGATAAAGAGGGAACCAAACATGAAACACAATGATCGCTAAGTATAATGCAACAAATGAAAAGGTTAACATGGTCAATTCTAAGTTAATATTTTACAATCTTGACACTCCTAAGGTATGTGGCTCTGAAGATTATTTTGTTAGGCATGGAATGTGGAAATTATACTTTGATGGTGCTAGATGTAAATTTGGTTTTGGAGTGGAAATTATTCTAATCAATCCCATTGTTAAAAAGTTTAATACTTCTTACAAACTTTAGTATCCTTGCACTAAAAATTTGGTAGAGTACTAAGCTTTAATTTTAGGATTATAATTTACTATTAAACATAAGGCTAAAGAACAACTAGTTTATGGTTATTTTGAGATAGTGGTTAGTCAATATAAAAGTAAGTACCAATGCAAATTGTCATATCTTAAGAAATACAAGTTTAGAGTGTGGGACTTGATAGAATAATTTGATTATTTTAATATTGTCTTAGTTATTAGAGAAGAGAACAAGTTTGATGATGAGTGAGCCTCAGTTGTAGCCAAGATTATGCCAAAGAAAGACTCTAAACTAGAAAACCTTAGCATTGAATTGGTTCCATGTCCCTCAGTTCTTGACAATGTCAACCATTTACAAGCATTCAATGATGATCAACAAATCATAGACTTTATGAACAATTCAAGAGAATTTGAGTCTCACATCATTGATGAGATAAATGAGAATACTCTTGATAAATACAAAGTTGATGACAATATAGTGCAATTAAGTGAAACCAAATTTCCCAAAGACATGATTACCTTAGAGATACTATTTAACATAGATGAACTAGCTAAAAATGTCAATATTTCCAAAGTGAGTGGGAAAGATTATAATACTAATACATATTCAAGTTCAACCTTAACTAGTAAATATTGGTATAAATTTCATGAATGAATAATTGAGAAAGGCATTGGCTTTAGTTAAGGCAGTTAAGAAATTTAGACACTACATTCTTAGGAATAAAGTGCATGCAATATTGCTAGACCCTACCACTAAAATTATGTTTAGTCAATGTGAATTGGGAGAGAGAAGATGTAAATGGATGTCTATTCTCCAAGAGTATGATATTGAGATGAAAAATACCAAATTGGTAAGGTGTCAAGGAATGATTCAAATGATTGTGAATAGTAATCCTAAATTGAATGTAATGTAGGTTGATCAACAAAATTTTCAAACAAATTATTGGTATGATGCAATTATCCATCTTATAATAAAAGGTTCTTGTTATGTAAGATTGACTAGAGAGCAAAGAAGAGACTTAAAGCTCAAGGAAATACATTTCACGATCAAATATGGAGTACTCTATAGGAAAAACTATGAAGGCATATACTTGAGATGTGTTTCCAAAGAAGAAGTAGTTGAGATCTTGAGTACTTTTCATGAGAAGATTAGAAGTGGATACCCCTCTAGAAAGATAAAAACTCACAAGATCCTGAGTCTAGGGTATTATTGGCCCACTATATTCAAAGATGCACAAAAACATGTGAGAGAATGACATCAGTGTTAGACACTCAACACTAAAGAACCAAAGGCATCCATTCCATTGAAGTCAGTAATGATTGGCAAGCCTTTTGGTCAATGGGCATTAGATTTTGTATGTGCCATCAACCATAATTATTCATATGATCATAAATATGTTTTTACTACTACTGATTACTACACAAGATGGACAAAACAATGGCAACCAAGTAATGCAGAATTGAATATGTGATCAAGTTCTTAGAATAAAATGTTTGTACAAGATTTGGGACACTAGTTTCATTAGTCTATGATAATGGTTAAGCCTTCATATATATATAAATGACTAAGTGGGCCTATGATAAAAACATAATTCTCAAGTTTTCATCAAATCATTACCCTTAAAGTAATGGGGTTTCAGAGTTAACTAATAAAAATTTGTTCAAAGCTATCAAAAAGTCTATAGCTAAAAAAATGAGAACATGGCATAAATTGCTTAAGTATGCACCTTGGGCAAATAGAGGTAGAGTAAAGCAAGTCTCAAACCATAGTCACAAGATGTTTTTACAAACATTCCAAGAGTAAGGTGTTGAGGTAGGGATACCTAGTTCTCCTATGGGACAAATCATCTAAACCAAAAGGAAAACATGGGAAATTCACTCCCTTGTGGATTGGTCCTTATCAAATTGATGAAACATTTGGAGAAAACACCTTCAATCTCAAATACTTGTAGGGAGGAGAGTTTACTATATCATCAAGTGGTAAATGCCTCAAGCACTACTTCTCTAATGTACCACCCTAAGTCTTCATGGAGTAATTTGTAAGAGTAATTAGGGATAGTGTAGGCAGGCTTAGATTAGTTTGTTTTCATGTTCTTTATTTGTACATAGTGCTTGTAAATATTTGTTTGCTTATTGTTTGTTTTATTTTGTGTGTGTTTATTTTCTTTGTTTTGTCCCCTACTTTTAATAAGTCTTTTAAGATAGTCCTTAGATGCATTACATGTAATTTTTAAAAACAACTTCTCAAATCAAGAATTCAATCACGAACCTTAGACATTGGTTGATCATGGATTCTAAAGATTAAAACTTGATGTTATAGTTTTGAGAAATTGGTGAGGATTTATATCTTGGTTAATTGTTCTTTAAAATTTTAAACCTTGTTTTGATCTAAGTCTAATTCTAATAGGGTTTTTATATGTTGATTTAAAGGTTGAATTATTGGAGCAAAGTCATGTTATAAATTGAAGAATAATATTGCTTGGGATGAAGTTTATAACAAAGAATGATTGTCTGAAGATCAAAAATTTGACCAAATCCTAAAACCTAACTAATTATGGTTCCAAACCTTTAATTAAAGCTAAATATACTTGAAAAATACAAAAAATAATAACTCTATTGAAAATTCAAAAGATTTGTAAGCAAAAGTGACTCTGATAACCTCCATTAGGGCTATGGACATCTAACTGGTAGTGGATCAAGGCCTTAAGTGGATCCAAAGGTATCTTTATCAAGGCTATAAATGTCTAGCTAGAATTAAAGTAATGAATAAGCCTTACCTATTCTAAAAGCATGATCATTATCAAATATCTAAATATGCTATAAGTCAATGTTAATGATTAAGGTCATGATGTTTGGAAGTTTTTCTCTAAATCTCATGGTAATTAGTCAAAACATTAAAACACACACACAACATGACCAAGTTTTGATGTTTGAGTGTTAACATGATAGTATGCATATAAGTTGCCATCGTAACATAATGACATGTTAGTAGTCTATAGGGTGCCATCATAGCATAAAGACATGTCAACCATCTTTTTAGTTAGCATACATGGGATACTTAGTTAGTAACTATATTCCATTTTGAATAGATTGCATGGATTCAAGGTTTTCTAAATAGGGAAGCCTATAGTGAGGTTATATTTGTTAAATATTCTAAATGTAGTATGTTTTAACCATGTGCCTAAGATAAGTAAAGAGCATTATGTATGTATGGATGCTGTGAAGAGTTACGAAGGGTTAGACATTAAAGAATTGATTCTGGACCCATGTATGAGAAACCTTTTGTATAAGTACAATGTAATGAGTTGATCCCTATGTAATAATTATAAATCTATATGATTGTGTTATTAAATTATTTCTAGCATATTTATGTAGACTTTTGTATGGCTTATGATAAGGTTGAACTATATATAAGATTTTTTAGGCATGTGGCTATTTAAATTATGTAATAATTGATGAATCTATATTGTTAACTAGAAAGGAATTCATAAGAGAATCACACTAGTCCAAATATATATGGTTTTGGTAATTCTACTATAGGTCCTTAGGAATCTATTCTACTACCTATTAAGATTTCATTACCTCTCCCATAGTTGTCCTCGTAATTAGTAAGTTCTGGGAAATCAGGAACCTCTGCTAATAATGGTGCAATGAGCATGGATCTAGTATGGGTTGATAAAAAAAGGATATGCTTTAGTGGTTACCGAGTTAGATGGATTGGAATAATGGTGGGACCAAAAAATATTTGAGTTTGCATAGAAAGCAGTGACAAGGATAGGGTGTACCAAAAAGGAACTCATAGAACATCCTCTGTATGGTGATGTACATGAATTTTTTTGGTGTGAAATTTTGAGATTTCTTGCTACATGGTTGGTGAGATTAAAACATTTTTGTTTCCAAACAAGATCTGCATCTAAAATTTAATGGACTGCTAATCTAATTGAATAATTATAGAGCCTGGGGGTTACTTAGACCCATATGATTGATCACTAGATACAAATCACTATAGAGGGATATATAAAAAAATTTGTAATTCATGGTTATATTGCATTTGAAGCTACACAAGACTTATTCGTACAGGGGACTAGAGGAAAGTTTCTATAGTAAATACCAATTCTTATCAAGATGTTGGTCATTGAGAAATTCATAGTGCATGACCCATTCATGATGGAGTATTATTTTAGGTGATATGGGGATGTGTGCAGTCAGAAGGTGAGATGGTGTGAAGTTGATTGGGAAAGCTAGCTAATAGAAATTGGATGAGGAGGCCAGATGAAAGGGATTAAAAGAAGCTTGTAGATATCAAGGACTTCATGAATGACTATGAGTAGAGGTAAAGGTAGAAGTAAGAGTAGAGTTCAAATAATTGTGGGAGATCAAAAGGAGGAAGAACAAGTTGATGAAAGAATAGGAGAGAAAAGAGTCAATGAGTGAGAAGGACCCTAGATTAGTGAGATTGAATAGAAAGTAAATAATCAGGTAGAGGATGGTAATAAAGGAAAAATCATATAGGAAGGTAGTTTGATAGATGGTAGTAGATGACTATCGCTCAAGAAGACATCTTTCATCTTCATAGGAGAGTTGCTTGAATTTGGAGGCACGGTCAACTATGAGCATAGTACTGGCTGAACTTTTAGCACAAAGAGAATTAGATAAATATATATTTCACCCCCTCAACACACATCTATTGAGCCCATATTTTATATAAATACCCATATTTACATTCAACCATAGAGATTTGAAAGTTAGAGAGGGCAGGAGATCGAGGAATCAAGAAGAAATATCAAAGAATTAGTATATTCCAATTTTGAAATAAAAATACAAGGATTCAATGAATCATAGAAGAATTATTTAAGAGAGGTAGTGACTAATTTTAGTTACCCCTTATTTATTGAACAAGTTTTTGGTCAGGTGTCATAAATTGAAATTTTTGTTGAGGAGAATATAATGCAAATAAACACCATTATGGAGACCAAAGATGAGTCAGAGGCATTTTCTTCACCTGAGTGATCTCCATCCCCTCTATGATCTCAAGAATATTTTCTATTTTCACAAGGCTTCCCATATCTAATAGATACACTAATACTTGGATATAGTCCTATTGGGTCTGTAAGACCATCACCACAAAAACCACCAGTGATCACTCCTCTTCAAGTGACAATGCCATTTCCAACACCAAATTCTTTGATATCAATTCAATAAATTATAGTAATTGTTACCACCATCTAGAAGAGTGTAGATAATTATTCCTTTACAACTGACCCTATGAAATATGTCTTTACACCCAGGAACCTTTATCACACTATCACCCTATGATGGAATTGTGGATCTAGATCAATACTCACTTATGTGTGACATGAAATGGTAGGGTAAAGGCATTATAGATGAAAATATTAAGAAGTATGAGCTTATTGGTGCCTTATCTGGAAGAGCATTGGAGTTCATGTTCTATAGAGAATCAAGAACATCAAGTTTTGATGATGTGAAAAAGTGGCTAATTGTAAAGTTCAAGGTTAAGAAAAGTATGGGACAAACCATACAAGACCTCAAAAAAATTCATCAAGGTCTAAGAGAAACTATTCATGATTATGACCATATATTTTTTGATGTGGTTAACAATGTCAAATTTTCCTTAGAAGATAAAGATAAGGCCACTTGGTTCTTTGAAGGACTCCAACCAAAGATCCAGTTTATGATAGCATAAACCAAGTTAACTAATAAACCAAAAGATAGAACAAATATAGTACGAGTGGAGTAAATAAAAGATTATGGTATTCTGATAGAGAGAAAACCATAGTTAGAAATCACACTCCAAGATATTTTTTAGAGGTTAGAGGCTCCATAAAATACTACTGAGTGACGTAAAATTGATCTTTGATGTATTAGGTATGGTAAGGAAGGCCACCATAGGAATTAATGCCCAAAAGTATGTACAGAGTTTTGTGAAATCTATCACATAGTGGGGCACTCAATAGCTCATTATCACTTACTACAATAGTATGTAAGGGATCCATAGATTATGTATTGCAAATTTTACAAATCTACTAATCATGAAGATAAGGATTACATGGCTAAACAAGAATTTAAGGAAGAAATTACTAATAATATCTTCATAATAGCTACACAATAAGAACCAATGAATTCATAATCTATTAAGAGATTAGAAACCACTCCCACTAGTGTAGCATAGGCTGGATTCGCATGGTCTCAAAATGCATAACCATTTCAACCATAAAGATTGGCTAGTGGAGTTCAAGCTATGTAATTTCTACATTATGCTTACCAATCTACCTAAAATCCTGCACTTCCTCAAGCACAATAAGCTAGCTAGGATCCACATATAAATCAACCCCAATATGGTGGTTATGATAATCAATAATAGTAATAGGGGTGGAATGTACTATATGCCACAACAAACTTTGGGGCATAATAGGTAGATGGCTAAGGATTTCAAGGGAATAGAGGTGGATATTATGGTGGTGCATAGTGAGGATGTGGCAATGGTCCTATGCATGGAAAGGATTACCTCATTTAGATATGCCAACAAATTTTGACATATAAAAAGCTAAAGTAAATACATATCCAGAACTAGTAAAGGAGAAGGGACTCATGAAAGAAGCCATGCAAATTCTATAGAATATTCAATAGTAAGGTTTAACTGTAGTAGATGAAGTTGCACTTGATATGTAGATGTATGGGTAGATTATGTGAATCATGAAATAAGAGGGGGTTGTAACAACATTGGTAGACTTGATGAAATTAACTCTATGAAATGAAGATATATTATAGAATATCACTAATTTATTACACAATCTAATTGAATGTGCATACAAGGTAAATGAAAAGTCTGAGAAGATGGTTTGGTATGTTAAGATAAAGAAGTGATGGGATGTCAATGCTAGGTCAATATAGAGATAACTGGGTATGAGATACCAAGCATTGTGTTTAATTTTGGGAGCACTATGAATATGATCCCATGATCTACCTAGGAGGAAATTAGTAGACCATAATTAAGTTATAGCCCTATAACTCTTAGTTTGGTAGACTATGGTAGAATAGATCCCATAGGATGATTGGAATATGTGGAGATTAAATTCATAGACTTAACTCTACATGGTGATTTTAATATAATAGATATAAAGATAGATGAAACATACTACCCATATTTATTGGGGAAAAAGTGGGCCTATGATTGATAGATGACCATCAACATAGTAATAAATCAAATAAAGTTACACAAAGATGATCGTATAATCATCATCCCTCTTAATAGAGCTGCCAAATCATACATAATTCCTAGGGAACCTGATTCTCCCTATGTAGGAAAAGGCAATGTCTGGATGCAAATTATAACATATAGTGTACCTAATAAACAATGAAATATACCAATGAACCAGTACAACTCTCATTTATAAGAGCTAATAGCTACCAAATTATGTGATAAGTGTTCTTTAAAATCTTTGAATATTTTCACAAAAGAAGAAGATGAAATGAGATCTTTGTTAATAATTTGTGCACATGTTGGTGACTAGTAGGAACAACAAGACATTTTGAAAGCATTGAAACTTCTCCAAGATTACACAGATGTATTTCCAACCACTTTTGTATAAGTTAAAGGGGTGGATCCTTCTTTAGGGTAAATGCATATAGAAATCAAGGAAAGCACACAACCTATTAAGAAGAGGCCATACCATCTCAATCCTAACGTGAATATGAAAGTTAAATATGAATTAGATCATATGCAAAACACAAGAATAATATTTCCCATGGAAAAAGTAGATTGGGTAAGCCCTATGATCATATAACCAAATAAAATAGGTGAGATTCATATCTTTGGGGACTATCACATCTTAAATGATGTCTGCATTAATGATCCCTTTCCAATACCATTTACTAATGAAGTTTTGGAAGCTGTAGCTGGACATGAGGTGTATTCATTCACTGAAAGATTAGTGGGTATCATTAGATTCCCATCGTAACTAAGGATAGGACTAACATGACATTTGATATCAAATTATGGTCATTCGCATATAAGGTAATGCCATTTGGTCTAAAGAATGCACCTGCGAGTTTCTCTAAGGCCATAGTAACTATAATCAAGGATTTTATTCCTGATTTTATGGAGGCATATTTAGATGATTAGGCAATTTTATCATTGTTTTGAGAACATTTATCAAAATTAAGACTCATGTTGGAAAGATTTAGAGTGCTCAAGATTGTGTTTAATTTAAAAAATGGTTTATTTTTCACACCATTTGGTGTTCTTTTAGGCCATGTAGTGTGTAACAAGGGAATCTTGGTCGACCAACCAAAGATTATAGTGATAGTGAGTATGCCACCACTAAATTCCTCAATAGAAGTATGATCCTTTTTAGGAAACATAGGGTATTAACATAAATTCATAAAAGGGTATGCAACTATTTCAGCTCCAATGGAGAAATTATTGCACAAAGGTGTTCCTTTTGTATGGACAAAATATTTCAAAACAGATTTTATGGATCTAAAATATCAGTTGGTTACTATGCCAATCCTTATTTTTCCTTACTAGAGTAAACATTTCCATGTACATGTGGATGCATCAAGCACCTTAATTGGCACAATACTTGCATAGCTAGGCAAAAGAGGCTTGGACCATCCAATCCATTCTATAAGCCAAAAATTATCTATGGCCAAGGAGAACTATACCAAAACTGAAAGGGAAGCTCTAACAATTGTATTTTCCCAAAATTTAGGCATTATTTTTTGGCTACTGCATTTGAATTATTTATAAATCATCAAGCTTTGTGATATCTAGTAAACAAGCCATTGTTGGGAGGAAGGATATCTTGTTGGTTGATGCTTTTCTAAGAGTTTTATTTTTGAATCAATGTTAAATTATGGTGGTAAAACATTAGCCCTGATCATTTGAGCAGATTACATAATGGCGAGGACCCAGAGGATATCCCTAATGAGTCCCCTGATGCTCATTTGTTTAGAGTTTCTACGATTCTTGAACAATTAGTAAAAATTGCATAGTTCTTAGAGTACGGGACATTAACCACATATTACACTGAAAAAGAAAAGAAGCAACTCTTAACCAAGACACTTCCTTTTAGCATTATAAATGGATTTATCTATCATATGGGGAAAGATGAGCTTCTGCGATGAGTAACACTAAAGCATGAGCAAGTCCTAGAAGAGGCACATTAGGGCATTATGGGCATAAATTTTGTGGAGAAGCTACGATAAGGAAAATATTATAAAGTGGTATTTGGTGGCCACATATTTTTGAGGACACATAGAGGGTTTCCAAATAGTGTGATGTCTACCAATGTATGGGTAAACCCACTCAGAGGGACGAGATGCCTCTACATCCCATATTAGCATAATAACCATTTGAGTAGTGGGGAATTGATTTTGTTGGCCCCATTAATATAATAAATAAATTTAATAATGTAAGATACATAATCATTGTGATCAATTATTTTACTAAATGGGTAGAGGTTGCTACTACACCAAGCTAAGGGGCTAAATACACTACTAAGTTTTTGTACGAGAACATCATTACTTGGTATGGGTGCCCATTGCAATTCTTAAGTGATCAGGGTATGCATTTTTTGAATAAGACCATCAACATACTAAAAAAATAATTTATGATTTCCCATCATAAAGGCAAATCATATCATCCACAAGTGAATGGGCAAGCAGAGGTTACGAGTAAAGTTCTTGGGAAGCTACTGAAAAAGGTTTGTGATGTTAATAAATATGACTAGGAGGACCAACTTCTTATGGTACTATAGGCTGACCATACTCATTTTAGGCATACATTAGGGTTTACTCCATTCTAGTTGGATTATGGGATGGAATATGCCATGCCTAGCCTATGAGTTGTTAATGGAATGCATCTTAGTGATGCAAAATCACTTACAAATCAGTTGTTGGACCTCAACCATATGGATGAAGATAAGTGTAAAGCTATGTGGGCCTAGGGAATCAACAAAAGGATTCAAAAGGCATGGCATGACAAAAATATCCACATGAAAGAATTCCATATTAAGCAATTGATTTTGTTATATGATAGCTAGTTTTGTGCATTTCTTAGAAAACTCACCATTCAATGGAAAGGTCCATATATTGTTCATGAGATTTTGAAAAATGGGACTATAATTTTGTGAGATATAGAAGTTAATGTTTTGATCAAAAAGGTTAATTATTTTAGACTTATAGTTTACCATCATTAGATCCACATTGCATCAAGAAAGCGCAGTTTCGCACATCCAACATAGTTAGGAGAATTTCATTCATACAAGTTCTTTAATGTTTGGTTTACATTTTCTAGGTGTCACATGTTTTAGTAAGTTGATTGTTAGTAAATCATAGGGACAAATCCAATTTTGTAAAAATACATGATAGGCATGGTCCAGCAGGACTAGCACATGTTGGCTATCAAAGTCATTACAGGTGGACAAGATTCTAAGTGATGTCCTTGATGAAAGATAAGTGTGGGTCATCTATTAAGTTTGAGAACTATAATTTAACAAGATCTAGGGTTATGATTATGAATAACGGTTTCTAAAATGGGTTTTATGGCTAAATCATGTGCGTAAGTGGTTATAACATCACTGCCAGAGTTTTACATCACAATTAGGATCTCCTATAAAATAGATATAGCCAATGAAAAGATGATGACATGTCCCCTTAGACATTTTTTATAGCCATATTGGTGCCACATTGACTGCATTGAATGGCACATCTATCAAGATAAATTTTCTTATTATACATGAAATAATGGGGGTACAACATCAATTCAAATTTGAAGCCAGTTCATACAAGTGATTTATTTTATGATCCCAAATATTAAATGCATAATATCGAAGGGCCAAGTGAACAAAAAAGTGTATAAACAATTCATTTCATGGCATTATAGAGTACTAAATATTGTTAATTGAGCTCTGTAATTGTTATTTTAGGTTTACTTTCTTAGCATTGTACACTTCCAATGTTTATCTCAATCAATAATCATGGCCACCTCTCCTAGTGCTGCTAAGTTTGAGCATAAATTAAAAAAGAGACTTGCCACTTTGAAGGAAGATTTGGGGATAGGAGTCTTGTTGCAATAAATAAAGTTATTTGATCCTCATGGTAGTGTTATGGTGCAACATGCATGAAATATATTATTTACACTAAATGACCTGTTACCTCATTTGGCTAGCTCATACATTGAACACCTCATACGATTACCCATTTTTGGGGATTGGTCTAGCATAATGTAGTTGTTATTGGCATGGTATAACCAATATTGTATTCATTTATCACAAGATGTAAAAGTGTACTTGTCCATATCAGTAATGGCTTATGTAGTTGAGATACCTGCAAGAGGCAAACCCCTCGTGGAGTATAAGTCTAAAGCACCACCATTCTCTACCAAAATCAAAGCCACTATAGTTATAGGGAACTATGGTATTCCACTTGAAACTTTCCTTGATGAATCAGTGCAGTTGTTAGTCAAATGTATTTTTCAATGGTTTTGGTAGACTACTAAGGACATGACCAAGGCTACCAAGGGTGTGGTCAACATCATGCATCGAATGATCCATGGTGGAGAAGAGTTTAATTAGATAGAATTCCTTCTTATGGAATTGGAATAGAATATTGCCAAATTCTTGGGCATTATAAAGAACACCTTCTAGTACCAATTTTTGGTATGTTTCCTCATCTTCACTCAATAGAAATCATCATTCATGCAAATTCACCTAGACATTAACTATTATCCTGATGAACACTTTGTTAATTTGGTCACTTCTTTTGCAAATCACTATCAGGATCAAGTACCTTTATTTGATAATTGGGAAAATGATCTCATTTAGATGGGCACTATACATCTACGGATCCCACTAGATGATATGAAATTCTAGGGCCAACATGTTGTGACTCAATGCCTTTCAGAGGGAACATCTATTTGGATCTATGAACTCCTACCAATGGCTATCATGCCATTGGGATTCTTCTTAGACATGTCTACTACACAGTGGGAGGTGGCATTGTAGAAAGCCTAGTTTGCAAAGCAGGATACACCTCTTCAAGTTATTCCTCTTGAAGTAGCACCTCCAATTTTGTCTGTTGTACCCATAAAGTTACCATAATGCAAAAAAGGGTAAACAACCAGTTGACCACAACCTACCTTCACCTCCTTGACACAAAATAAGGAGCTAGGATTTTTGGTACAATGATCCTCATGTCTCAAAGATTGTGTCCTAGTTTGATTGGCTTGAGTTGTGGACTAATACAACCAAAGTATACCACCTAATGTTGGAAAACATAGCAGGTGACTTATACAAGTATGAGATTGAGAAATAATTTTTCTTTTGTAAGGCTACACAAACTGTGCAGATCCACATCAAGTTGCCACCAGAGTTATGGGTTTCCCTTCCACCTTATCCACCATCAATTATGGTGGACCCCTTGGGTGAAAAAACAAGTATTTAATAGGCTCAAATGGGCCCTATACGTGGTATCTTATTTGGTGGCACACCTTTGCTATAAGCCCTACATATCCTACTAGAAAGTTCACCCGAGTCTACACTAAGGTACAAGAGGTCCACATGTAGGTTTCACATGGTGAAGGAGGACCCTAAGGAATTAGACATTATTGAAATGGATTGCATTAGATCTATCAAAACCACTTCTTAGCCTTCGATGTTGTCTAGTTCCTGGATCAAGACAACGTCTCCATAAGTAGTTGTATAGGATATTTCCTACGGTTTATTGAAGAAGGGAAAAGTTTCATGCTCTTAGATTCAGATGGCTACACATTATTCCTATTTTCTAAAATTTGATGAACCACCTTTTGATGCTGAGGAAGTCATGCCTAAGTCTCTAACTAAGGAAGAGAAACAAGCTGCTTGAAAAGAAGTTGATCACGCTACTACCTGATGATGTCGATAGGAGATAAAGAAAAGGGCTAAGGCTAAAGCTACATAGAAGATACAAGATATATAGGTATGGGATCAAGATCCTACCACTCAAAATTCTCTAGAGGTAGCTACCATGATGCAAGCTACCCTAACTACTGACCAATAAGTTATGGATGATGAACCCCCTCAACAAGATATTATAAAGATAACACAATAGTTCAACATTGAGATCGACCAGGAAGTTTAACACCCACATATGAAAGATATCATATATGTGCCTAAGGAAGTCAAAGTTATTAATGTTGATGCTGAAGCTTAGTCCAACCAATAACATTCTCAACCATTCATTTCATATGTGGAGTAACCATTGTTGGCTACTAGTGAGACTCCATTTTTAACCATCATATAATTTCCTTCTGTTTAATGTCTTTAGATCCTTTACCATGCAATACATCATAGTTAATTATGTAACCCTCATCTATTTCAACTAGTTTGTCCTTGATTTCCATGTTGGATGTGCCTATACCACTAGCTCAAAGAATGATGTTTTTATTGCTGCTTACTCCTCTCCAATATGCACCAATCCCTCTTTTGGCCACTTCTTTGGATAGCACACTATTCTTAATAGATATTTCTCTTGATGTTACTCATCTATCATGAGTAAAAAAATTAAAGGTGTGATTGCATTCTAAGAATCTTTATCACAGTAAGCTCAATATTTGGTCCAAAAAGTTTCATAGTTAGACACTAAAAATGCTATGTTACGACATGCCCTTCAACATGCATGTAATACTCTATAGATTACTTATTATAAACTTGTTCAGTAGGTCACTATGGATCCTAGTTAATCTTTTCTGAACCACCTTCCTTTTATTCTTAATCAATTAGTCTAGGACTGGGAGCATAAGAAACTACATATGCAATATGCCTAACAAGGATCAATGATCAGAGCTAAGACTCACACATTGTGAGAGTTACTTATCAAGTATCAGATGAAACATGGTGTGAATATGTAGCAAGTCTAGTATATTAATCATAATCTATTGGATTGGTGATAACTTCAAGGTGTTTAGACTGGTCAACATGTTGATTTTGCTATTGTGTAGACTGATTCTATAGAATTTTTGAACCCATAAACTACCCCCAATTTATGAATGATACATTAAATGCCTCTATTAGTGCATGAGTTGTAGTTACTGATAAAATGGTAGGGTGGAAGACTCGGGTGAAGCATAATGCCTTTGTTATAGTTCAAGTGAATAAATATGTAGACCATCTCACCTTGATTTTAGGTGATATTGATGATAAGGTTGCGACTACCAACGTTACTTCTGATTCATGTGATGATGCTGATTTTTAGCATTTGTTGTATGCCCAAGATCCCTTATGTACATTAGTTTGGGTATTTTAAGAAGCTTAATTAAAGTGGCACACTTATAAGAAGGACTTGGCTATGTTAGATGTCTCCATTTCTCTAATGGTTTAATGATCCTATTTTTATTCCCCTAGTCAACTTTTAGTGGTTTTACAACAAAATAAGGCCACCTCTTCCATGACATAGTCTTTCATTGTTCCTCTTCCATCCTCTTCATTGTCTTAAGTGTTATATAGGTTAAGTTCTTTGGCTTATTTTGTTCCCTCTATTATTTTGGTTCAAATAGATTAGGTTGGTTGAAAACTTAGAAAGGGGACCAATTGATCTCAGTAGCTTACTAAAAACCCAAAGGGGTGGTAGGTTACTCTACTATGTTCTTTATTGAGGATAGGTGATGTTAAATTTTGCTCCTTCTAGATTTTTTTTTCTATGTTGTCTTGGGATGAGACAACTAATTAAGTCTAGGAAAGTGTTAGTAGGATAGTATGGATACAAGGTGTCATCGTAACATAATGACATGTCAATAGTCTATAAGGTGTCATCATAGCATAAATACATGTCATCCATCTTCTTCATCGGCATACATGGGATACTTATTCAATAACTATATTCTATTTTGAATAGATTGCATGGATTCAATGTTTTCTAAGTAGGGAAGCCTATAATGAGGTTATATTTGTTGAAGATTTGAAATGTAGTCTGTTGTAGCCATGTGCCTAAGATAGGTAAAGTGAATTATGTATATATGGAAGCTACAAATATTTTTAGAGGGTTAGACATTAAATAATTAATTTTTGACCCATGTAGGAGAAACGTTTTGTATAAGTGCAATGTAATGAGTTGATCCATATGTAATAAATATCTATTTCTATGATTATGTTATTAAATTATTTTTGGAATATTTTTGTAGACTTTTATATTATCTATGATAAGGTTACACTATATATAAGATTTTTTAGGCATGTGGCTATTTAAATTATGTAATAATTGATGAATCTAGATTGTTAACTACAAAGGAATTCATACGAGAATCACACTAGTCCAAATGTCTATGGTTTTGGTAATTCTATTATATGTCCTTAGGAATATGTGTTTCTACCAATTAAGATCCGATTACCTCTCCCACAGTTTTCTTTGTAATTAGAAAGTTATGAGAAACTAGGAAACTCTGTTAAGATTATGCCTAATTCTACATGTGTAAGACTTGTTTTAACCATGAATTGATCTTAATGATGGCACTTGGCCATATGGAATAATTAGTTTGGTTATTAGTTCAAACCAAGAGTATCTGAGTTCTAACCATTTTGAAATGTTTCCCCTAGAATTTTACATTTGATAAGGTCAACATACACCCATTTTTTAAAAATGAGGACCCTTGTTCAATTATGCAAATTATGTTATAAATTGATATTAAAATTGATCAAAATTTCATTTTTGAATATTATGTTTGCTTCAAATTCCATTGGAATTTAATTTTCATTTGACTTTATCTAATATTGCTAAGGCTTGATCTTTGTTTCCATGTTACAGGTTTAATGGAGTCCCATTCAAATAATCATTGTCAGGGTTTTGTGTTTTAATTGATAAATTAACCCTTAGATAGTTAAATAATGTGATCTCAATTTATTCTTATATATTAACCTTTGGTAATAATTGATTAATTGAATCTATGTATAAATAATGTTAAAAAACCTTAATCTAATTGTGTTAGTCTAAGTGCCTTTGTAATAGATTCAAATTTACGTAGGATCATATTTATATGGGAACATTTTTATATTTTATACCTAGTTTAAAACTTTAGCCTAAGTCCTAATTGTATTTATTAATACAACTAAGACCTTAGTCTAAAATTTTATACTAAGTTTATACATATTTCTTGATAACTTATCTTTAATTTTATATTCATAGGTTTTAATTAAACTCAAAGATGCCAAGTGTCAAGATCTCAGAGCTGGAAGAAAAGATCGACAACTTTGTAGGTAAAGCTAAAAGCCAATAAGTCAAGGAGATAATTGATGGTGTGCATTAGTTCATGCAACAAAGATCTAATGGAAAGAAAATAATCAAATTGTCAAAGAAACTACGAAGGAATGTGAGATCGATAAGTGTCATGATCTTGATAAAGTTGAAATAGATTGAAGATCCATGGTTGATCATGAATCTAGTAGATCGATGACATGAATGAAGGTAGAATTTTCAAATGGTTCATATCAAAAGTGGTAATGATACATGTTACAACCATGATAAATTAAATTGAGATTGATGAATAGTGTTCAAGCTCCAGATCAAGATTAATGGTGTAAAGTAGGTTAATACGTCATTTTCCTAGATGAAATGAGAAGCCACCATATGGAATAAAGGTGATATGTGGTGGAGTGTGTGTTTAAGGTATACAGAGAGCCTATAGAGCTACCAAGTAGCACACTCTCAAGAACTCAGATGGAAGATCGATATCCCAGGATAGAGTCAAGGTTGGGAATACTTTTAAGGGATCAATGGTCCAAATTGATCAAGACTCAAGATTGCATGTGAAGTTGACATGTATCCAAAAGTGATAAATGGTTTTTTTAAATAAATGAACAGTGTGACATGGCAAAAGCACATAGGTAGAACACATTAAATTGGGAGATCTTGTGGAACCCATCATATGAAAGGTACAAATGTGCAATCTAAATGCAAAATCTAAGTCACGAAGCTCATAGTTCAAAGTTGATTTCCACCTTTGAAGATCTGTGCAAACCTCCAAAAAACCATATAATGTATAGATTTCCCCAATTTTCTTTGTTTTCATTACAATTGAGCTGAAAGAGGTAGAATATTCTTTGTAATTACATAACTCAATTAATGGCAACCCAAAAACATGTTTCAAAGGAAGATGTGGAGCTATATTTGACAATTTTTTTTGAGGGATGTGTGTTTAAAGACATTGAGTTCGTTGCCACTTGTTTAAACTCAATAGATAATAATTGGTCTAAATTGTTTGGGACCATTGAGAACCAACTAGCCATTACCAAGGAATAAGAGAAGAATCTCTCTACTAAGAGAATATATGATGACATCATAGCAATCCAAATGACTGGTCTACATTATGCAATAATGGAATTAGAGGTACGCCATTGCATTGATATTCTTTCTCCCATTTTTAAGGAAGCTAAGATAGACAAGGTCATTTTAATTAATGAACATAATCATAGAAAAAGTGGATTAAATTTTTTCTATTGCATTTGTGTCCTATTATAAATTTCCTAAACCCAAAATTGAGATAGAATCTATCAATTCTTAGGTTAAAGAACACAATTTGATGGACACCCTTACCATGTGGTTAGATTTTGAGAACCAAGACTTTTTAGACATCAATAAAAAAATTCCTATCAACTAGTTTATACTAGGGGTTAGGATGATAATGAGAATGTTGAACAAGTTATGTGTAAATGCAACCACTAAATATATAGACCTAGTATGGGTGTCCATGCTCTACTTTATTTTAAAAAAAGTAATTATCCCTCTTTGAAATAGTTAGTATCTCATTGAGTAGATAAATCTGTGTAATTAGGCATAGAATAAACTCAGTTTTACATGTTTTCTTACCTCCTAGATGCCCTATGTGTAACAACAAATATTACAAATCAAAGGGAATGGTATCTAAGTGAAACCCAAACTATTTCATAGTGCTATTCAAAGTTACACATCTTTAAATACAAGGATCATATTCAGATCATATGTGATTATGTCTACCTAGCTCTGAGTGAGGCCATAACTGACATTCCCATGGAGAGATTAAGGCCTCTAATCAAGAAAAACATAGAATAAATGGGAGATATATGGTTATATCCAGATTGTATAGTCATCAAGATTGAGATAATTCAAAATTCTCTCCTCAAACTACCTATCCATTTTCTTGATAAGTTGGCTAATTAAGAGATAGTCTATTAATTGTTCCATGGTGTTGATGGTATTTGTAAAACCAAAAGGAATGGACTCTTTCACAACCTCCCTATGACTATTGGCAAGACAAACTTCAAATAGTTGGATCACATTGAGATAACATCAAAGCATATATCATCTTTCAATATACATATTGATGAACTTAGACAGTAAGACCCCTAGGGAAAGGTTAAGGAGCATTTGAAACACAATGGGATGATGAATGTTCCCTATGAATATGATCCTTTTGACTTTGATCCTATATACACTAAGGCATATACTTACTTTGAATTCACTAGAAGGTTGAAGGAACACAACCTGAGGCTTAAGTCAAGACTAGAGAGAAATAAAAAAATTGATGATAAATGGCAATTAGTTACCAAGAAATATAATTTGATTAGTGGTAAACCTTATAGACCTCCATTATTAAGTGCAAAAGATAAGAAATAAATATAGCATAGGCCTAAGGAGAAAAGGCTAGATGAAATTCACACAAATTTATCAATCCCTGAATCATACAAGATAGTAGAGCATGATCTACCTTTCGAGGAGGTTCATATGATATCCCTTGATCCTAATGAGACTATTGAATATGAATTAAATATGATATCCATGTTATATTATACCAAGTCATATGATGAAGAGATAAATGTTGAGGAAGACAAGGAAGAGAAGGGAAAAGAAAAACTATTGGACTTGGTAGTTTTCAATCCTCTAAAAAGGAAAGCTGAGACATCCATTGTCTCAAAGACAAAGAGACCTAAAATGACTATCACTACTGCTTTAAGTGAAGTCAATCTATTCAGTGAGGAAAACATACTATATGGCCCACCTATTCTAGAATGGCTATTGTATGAACCTAGATTGGGGAGAGTGCCTACTATGCATCATCCTTGGCCTATGATGAAAGCTATTAGCATTCCTATGCATCAAGATCTTAAGCTATGGATCATTACTCTAAATCAAGGAGACTAGCTACACCAAGTGATTCAACAACTTCATCATAAATGGAGGTCCCTATCCCACATGTGACCTAATCTATAGTTGGAATCAAGTATGATCTAGAGACTCCCAATTTACAAAGAGTCACTGAGAAAGAAGTCATACAAGGTGGTGAGGAGGTGACATATCAAAGGGTAGAACCTTTGACTTATCTGACTTAGAAGGAAAGATAGAGGCCAAGTGAAGATCTAATTTTTGAATAAGATGTCTTGGAGTTGGACCAAGCACATTCATAATAGATATGGGCTTCTATCAAAGGCCTAAAATAGAAGAACAAGAATTTATAAGAATAGTCTATCTTGTCAGTACTAAGAGACATGGTCAAGTAGTTTCAAATAACCATGTTTACTTATTCAGTTCTTTGAAGATAGTAAAGTTCAAGCAAGACTTGGTAAACAAACAGGGTACTTTGGCTACAGGCCAAGTTGGCCAATGACAAGATTCAAGACACAAGGTAAAGGATTCGATCAATTTTTTGATAGAGGATCAAATTCCTAAATTTAGAAAAGTTAGCTTAATCCATTTGAATATGGCTATGGAAATATTGGTAGATAAGATCAAGGTGTTAATCAAATAGTCCAGGGGCTTGGGAGATATCTCTAATGATCTCCAATAGTTATAAAATATAATTATGCACATACTTGGGAGTTTGATCAAGGATCCTACTTCACTTAGTCCCCTTGGCTTGATCATTGATGAGGAGTTCAAACATAAAACTACTCAGTTTATGCATGAGGTAAAGAATCAAAGCCAATGCAAGACTTGTGTAGATAATAAAAGGATCATGAACATGGTTTTATCAATTGAAAAGAATATGGGAGATGCTAGGAGCATCAAGGAAGCATTAGACAAGGTAGCCAAGGACCTCAAAGACCTGGAAGATCAAAAAGGAAGATTTTCATGGAACCCATTGTCGACCTCAAGCTAATTGATGAGTAACACTATAGAGTGAAGATCCTATAGTAAAGATAAAGGACTATAACAAAAAAAGAGTCTCAAATTCAAATTGGTTAACTTAAGTATATCCATTTTGTAACTTTAAATGTATATTATTTTGAAAAAGGAATATTCTCTTTGTAAAAGCATGTGTACTATTGTAAATTGCATTATTTATAGGTCAATCTTTTTGAAAGTGTCATTAATTAAAGAACATTATAGAATGACAACTATCATATACACTTGTGCAATTATCATTTGACATGATTGACCGGAATACCTCCTTAGTCTTATATAAAAGGGGTATTGTCATTTGTTAAGAGGAGGAAAATTTTGAGAAAAAAACTTTGTGTAAACTTTGAGAAATTAATACAAGCAAGGAATTATGCAAATATTGTCCAATTTTTGTTTGTGTGTTTACTATTATGGATGCTCTCTCAATTATCTTTTTGGATGTCTAGATTTGAATTATTTTTATGGATTCTTGATGTGTTCATATGAATGTAGATTTGTCAATTTGTGCTTAAGCTAGGTTGATTAAATTATTTTAATTTCATTTCATTTTCCATGCTTTATTTACAGATGTGCTAATGTAATTTGTTTGTGGAAGTAAATCTCTAAAGTGAACTTGACTTCTTATTTGCATTATTTCATTTTTTCCTTAGACATTTGCTTGATATATGGTAGGATCTATGCCTTTGAAATTTCATGTCATATATTGGTTTAGTACATGTCTTGATGAAGTTTAAGCTCTATCACAATGTATAGATTGAAAATCTGAACACCTTCTTTTTTCCCTACCCTTCCTTTTGCCTATTTTTTAATCGACTCACTTTAGTTTAGCTTCCATTATAAATATACATACTAGATTAGACTTTAGACTGAGTTTATGATCATAATTCACTCTAATTAGTTCAAATCATCTTCATCTTTCATAAGAAAGCTATTAAGTAATGGTTTCTCCCAACAACCAAGTAATTATATTACAATTTTTTTTTAAATAGTTCATTTGCTTTGCCACTTTTCCACCAAAGATATCAGGAATATCAAAACCATTTACTCATGCAATGGATTATTTGAATCTATAAATGAGAAATGTTTTGAAACACTTTGAACCTCTATTATACACTTTCAAGCACCAACAATATCATCCCTATTTTGGAGCCCAAGTTAAAATCTCCTTACCAAATGATGACAAATGAGTTATTCAAGTTGAAGGCTCAATTGCAAGAACTATTATCTAAATGTCTTATCCATATAAATGTATATCCTTGGGGTGCTCTAATGTTTTATTATTGAAATGAAAGATGACACCATTAGGATTTGTATTGACCATAGGATGATCAATAAAGAAATAATGAAGAATAGATATCCCTTTTCATGCATTGATGATCTCTATGATCAAATATTAGGAATGATAGTATTTTACAAAATAAATTTGAGACTAGGTTATCATCAGTTGAGGACTTAGGAAGGAGACATTCCAAAAACTATGTTTAGGACTCGTTATGGGAATTATGATTTCAAAGTTCTTCCCTTTGGACTTATTAATGCTTAGACGACATTTGAACATAATGAATAACATATTCAAGGACTATTTAGACAACTTTGATTTGGTATTTTTGGATGGAATTTTAATTTATTCAAAATTTGAAGAGGAACATGTCCAACATTTGAGGTTAGTGATGCAATGGTTGAGAGAGAATAAGATTTATGGAAAGATATCCAAATGCATTTTATTTTAGAAGAGAGTGCATTATTTAGGACACATGATTTCAAATGAGGGTATTTTAGTTGACCCTAAAAATATTCAATCCATCATGGAATGGCCATCTCTTAAGAATGTTCATGAAGTCTGTAGTTTCATGGGTTTAATGGATATTACAAAAAAATTGTGGAAGGGTTTTCTAAGATAGGAAACCCAATCACTTCCTTATATTTGAAGAAACAAAAGTTCATTTGAATAGAGAAGTGTGAGCAAATTTTTAACTCTTGAAAGAGAATTTAACATCTGCACCTGTGTTAAAGGTTTTAGACCCAAATGACAACTTTACAGTGATTATAAATGCATGAGGAAGGATTTTGGGGTGTGTTGATGTAAGATGGACATATAGTAGCCTATGAATCTAGGAAACTCAAGCCATATTAGTTAAACTATAAGTCCCATGACTTAGATCTAGAAGCTATTGTATATGCACTACTTATGTGGTGACATTTTTTGTTAGGAAAACCATTTCAACTTAGAATAGATAACCTGGGGTTGTAATATATTTTGACTCAACATACCCTTAATGCACAGTAAAGGCATTGGTTAGAATTTTTGTGTGAGTAATATTTTTATATATAATATATTAATGGAAAGGAAAATATAGTAGCAGATGCCCTTAGTTGGAGGAAATATATATCTACCATGGCAATAGTGAGGATCACTTTTTGTGAACAAAATTTGTGTCAACTACCATCAGATGAGTTTTATAATTAGGTTAAGCCAATTTTAAAGGCTAATAGTCAAGATCATAAGTATGAGGTCTATCAAATTGAAGGAAAGGGACTCCTTAAATTCAAGGGAAATATTTATGTGCTAAACTTTGGTGGTTTATGAACCATAGTACTGGAGGAGTCACATAGTGCTCCTTACTTAGGTCACTCAGGGGTGATTAAGATGTTATCTAATATCAAAAAGTTGTGTTTTGGTCTAGGTCTCAAGAGAGATGCTACTAATTTTGTGATGAGATTTTTAGAGTGCTAGCGAGTCAAGGTTGAACACATGCATCTATCAAGGTTTTTATATCCCCATCATGCTCTAGAATAGAAATGGCAGGTTATTAGTATGAATTTTGTTCATGGAATTCCCTTGTCAAATAACAAGCATGATGTGATCTTGGTTTTAGTGGAAAAACTCACCAATGTTACTCACTTTATTCAAGAGAATCCATAGATGGATCACCAATGTTGGAAATAAGGTTTGTGCAATAAATTTTTAGATTGCATGGAGTACCAAAACATTTTATATTAGGATAATTTCATGACTTCAAGGTTTTGGTAGACCTTGCATGTAATTTTTGAAATGAAAGTTAATTTCAATTCCACTTGTCATCCTGAGACTGATAGAAAAATATAATGGGTAAATCAAGTTCTATAAGACATATTACATATGTATTACATTGATGAACAATACAAGTGGGAGGAGTAATTATCTTTAGTAAAGTTTGCATATAAAAATTCACATCATTAAAATCTTATCATGGCTCCTTTTGAGTCACTTTATGGTAGAAAGTGTCTTACCCCTCTTATTTGGGATAATCTAGGTGATAGAGTTGTGATTTGAAATGCTCTAGGATATGGAGGAACAAGTCATACTCATTTAGAAAAGACTGTTCAAATTTGTAGATAAGAAAAAGAGATATGTTGATAGGAAGAGGAATCCCAGACTTTTTGAAGTAGGTGATAAAGTTTTTTCTAAGGATAAAACCCCAAAATAGTTCTATCAAGTTTGAAAATTCTTTTAAACTATCACTGATATGTGTAGGACCCTTTGACATCATTGAGATTATTAACCTAGTTGCCTATATATTTTCACTACCATAGACACATTTTCAAATTTAGAATGTTTTTCATGTTTCATTGTTGAAATGTTATCATGTAGATGTTTCTCATGTTATTGATTGGAAAACCTTATAGGTGCATGATCTGGGAGTGGCTCTGGTAGAGCCCCCATTGGTTATTGATACTCAAAAAATGACTTTGTGAAACAGGGAAGTCCCATAATGTAAGGTCGAGTGGGACCAATATTATGAGGAGAGTGCAATATGGGAAGACTATGATGAAGTCTTCAAATATTTTCCACTTCTTTTTACTTAGTTTCTTACATTAGTAGTCATTGTGTTGATGTCTCTCCCAAGAGGGGAGGATGTCCTATCCTATTTTTATATGCATGTCATAATTTCTTACTCATGTCAACATGGTGTGTCATGTAAACTTATCTAAATAAACATGTGATGTTTATTTACTATTTGAGTGCCTGTATCTATTATGAAAATGAATAACTGCATTCTTAATATGATTATTACTATGCATTATATTGATAAGGGATTTAAAATGATTAATGATATGTACATAGATCTAATGTAAATTTGACTTTAAATTGTGTAGGGAAAGAAAATAGGTTTGTAAGTGATGCAGGAATGTGTTAATGATATAACATTATCATACTTGCATAGTTAATATATATTTGGATTTATTAACTATTAATGGGTGTTGTCATAGAGTGTGTTTATAGCACAAGTTGCTCCAACCCTATAGAAAGGGAGAGTATCATCTAGGAGACTTGGAATATATAAGATGTCAAAAAAAATAATGAGGATGTGTTGATGGAGTGAACTAAGTTTGCCATAGGAATTATATAAACAAGATAGTTGTAGTACTTACCTTTTTGATCGACCCTCTTTTAGTACGCTAGTTTTTTTTTAATCAACCAAATCAGGATGAGAGTGTGCATGAACTTAGTGTGCTAAATTAAATATGGTTTCCCTTTATACAATAATTGAAGGACTATTTTATGGTTTCATGATTAGTGAGGTGTTCACCTTGCCTTTAGACCATAAATAATTATTTGATGATAATAATAATAATAATAAGAATAATAATAATAATAATAATAATAATTATTATTATAATAATAATATTTTTTCTAATAGCTTTTTTAGGTTTGAAAGGAATCTAACTTAGCATTGAACATGCATGACCATCTAAAAGGAGGCATTAAATGATTCTAGTTGAAACTATTTTCCCACATGGAGAAAGGAACCTATTTTATAATTAGACTCTTCTAAAAATTTAATGCATTCAACTAAAATTTGGAATTTCATCACAATGAGCTTCCTTAGAAATAAAAGTCTATAAAAGGCATTTAATGCAGTCATTGAAGGATGAAAATAAGTAAGTGTTACTAGAATGAAAAGGGGGGCATGCCAAAGAAGAGGGAGCTGGGTGAAAGAGGAATAAATTCTTGGGAGAGAAGACATTGTTTGGGGAAAAGTGTTAATGGAGGTCAATAGGGGACATTCTAGGATATTGATTGGAGAGGAAGCAAGGCGTAGATGGAGGGAGATAGTTTGTGAGAATAATTTTATTATTTACTAGGCTAGTTTATTTCTGGATTTCTCTTTTCTATTCATATCTAAATCACTCTATAGTTTTGCCTTTGAATTTTTGTGATTACATGTTTTTCTTATGTATTTTATTGCCTCATTATTCCTATGATTAGATCCTATAAATTTACCATAAAATTTATATTGTATGGTTAATTTTCTATTTGTATTTTCATCTCAATTTGGATGGAATAATCATATTATGATTTAGATGAAGTTCCATATATCATGTTATATTTATGTTCAAATCCTCTCTAACTTAAATGTCGCACTATTTACCTAAAAATAGATTAAATTGTATTTGTTGAATAGTTTTGATGAGTAAATTATATACTGATCTAACTATTGTAGTTTATCTTAATTGATCATTCAGCTATGGCACCCTATAAAATCACCATCCAAAATAAAACCATGGTATTTTGTTTTAATCACATGAAGTATACAAATGCCAAACATTCTATAATAATATAAATAATGGCATTCTAAAAACATTCTAACAATAATTATTATGATGTTTAACAACTGAGTGAAGGATGGAGTATAGAAGTCAATCTACCTTATATTTTTATCAACTAAAATAATTTTTTATAAGCTAATTTGGTGTATTATCCCATGTAACACAAATATGATTCATAACCATTGATTTTTACAAGCAACTCATTGAATATGATAAAACTATAACCAATACCCATCACCCTTGACTTCTATATGATCATTTATGTAGCTAATTACTGAATCTTGTCTACTTATAAGTATTAGCCCTTCAAAATCTTATTATTTGAATATATAATACATCCAAGATAATAGAAAATGTAGCCACAAACCTGGGTAAAAACTTATAAAAAAATGCACAGTCTAGGGAAGTCTGTAATGCAACATTGTCCATTGAAGCTTATTATTTGGTGATTTTAAATAAAAAAATTTAAAATTACCTAGGCACAATCCTAGAAATATAGTGTCATTTTATTTTAGCTAAGTGTTGTTTTAAACAAAAAAATTAGAGTCTAAATATATTACTTGTTAAGGATAACATTATAGTAGTATGGCATCCTAGGTAAGAAGTCTATGGATTGCAGTAATTAATAATATCAAATGGAGATTTACCTCTTAGGCATTAGTAAGACCTAACAGGAAGGATTATCAAATTTTATCATCATATTCAGGTCTTTGATTAAGTGGCGTGTCATTTTTCAAATGCTTTTTATGGTATGGCATCATAGGTAAAAATATGTATTTGACTATATCAAAAGCTAGACTAAATGTAAATAAAGACCCACAAATAGGACATCAAGATATAAAACCAGTATGGTACATTAGGATTTTTATGCCATCCTTAAATAATTTATAGCTTAGTCTTAGTTTTAATAGCTAGATGGGATTTTCAAAATAAATGCCTCCCTATCACCTAATCAGATGGTAATAATTGACAATATGGTGAAGTCCTATAACATTAATATGGTGCAAACCTGAATAATTTCCTTATGTGGTTACTAAATTAAAATTTTAAATCATGAATGTTACATCCTGATTCATCACTATGTAAATTTACTTGATTATCCATGGATTTTTATGGTTTATTTGGTTATCATTAGCTATGTTGTAAGTCATATGTTGTTATGGGATAGTTGTATGTTGTTTTGGCTTCATGATTTCATTGTTAACAACTTAACTGTATTGTATATCCTTTACATGGTGATCATGTTGATTTATTATTTCAATAATGTTTAATGAGATATGTCACGATGTTATGGACTAACTTCCTACTTGTTATGAGTTTGACGAAGGATAGATTCATCTCTTAGAACATGATGGAGGGAGAGCATCATTAGAGAGGCTGATATAGATGGAGGTGTTGGGGAATGATAGAATAATGGGTAGAACCTTGCACACACCACATTAAATAGCACTCATTATATGTATAATTTCAATGGTCAACAATGGTACATTCTTTATGTTATCTACATTTGGATAATCATTTATGCATATTAGTTGTGTGTGTTAGTTAATTTTAATGCTTATGTGAAATTAATCTTTTGTGATCTCATTGTGATTGTTATATGTAGATTGGATGAATAATGATACTGTGCATTATGTCATGTTATTCCTAATTACTAATGTTTACAAGAGTGTAAATTAGTGTGAATAGTACCATGTTACTATGGTATATAGACTAACCATAATGTCTTTGCAATGTTTTTAAACATTAGCTTGTTATCATATGATATTTGAGAATATCAACATATGCCTTAATATATGAGGATAAAAAAACATAGGTATTTAAAATTAGTATCAATGTGTATTAAGTCATTTAGGAAAAACATATAGAAATGGGAAAATCTTCATAGAACTTCATAAAGAAAGAAAAACAATAAATTAATTGTATTTCATTATACTTAGAAGATAAGAAGAAGAAAATAAAAGAAAGTACAATAAAGAGATAAAAAGGGAAAAGTAAAGCTTTTACATGAAAGGAAGGAATAGTAAGCTTTAAAAAAAAGATAAGCTTTAATAGAAAAAAATAAATAAACATATTCATACAAGGAAAGTTGGTGACTTGGGAGTTTTTAAAAAGTATATATTTAAAAAAATAAAAGACATTCCAAAAAGAAAAGAAAGAAAGTAGGGGCACATAGCTTAGAGAGGAGGATAAGAGGAGGAGAAGAAAAGGAGAGGAAGAAGTGTGAATTGGTAGAGGGAAGGCACAAAGCATGGTAGAGGAGAGGATATGAGAAGAAGAAGGGAAAAAAGGAAGAAGGGAGAGTAATTTTGGTATAATCTAGCACCATAAAAAGGTTGGTGATGTATTAGATTTATAAATTAGAAAAATTTACAATTATTTAGTGTTTGATTTACATTTAAATAGTTAATGGTGTGAATGGTCAGGTAAAAACCATGAAACTAAATAATTTGATCTGTGTGTAAAATATTCCCATAGTTGAGCTTTAACTTGGTCACATTAATAATATTGCCTTATGGTTTGAGTCCTGAGCCTTTCTAGCTTATTATAATTCCCATTAAAACTATATTTCTTTACAACCATATTGCATTATTCCTAATTCTCAACTGTATTGGTGAATTCAATAGGAGTTTATCCGAATTCAAATATTTTGACTTATATAAAGAGTATATCCAAACACAACTATTAATATATAATAAATGATGGCATAATTTATATATTGTGATAATTCTATGTGGTAGATTCAAGCTTGATTTGGTTGATAGTTGTTGGTGTTTACATACAGTGATATGTATATTAATATCCAAAAGTAGCAATAAGGGTATATATCATGAATTGGTTTGGATGTGCAGTGATAGTCATAAAGTATTGATCCCAAATATGCATGCAAGATAATCTATATCCATAATTTTAAGTGTAGCAACATATGTTATCCAAACATCATCTAAGCTCTACCATGAGAATTTTTATATATAATGATCTATATATAATTTTGCTAAACCATGAATATGTATATACAGTGATCTGTAACTTATAAACCATATGAATACATAATATTTATATACAATGATTTGTAACTTATAAACCATAAGAATAAAAAATATTTATATATAATGATCTGTAACTTATAAACCATATGAATATAGAATATTTATATACAACAATCAACTATGCATCTCCATATAATGGCTAAGCAAATTTATAAATACGTAGATATTCATGTACACATATAGTATCAGGCAACATTGTGTGTAGAACTAGTTATAGTGATTATCTAAAGACTACTAAAAAGTGACATGGTTTATGATTCACTAATACATATGTATTTTATTTTGAGTATATATGTATGTATGTATATGTATTAGCCATGTATATTAAACAAATACATATATGATTTTTATAATGTATTCCAAAATTATTTAAAAGTATATCTATATATATTCAAGATTTGTATTCACATATGATGACAATATTGAATATATATTCGATATCCAATATATATTCCTCAATATTCTATGTATCTCAATATATAGATATTGATATTCTTTTAAATGTATTCTCTATGTATATATAGTGATCCATGTATAAGTGTTATCATATTACATATCAAATTTAGATTTTCAATTAATTAAAAAAATACATGTATATATATAGCGAATACATATCCAATACTATATATATATATATATAATGAATAAATATATGCCAAGGGATGTATTAAAATCATAACTAGATATAATAATGTTACATGTTTGGTATTTATATTCTCTAATTAATATCAGTGTTAGACATGATATGCAAACTATACTAAGTTTGCAGATGGATGTTATGTGAGAAATTATGTGGACTAATTTATTATATATATATATATATATATATATATATATATATATATATATATATATATATATATATATATATATATATATATATATATATATATATATATATATGCCAAGGGATGTATTAAAATCATAACTAGATATAATAATGTTACATGTTTGGTAATTAATATCCTCTATTTAATATCGGTGTTAGACATGATATGCAAACTGTACTAAGTTTGCAGATGGATGTTATGTGAGCAATTATGTGGACTAATTTATTTTTTCAATAACATCATGTGGTTTAATAGTTACATGATCCTTATATAGCCGCACAGGTAAACAAGAAAGGTTTGAGTATATTATACTATTCAAAATAGTAATTTGGAATAAGTCCACAATTAATAATAGCTCTATATTTATATTGTGATCTCTTTTAATCTGTAATAGTGCCATATATTCACATGATTTATTTATAATCAATGATCTATATATATGTATCAAACATTTAAACAATGATTCATAAATAGGTAGAAATATATAGACAAACATATGAAAATAGTCATGAATATTTTGTGTGAAAAAGGTAGCGAAGTAGGTACATGTATAAACTAATTGTTAACCATGAAAAAATCTATGACTAGTACAATAGAGATTTGATTTGTATAGGTCAACCTATGGATATTGTGAGATCTATATTGTGGGATCTATATTCATTAAGTGGATGGAGTATTCCCTGATATTAAGTGCATTGGATAGTCATGTGTTGGATATAAATTGAGTGGATGTTAATGATGGATTCATTTAAGATTGATTGATCATATATAATATCTATGCCAAGTTTATTTGGATCTTTAGGAGAGCATCTATTTAGTATAGATGCCAAAGTTTTCATTCAATAATAGAGATGTTTAATGATTAGATTTATGATTGGATTAATTAATGAGTAGAAAGATATATATAAACTTTATGAAAAATATAGTATGAATATAGATAACATGTACAAGGGTGTATATATAAAAAATATATATACATATGGAATTAAGTATTCATATAAAAATATCACATGTTTAGTTGCATTGGGTCATATGCCTATATCTATAATTTAATAAATTGTTAAAATAAGACATGGGATTCAAAGGGATAGAGATTATAACTATGTGAATTTAGATTACTAAAAATGTAACTATTTATTTAAACATTAGATTATGTTTTTGTGAAGATTATGACTTCTTTATTATGACTGGTTGTTTGAAATTGAGTAGAGTATACATAAGATGATGGATTGTGGTATTAGTGTTTATCATAGAATATATTGTATTTGAATATACTTATGGAAATTAAAATATGCATTTTAATATATGTTATACCTGGTTGGTATAAATTTTCCTTATATGTTTTCTATTTATGTGATAAATAATTTTGTGGAGATTCATTCATACATTTGACAGACTAAATATATGCATTAGGATTATTCTTGTGTTTAGCATGTTTTATGACTAATAGTAGAAATTAATATGTGTGAATCTATTAGTTATATATATGTTAATCAAATCTCTCATTATTGGTACTAAGCAAGTAATGAGATGAACTTCACTAGCTTACTAGCATCACCAATGCTAGATGAAGGTAATCTGATCAAGTGGTGTGTATGAAATTGATTGATCATAGTTATCAATAAATATTGAAAATTTTATCCAAAGTAATGTTATTTATACATTTTCATTTCATATGTATGATTTACATATTTTTGCGATATCATATTAGAACAAAAAAACTAATGAGACACTGCATGTTCTTAGAAATCAAACATCACATGGGTACTAGCTTGTCTCTCTAGATTCCTATACCATCACTATCTACCTATCTATGAAGGGAGGGCCATTAATTTATGGGGGGTTTTGTGGGGGAATGATGGTCTAATTTTGGTGTGGAAAATCACTCAATTGATTCTCTTCCCACCAAAAATAGTACATATTTGGAGATGACACTTGAGATTGCCATGTATACTGGAGTTTGGGAAACTCATGCTCCATGGAGACTTGCATATTTTACATTGTATTGTATTGTATTGTATTATTATTTATTCATTATGATTGATGAGATGTAATTATTTATTTATCCATAATTTGACAAAAATGGATGGATATTTGTAATTACTTTCTATATTTGCTTATGATGTGTTTCATATGCTGATAGTGATTAGTGACATATAGATGTCACATTTTTATTTTATAGTTATCATACTTAGAGTGTTTTATCTAGATCAATAATTATATTCTTGTGGTGTAATCTAATTAAATAATATGTTTATTAAAAAAATCATGTTATTCTAAGTTGATCCCAATGGGGATCTTACAAAAAAAGTTGTGTTTAGTGAATTACTAACCATCTATTCATATTATTGAACATGTTGCCTCTAATTTTGACTCTCAAATTTTCCCAATTTTTTTTTTTCTTTTAAAAAATTATTTCACTATCTAGAGGGTCCATATGGTGTAAGGTTAGAGCAATCACTTACTAATTATCTATTGTTGAAAAAAATGACTAGTTTAACTTTACCCTGAAGGGGATGTCAAATATACATGTAGCACATCTCAAAGATATAATAGAAGGCAAATTCCTCATAGAGGTTGTGTTTGGATTCTGATTACCATCCCTCCTACCATGGTCCATGTGAATGTTATGATCTTTAACTTTTTGCTTTCTTAAAAAATATTACTTGGTCAACCTTGGACTCATCATATGAGTGTTTTCACTCATCCACATGATAATGCATCAAATTCCTCCATAATGGAGCTATTTACAAGATTCAACAAGACATAATCCCATAGAATTTTGAATAAGTTCAAGAAGATGATGTCTTTAAAATTACTACCCTTGAACCTTTGTCTAGTATCTCATTTAGGTAATCCTAATGCTTCAACTATATGGATAATTACACTTGAGTTTATAATGGTCACATTTAATTTATTGGAAACATTCCACCAAAATTTATAGATTATAATGATGATGAGCTAGATGATATTACCTTCAAGATCAAAAACTCTGATATATCACCTCATATTATAACCCAACGTCATCCTTGTTTTCAAAATTGATCTTGTCAACAACCTACTAATGATATACCTATTGTCTTAACTAAGACTTAGATATTGAATCCATCATGAGTCCTTTGATGACAAAGTCATTCCTACTTGTACCATCGACTTACATACACCTAACTATGATTATGACTATGCTTTATATGACCCATTTTTATCTAGATTCATATAATCTATAAATACAAAAATTATTTGATATATTTCATCTTTATTTAGTCTTTTTGTTTGTCTTTTATCATTCCTTCCTATATAGTTCCTAATACTCATCTTACTATTTTTCATAGGGTAGAGATGGAGCAATCACACAATACACCTCTAGTTACATCAGAGCCCCTTAGGAATATGATCATAGATCATGCCATGATAGGCCCTTATCACTTTATTAGATATCAGGACCTTTATATTTTTCTTCTTCTATAGATGCTAGCTACTATTCATAAACCTGATGCATGGCCAATGCCACCTTCAAATGAGCCTAGTCCTTTTTCTACTCTAGCTTTACCTTCAACTAAGCCTAGTATGATTTTTGTTTTATCCCTACCTTTCCTTGGTAATGACCTTATTCCTTTGTTTCAGCTTGATCCCATGACCTAATGCAAATATCATCCTTATTGTGATGTCCATAGAGCTGTCGGTCATTAGACCAAAAATTGCCAATTATGTTAGGTACCTCTAGCTTTTCCTTCCACCTCTTTAGCTTGTAGGCCCCCAAAGCCTAATAAAAATGTATTTGTTTCTTTCATGGGACATATAACCACTCATCTACTCATTTCTATAAGCTTAATAAATATATCAACACATTGCATCAAATACTGCTTAGTCCAAAGATAAGGCCATACCTCATCCTATGCTATTACTAGAGTATATCCCTAAATATGGAGAAGTGTATTGTTTTTGGCACTAGTGTGGTACACATCATACTAATTGTTGATGAATTGTTTAGTATCAACTTCATTAATTCCCATAATTGAAACTTACCTCATTAATTCCTCCTTCCATAGGTCATACATGCAAGAAGGCTCCTCTTTATCTATAGGTTGCACCTTTTTCCTATCCCATAAATACTATTCCAATTTAGACATACATTCCTCTCCTTGAGTACCCTATGCTCGATATCCCTCATGAACACTACTCTTCATCAACTACACCTACATTTTTAGTTGAAGAGATATTAAAGGAAGTCTTCGCATAACTTTCTATGAAGATTGATGAGACTCTGGTTGTTGTCAAAATTTAGCTTCATAGAGATGTTTTATATGTCTTGGATAATATTTGTGGATCAAGTTTAACATTATTTATGAACATGACATGATTTTGTTTCACATTGTTATATGTTATGATTTGGATTGGATTTGTGATCCATTATATATGTATATGTGTATATATATATATATATATATATAATTAACCATGTGTCAAATTTGGTTTCACTTTTTTATTTTATATGGATCATTATATTATGTTTTATGTGTTTTATATTATTTCATTTGTTTTTACCTTTCTTATGGCTTCTTATCATTATTTTCATGAATTCACACTTATGTGTATGAGTTCACTTATTTCATGGATTTTTTTTACATTGCTTGTTTGATACCTTATCTCACTTAAAAATTAGATAATTATTATTATGACTTGGTTATATAAATATTGACTCCCTTAGTATTCTATCTCTACCATATGAATAGTTAGTAAAAATAATTCTCATTATACTACTACCATCTACCACTATACTTTAAATATCCTTTATTCCTTTATTTTCTTTTCATATACTAAGCAAACATATGGTTGAAACTTTAGATTACATATTAGTTCATATGTAAGACTAAGTGTTGAGTTAGTCATATCTTTGGGTACGTAGCCTCCTTCAAACCAAAGTCTAAATCTCATTCATGTGTATCACTTATATCACTCATGCTGGTTATTCCAAATCCATATGGAGGAGGAATCATAAAATCCATAAAAAAGTTAAAAGTCAAATAATTCAAATAAAAGGCATTGATTCAAAAAGGAAACATACAAATTCAAAAGTCTAATCAGACAAAAAGATTTGATACATAACAAATCTCCTATTTATAATCAAATCTCAAACTCCATTGTTTGTCTCATGTTAAAGTCAAGGTCTATTTGGGTGTGGTCGGCCAGTAGATTGAGATAATAAGAATAAAAAAATCTATAAGTACTACCTACTTTCTAACACAATCACCCAGTCTTCATAGTAGATTGATGACTATGTAAGAGGTCCTAAAGAATAAGGAACATGTTATGGGAAGGTAGTTCGATTTTCATTTTATTATTTGTATAACCATCATAATTTGATCTTAGTATCTCACCTATTTTCCTATACAATTTTGTGATTATTGTGAGTAGGTACTCTTTGTATTTTGATGGTCACTATACTCTTAGTGTCTCTCCTTTGTACCCATTATGCCTCACATTTTCTAAGGTCTTCTCATAGATGCCTACATAATAGTTTTTGCATTCCCTTTTTCATTTCAACATTCCTAATATTTTCCCTTGTAAAATATTATTTTATCAATTGGTCATTCCCCCTAGGGTTTTCCTTTGTGAGTTATAGTTTAAGACCAAGGACATGACCAGGATCTTCTCACAAATTACCATAATAAAACATTTCCTTACTACTATTCACCTCATTTATGTTCTCCTTGTGAGTTTTAGTGTAAGACCATGGATAGAACCAGGCCCTCCTCATAAATTACCACATTCAAAGATATCTTTTAAAACATTCCTATAGTTTTTTCCACCTCAATGGTGTTCCATTTGTGAGTTTTAGTGTAAGACCATGGATAGGACCACACCCTCGTCACAATATATTCCAATACCCAGTTTATAATATAACCAAGTAATAATAAAAATACATGCTTCAAATTTGAGATAATTTGTGTTAGATTATGATTTACATGTCATTGACATACTTCCAATCTTGATTTAGTATGTTTAATGCTTACTTCATAAGCACTTCACTTTTATCTTCTTATTTTATAATTATGTAAATGAATAAATCCATTCTATTAAATTTATCGTACTTCCCATCTTGAATTAGTAGGATTAATTTAATTTCCACTTACATTTTTTTCTCTTTTCTTACTTCCCAACATGATTTAGTATGATTGATTGACTTTATTGTTTGTTTATTTTTATACCATTAGTTTTCATGTGTCTTCCATTTTATTACAAATCTTCATACTTTTCAATGTGATATAGTATGATTTTTATTTATTTTAATTTGTAAAAAATATTTACATAGTTTGAAAACATTTATTACCATTTTGGTTTACTATACTTATTCAACTTCTATTGTTACACATTTACCATCGTGATATAGTGTGTATTACATTTGCTTTGATTAATTATATTTTTTCAAATCATTTTTTATTTTTATTTTTAACCATTCATGTGTATCACAAAATGCTAGAAAATAAAACATACATCACATATTTCCATAACATATAAAATAAAAGTAAAATACATGTGCTAGCAAGGAAATATAATCATGCATCCACATAAAAATCCAAGTATAACTCATAAGATCAATGGATTATACACACACACACACACACACACAAACACACACACACACACACACACACACACACACACACACACACACACACACACACACACACACACACACATCTTGTATTTTATACAATAAAAGTACAAAATACAATAGCTACAAATATAAGATTATGCTCCATCATGCCTATCATGTGGCTTAGCCATACTACCCATTGAAACCTATGACTGATCCCTTTAGATGGTTCATTATAAAGAGGTCATTCGGGATCTCAATCAACCAACATATCATTGTGATTGGGATCTCAAGGCACCAAAATAGACTAGCATAATGCTATCACATATAACATATCCTTTTGATTTGAATTGTGACATAACACTCATGCTGTGATAAACCCTATCATGCCCTTCTAAATATATAGAATGAAAACTAGATACAAATCAAATAAACTAACACATAATGCAAGATAAATCCTATCTGAGCATCTCACCCATTGGGTTAAGTCTCATCTCTCATCTTTCAACTTTGGTGTATCAAAAATCACTGACATCTTATTAATACAAAGTCTAAGCAATGCATGGACATCCTCTAAGGTGATCACCACCTCTATAGTGTCCCCCTCCACTTCCCATCATAAAGTGTTGGTAAATAATTACGATGATACTAAGAGCATGAAAATTATATCAAGACTCAGTGTAATCCATCTCATCTCCATGATACCTCCAAAGCCCAAGGCAACAAGTTAATCTCTATCTATGTCTGAAAACCACTCTAATAAATTTGGTACCTAGGATGCGTCCACCAAGAACCAAAATCTCTGGCATCTATGTAAAACATCAAATAATAGAGAGTGTATTAGATCTTGATGTCATATTAATAAATACATTCCTGAATATTATTAAAAAAATAAAAAATTAACTACTTCATTGGCTTGTTTGATCTAGTTCTCTTATTTTTTCCTTTTACTGCACAATCAACTTATTTAATATTAAATTGTCCCTCTCATGTTCTTTCCATACTATATTATCTTTATGGTATGAAATAGGCACATTTTAATAGACATTATTGACCTATTTGATACTAAATCAACCCTTTTCTAGATAGAGCATACTACATCAGCCCTCTAGTACACAATCAACCTCATTTAACAAACTATAGCGACCATATGGTATAAATTACATCAAACAAAGGGTACTATGTCATCAATTTCCTTGATTCTAACTAGATTGGAACATTAATATGTAATTAACCATCTCCAATGATACTACATTAGCCCACTATTATGCAATTATCCCATTAGATTTCTCTCACCTTAAAAACTAAATTGATAGGGATTACTCTATTCTTAGTTTGAAACAACATTTTGACCATTTACCATAATTCCCTTAGGCATTTATTAGTGTGATATTTTCTTATCTAAAACCTTATTCTACCCCTAGTCTACCTAAAAAATTCCTAGGGCCAATTTCAATGTCTAGATTTTGCCTACCATCCAAATTTTTATATTTAACTTAATTTCAATTAAAATTTCTCAAAAATTAGAAATTGATTCTTCCTTTACCTTATTTACACCCATCACAACCAATATGCATCCTTCACGTCATAACTGTCATCTTCTTACCATGGTCACTCTATAGGCATAAACTGTGTGTATCAAAACAATATTTTCTCTGAATAGTAAACTAACAAATGAATCAATTTTCACCCTATTTATATTTACTATTCAACATTATTTACCTATCAAATATTTATAGCTATATTACATTTTTTGACCATAAATTTGAATATATCTTCTTTCTAACTGTAAGATGTTCTAGAATCCTAACATTGTAGAGAACATTTTCACATATTAGATGTATATTTTTTTAAAAAATTGATTTTTCACTAATTTCTATAGGTTTGCCTAATGTTTCTTACATTAGACACCTTAAATTTTATTTCATTTCATTTATTATACAAAACTAAGGTAGATAATGGTATATATTTTTCAATTCTATCCTTTCATTTATCTTATTTGCTAATTACTACAATCTTGTCAACTTCAAAATTGTGTGTTCCTATGTTCTTTCTAAAAGCACCATCCCATGTTGCACTTGGAAGACATGAGATAAAATTTGAGTGGGTAATATGTATACACATAATATTTATAAAATTTATCAATTATTGATTCTTTATATCTTGTAAAAACCCATCAAGCCTCAATCTCTCTGAGTTCATGCCTTAAAGGGTGCATCGAGAAAGGGGTGGGTAGATCATTGGTGTTTTTAATTATTATTTTCCCTTATACCACCACTTTCAACCAACATGAAACTCTCCTATAAAATTCCATAAGCTTTGCCTCTTCCCTTACACACTCCTCCAAATAATTCACCCCCTTATTCATTCCCTATCTAATCTAAAAACTCTTTTTGACATTTATCAAATAATGTTAGCCTCGGCCAACCTTGTAATTAAGTTATATTTTCATGTTACACAACTTTTTCAGCCATGGCCAATGTAGTCTAGGACGTAACTTGATTTTATTAATTAATAATATAGGGTTGCTTAGGGCCAACACTATCTGCTAAACTTTTAGAAGGGTTTAAGGTTAGATTTATCTATATACACACATCCTTTTCAACATTTTAGAGAGATAATAAAAATAAAATCATATATTGTGCATATAATTATCCACCATTCTACTTCAAGAACATTTCTTAGGGTTTTAATACTGCACTTAGAGTTACATATCTTATCTTGTGGAGAAGTCTTTTGGATGCATAGACATATTATGTAGCCTAGAACTAACTTATATTTTATATCCTTACATACAATAAAAACCTCTTTTGAAGCACCTTGGCCAAGGGAGAGATTGAGGCTCGACAAGTTTATCTTGAAAATAAGTATTCCTAACTTTGTTTCTCCTTTTTTTAAGTAGATAGATTTGCATTTTTTAGATTGTATGTTTCTCTCCCATGTAGTAAGATTTCCTATACATTGGGTTAAGGATATTTATTATATGCATGTTTAATTTTATGTTTATTACGCCCATTTTATTTCATAGGCTTTGGTGAGCACTAGGTTACATTTTAATTTACTTTGTGAATGTCGAAAACATAGGACCTAGCTAGGGTTATCATATGGTGTTGCTTGACTAGAGACTTTGGAACCCTCTTTAGTGAAATTATTGTGGTAAGGAAACCCTTGGTTAGGTCTAATAGATCCATCTTGGTCATAAACCTAATTATCTAAATGTACCAACAAGTGGACTTGTAAGTGTGATTTATCTTCTCCGAGCTAGGATTGATTTATAGGTTAGTTAGATTTTCCCTTGTATACATCTTGTGCCATATAAATCCAAGGTGGATACCCTAAAATAAAAAATCACTCAGTTTTAGTTTGAGAAAATACCTTGGGCTAGTAAAAAAATAACAAAATCCATGTCCATAATTATTTCTATGATATAAATCATAGACAAGGACATAGATTATCAGTTCTTTTTTGAACATCTTATCACGCTAGGACACAAAACTTTGACCATTGAAATTATCTATGATATTATTTGTCATAGTTATACCTAGTATAATGAACTATATAATTACCCTCATGACCAAGTCTAACCTCTCTCAAAAAATTAAAAAAATGTGCATACACCAAGCCTTTCTCTATACCCTAATTGGACTTACACTCTACCATAAAAGCTTTGATGGAACTCTACTTCACTGTTTAACATTGACCAAATCTAGAGTAGTGTTGAGTGAATTTCATGAAGGGGTCTATAGGTCCCACACCACTACGTCTATCCTTGACAAAAATCTATTATGTATTAGTTATTATTTACTAACCATGTAAGCAAATGCAACTGCTTAAGTTAAAAGGTGTAAACAATGTTAGAATCATGATAATTTGATACATGATCCAACTCAAACAACAAAACCATTGACCACACCATGACCATTTTCAAAATGGGGACTTACCTCATCAAAAGGATCAACCCTTCCTCTTTAGATGGATATAAACATATCCTTACCACCATAGAGTACTTTACTAAGTGGGTGTAAGTCATTCCCCTAACTTAAGTGATAGGCAAACAAATATTCAAATTTATTTTCAATCACCTTGTTTGTTGCTATGGTATCCCCTCAAAAATTATATCTAATAATGGAGTTTCATTAAAAAAACAAGGATGTAAAATCCATTTGTGCCGAATATAATAGTACCCAAAAATTTCCACTCCATATTACCTACAAGGCAATGGCCAAGTAGAGGCATCTAACCAAACCATTGTCAATATCCTAAAGAAGATTATCAATGATGTTTGTCATTATTTTCACTTGAAATTATTATGTGCCTTATGGGCTTACCAAACCAAATTTTGTACTCTAACATGAGTCGTACCATAATCCATAGTTTATGTTACTAGGGCCATTCTTCTTGTCCAAGTTGTGTTTCCTTATATACATATTTAATTGAAACATTTCCTTGATGATGAGGATTATAGAGTATATCATTTTTAATATTTATAACTATTGGATTAAAAATGCATGAAAACCTTGAATATCCTTCAAGCATAACAAAAACAATTGCATGGTCAATACAATAAGTGAATCTAGAAAAAATAGTTTGAGCTTGGTAATCTTATAATTAAATAAAATTAGAAAAACACCAATGTCAAACATAAGAAAAGAGGAAAGTTTAAGCCTAACTAGTTAGGACCCTAAGTAATTGTCACTAATTATGCTTTTGGGGCTTATAGGTTGGCTATGACAAAAAAGGATGAGCTTGATGAACCAATGAAAATATTACACCTCAAGTATTTTTTTTCTTGAGTGACCTAGAGTATTGTCTATGAGGATCAATTCATTTATGGTACAACATTTCACTTTGATACTATATTATATCATGTACCTTTCTTATTTTCATTAATTTTTAGTCTCCCATTTCTATTTTTTACCTTGGTTCCCCCATGGGTACTTTAGACAACATCAACGGATGGGTTTAGATGTAGTTATCAGTAGATAATTTAGGTTGGAGACTATTAATTGCATTATTTGAAGCAGTCATCTTCAATCATTAGGACAGTGGACTTAAAAATTATATCCTTCACTTTTGCCAATTTTATCTCATTAAACCTTCACATACCATTATACCATTATTCTATTTTCCTATTCATGAACTTGTTATTACCTATTCAGATTCCTCACTGTAGGATAAACTATAGTGGCTTGAGGTTCATTTAGACTATGTAAGCAATGCTCAATATTTTATAAGGTCAGATCAACCATGATTATTAGCATGCTCTCACCATTTTTAAATCAACCTAAGCCATGCACTCATTATTTTGTGAGTAATTAAGTAATGCCCTTACCATTTTGGGAATCATTTACACTCTCAAAATTTTATGAGCTTATTCTTGTTCTGAGTCTTAGACATAGTGAAAACTATGAATGATCAACCTTTTTCATTTGTGTAACACTCACCTTTAATATTTTAGTATGGTTTTAGCCTAAACCATACTCGCATAGTTTCATGAATTCCTATGCCTAACATCCTCAAAATTATGAGCACCACCCTTTTTGTTTCATGCTCTTATGTTTTACGAGCCCATTCATATGTTCCTCTATGATCAATATATTTTACTTGTTATAAATTTTATTCTCTTCCCACATTGTGGGAGAAATAGATTTATCATGAAGTCCATGTTAGAACTCATGTCCATAGGAATATATAGGCAACTTCCATTCACCTAGTGCATTTGGAGTTAGCTCAACCTCCTTCCTATTTTTCTATGCCCCCTCTTCGTACATGTGTCATCATTCTCTATAGTCTAGGGATAATTTTATGCTATCTATTCATATACCATCAATCCTACATCATTATTACCTATAACTTAGGGGGAACCTTTTCCCAAGCATAAAATTTCTATTACAAATGCACCAATAGTTCATTCAGTAGATTTAAATTCATTGCCTTTTTTTGTGCCTTAGATTAGTTTATTTTATTGCATTCACTTTATCTTAATTTATTTATTGTATTTATTATAGAGTATGTTATTTATTTCTTTAGATTTAAACTTAATTATTCATGGCATCAATTTTATATTTGTTGCTTATTTAATTTTTCCTTGGCTTAGGTAATTTATCACTTTTGCATTAACTTGATTATTTAGTGCATTGGCTTTAGTTTTATGTGTTTATTCTTTTCCCTAGATTATATTGTATATTTCTCTTACTTTAGCTTAGTTTTTTATTTCATGTTCCTTAGTTTAGTTGTTAACTTTATTTCTTTTTAATTGGTTGATGACTAACATTACCTTGAATCTAAGTTTTAACTCTTTACTTAGGGATATGTTTGTTTATCACATTCTTTATTTTTAATTGATTGATGATAACATATTATTTTATTCCTTCTTTGGGTCTTATAGGTTTATTACATTATGTTTTCAAGTGATTATTGATTTTTCATATCTTGTACCTAAGTTTTGAATATTTATTTTACTCCTACACTTAGTTCATTGCATTGTATTTATACTTGGGATTTGATTGCTCATATGTTACACCTATGTTGTTCATACTTTTATTAAATTAAGTTTTTCCATGCTAAGGGACATACATAGTTATTATGGTTTGTTTTAACTATAATGCATAATGTCAAAAACTACAAAAATATTAGGTCAAAGGATTTATCTATACACTAGTGTCAATAATATCTTCCCTTGTTCACAAAAAGCATACCCCAAACAATCCAAACCTATAAAGCCAAATTGTAATGACTATATTATGTGTTAATGTAGACATGCATTTCTAAATAAGAATATATGACTAGTCATAAACATGAGAAAATAAATATAGACCACCATCTCATATATATGGCATATATAGAGAAATTAAAAGAGCATGTATTTGCTAACATATACATGTTTGAAATGGAAAATGAGAATCAACATCAACACAACCTAAGCAAGATACCATGGCCAATCATGATAAAGAAAATAATAGAACATCACATATATAAAGAATAAAAGTCCATGTACAAGTCTGTAAACCAAGTATGGATGTCATATATCTTGATAAACAATGTCATATACATTTTGATTATATAAATATCATGGTGCAAAAATACAAAAATACCTCAAGGTTATACAACATCGGCTATGACTCTATGAATCCATAGGTACTATAAGAGGTGGTCCTCATGGTGGAAATGACCAAGGATATTTTAATGACTGACCTAATGATGCTATACCATGTGTCCTAGTCCTAGAATGAGATGACCTACTACCAACCCTATATGCATCCCATACATCAAAAGTATGAATCTATTGATCTCTCAAGACTGTAATTTCATAGGACCATCAATAGTAAGAGGATCATCCTTATCCTAAAGTCTCTCCACAACCATCATAGAAAACCTTTCCTTGGATTTATCACCTCATGCTTCATCCTACTCACACTAGAGCCTTTGAATATACTCTAGGGCTTGATCCTCTCTACTATGACCTGATACCTAGTTGCTTGAATTGGTTACTATAGTTATACCACACATGCTACCTCAACCTTTATATAATCAATATATGATCTAAGGTCCACAAAAACACCATATCTAGGATTAACCTGGGCCTTTAGTTGATCTAATCTCAACTCTAGGCCCTGAATCTCGCCTACATTGACTAAAATCTCCTCCTTAAGCATGACACTATTCCTAGTTACTCCAGCTTACTAGATGGCCTTGCCTGACTTGAATCTATATTTGTACCTATTATACTAATGAATTTGGGGTTTACCATCATAACCTATGTATCATCCCCCTCATCACCCACACCATCCACATCAAAATCATCATCACCCCCATTGATATACCAACTATTACCGATACTACTGACACCACTACTCATCTCAACCTTGTCTTCATTTTCCTCAATTATATCTATTTGATCTCCACCCTACCTAACCTATCCATCCTACCCAACCTATCCACCTTGTACCTATGTTGGTTCCTATAATGGTGTTATCAATATCAGAGGATAAACTTGTGACCACAATATAACATAGTCTGACATCACACTTGGTTATGTCAAGACACCTGCATAGACCCATAGAGTCTTTAGAACTCCCCCATAACTTCCCATAGTTGTGATCCTAAGAGTCACTAGAGTCACATGACTCATCTAATTATTTTTATGTGTAAACCATCTCAGGTCAGTAGGGTCATAGTATCACTCGATCATGTATGTACTCAATAATGTGAGTCTACCTACCTATTAGCAAGCACCAGGAAGTCGTGAAGATCATGTACCAATTTACCATGGCCATTGTAACTAATATGGTACATAGGGTTGCTAAGTGAATAACTCAACTATCAACTCATCCAACATGTGTTAATATAAATATATCTCACCTTGGTGTCCTCTATGACTTGCACCTATTTGAACCCATCCATATGCAACTAGATATTATGGCCTCATACCCATCTTTGGACAATTGGACACTAAATAACTATGTTCTACCATCCCCAAACCTGGAACAAAGTATAAGAACCAATAATCTAGCCTCCTCAATAAGCCATGATGTGCAAATCTCTATACAACTAGGCTAATGCTATTAGCCCCCAATCAAATCTTGTAGTATTATCCATCATAGCCATGAACACTTTGCCTTCCCATGTGAAATAATCAATCACTCTTGTTAGGTAGTAATATTTCACTAATAATATCCATAATAATGATGATGTATTTATCAATCAGTGCTAGTGGTGATAGGTCCTATAAGGCTAGATCATCTAGCTAAATATCAATTTATGACTCCATCAAATCAGTGTCTACCATCCCATGTGGCATGGGAATGTCTTTGTAGCTGGTCAAATTATCAAACATCACTTGATACTATACTATATCTATCCAAAATAACATATAACCTCTCATAGGTAGCTTGAGGATATGTTAAGTATCTTTAAGTGTCATAATATCCTTCCCTAACGATAGGTAGTATGTCCAAGTCTCTAAGTGCTACTACTTCTCCAATGCACTTAAATAGGTTTGACTTGTTGTAATCATGGGCATTAGAGCTATGTCCAATAGATCCAAAATGTGTAAAAATGATACCATGTCCTCTATATAAATTGATGGAGTCTATAAGTAGTTTGAATGTTGTTAATGCACCATCAATACCTCAAGCCACTCCTACAACCACAAATAGCTTTGTGTTAGCCTACACTAATATCTATAATGTCCCTACCTAGTGCCTATTTTACTTAAAGCTACATTAATTAGTTTTTTTTAGGAACTCGCCATTTTCCTTTAGAAATATGGTGAAGTCACCATTTTCATTTTGCATGAAAATGACAACTTCACCTATTTTAGGAGAATTCATTGATTTGATGTTTTCCAAGGATTTTTAGCAAATTTGTCATTTCTGTTTTGCACAAAAATAATGACCACCTATTTTTGATGAAGTCATTAAATTGGTGATTTCCACCAGGTTTGGGTGATGGCATCAAAGCTATGTCCAGTAGACCTAAAATATGTAAAAATGCTACCATGCCCTCCATCTAAATATGTGGAGTCCATAAGTAGTGTGAATGTCTCTAATATATCATCATTACCTTGAACCACTCCTAAAACCATATATATCTCTATGTTAGCTGACAATAATATATAGAAAGTCCCTAACTAGTGCTTATTTACCTTAAATTTACCTTAATTAGTGTTTTTGATGAAGTTACCATTTTCCTTTAAAACTATGGTGAAGTCACCATTTTCATTTTGCACAAAAATGATAAATTCACCTGTATTAGGCAAAGTCACATATTTAATGTTTTCCAAGGATTTTTAGAAAATTCATCATTTTTTTTTGCATAAATATAATGACTTCACCTATTTTAGATGAAGTCATTGAATTGGTGATTTCCACCAAGTTTGGGTGATGGCATCAAAGCTATGTCTAGTAGACCTAAAATGTGTAAAAATGCTACCATGTCTTCCATCCAAATTTGTGGAGTCCATAAGCAGTGTGAATGTTGCCAATTCACCATTAGTACCTCAAAACACTCTTACAACCACATATAGCTCTATGTTAGCATATGATACTATCTAAAAATTCCCTACCTAATGCCTATATTCCCTAAAGTTACCTTAATTAGTGTTTTTGATGAAGTCACCATTTTTATTTTGCATGAAAATGACAAATTCACCTATTTTAGGTAAAGTCACTAATTTGATGTTTTTTAAGGCTTTTTTATGAATTCATCATTTCTTTTTTGCACAAAAATAATGACTTCACCTATTTTTGATAAAGTCATTAGATTGGTGATTTCCACTAGGTTTGGGTGATGTCATCATTTGGTGGAAGGTGAAATCATTGTTTACCCTTCCACATAAATGGTTACTTTACCAGTTTTCCTAATAAACCTAAAAAATTAATGAATAATAAATGACCAAAAATATCAAGTAAGGTGACTTACTAGTGGTTTGTCATTTGGTGGTCACTTGTGCTCCCTCACTTGGTCACTGACATGAATCTTTCTTTGTCCACGTGCCATTTTTCATCACTTTTCTCTCACATGATCGGAGCTCCAATTTGTAAATTATTTTAGGTGAAAATGATAATTTTTCACCCCATGGGGTGAATATATAGCTTGAAAACTTAAATTTTCACCCCTAGTGCCTAAAGTCCTTTCCATTGTTTTAGGTCTTATTTTTGACCACGTGGTTAATTTTTAACGCCATTCACTTCTACATTACTTAATTTTTTAGTATTTTTATACCCAAATCATGTTGGTAAGACTTTTTGAGACCCATTTAACAACATTTTTTGGGCCATACAACATGCTAGTTTAAACATGCATATTCGTACTAGCAGGGTTTTTAGATCCTTGTTATTCTATGCCAACTCATCATTCATTCATATTATAGATTTATTACATGAACTCCCTTTTAAAATTTTCCCAGACATGATAAAATATTTTGATTGATTCATTGAGAGGATCCTCCTGTAATAAATTAATTAAAATGCATGAAATAATACATTTATATAATTATCAAACACACCAAGAGGATTATATTGATCACGGGACACTTTGAAGGGGCAACATACTTTGAGCAAGATCAATACAATAAATTAGTGGATGCCTTTATTGGCCTCATCACTTACTATTTTTATGAATTTCAACTTATATTTCAAAAGGAAGAAGAAGAAATAAATATGGGTATGGTTGAAAAACTTGTTTGATTGTGCATGTGTTGAAATATTTGATTGTGAAGTACTCCTCTTTGGCTTGGGAGGATGAACTATAAATAAGACAACACTAAATAAAATGGATGGTTAGATAGATATCTAAGTGGATTTCATAGTGCTATCTAGATCTTAGAAGCAAGATCTTCCTCAGGGGCTATCAATCCACACATTTTAAACCATTAAGTTTATAAATAGTAGATAAAGTATTTTCATTAATAATCAAAAGGCACTCAAATTGAACACAAGAAATGCTTGATAAAGAAATAGGCTAAAAATGAATAATATAGTGAAATCAAGTAAATAATAGTGTTAAATGGCTTGGGTCTATATTTTTAAAAATTGGGTAGGGGTCTATAAACAGGTAGGGACATAGAAAACTAGATTTGGCTAAGGGTAGGTAGGTGGAAATAACTTGCTATTATTTCCTACCATAGTGATCATCGGTAGTTGATGTGACCATCAACAGTTAAGATGATCATTGATGGTTACGATGACCATCAATGGTTGGGTAGACTATCAGTGGTTGAGACAACCATCAATGGTTACTATGTATAGGTCTAGGTTGGTAAATAGCTGGTCTAACAAGATCACAAAGTTAGATTTTGAGAGATGGGTTGTTACTAGGCTGAGTAGGAAAGGTAGATAACATAATTAAATACTAGAAAAAAATACTTATCTTACATAAGGCTGATTGGGTGGATGCTTGATGTGGTTATCCTATTGGTAGAGTCTAATGTGATTTTGATAGAGTAACGATACCTGATGCTTTAATAGAATGGTGTTATCAAGTTGGCTCTCTAGCATGATGGCTGGATCACTAGATTGTTGATGATGATTGACATAAAAAATAAAGAAACTCAAGATAAAAAATCTCTTGATAACAATTACATATGGATCTTTACCTCCCTACTCACCTCTTCTTCTAGGCAAGATAAGATAATTATAACAAGACATTAACTAGGCCTTCTAATTTTAACACACACATGCAATGGATCACACATGGATTTAGACAAGCTATTTTTAGAAAAAAAGGTAGACGGTTTGCATGTTAGTGGTTGGGGAGGTGCACCCTAACCATTGATGGTTAAGGTGACCATCGGTAGTCATCCTTACCATCAACAGTTGAGGGTCAAGGTAAAAAAATGGGTAAAATCTAGGTCAAGTCAGTTGGTAAAACTAACCATGGGTTAGGCTTGATTAGGGGTCAGAGGTTCATATTTGTCTCAAGGGGAGGGCCAAGGTAGTCCTATGGAATTTTGACATTCAAAATCATAGTGTGTGGATTTTTGGTGTCTATATTTTTCCCTTTTTAATTATGTAGCTTTGAATCAAATAGTGGCAAAATAAAAATAGATTACTAGTCGAAGGCCAAGTTGTCCCAAGTATGAGAGGAGGTGTTCCCCATAAAATTAGGAGTTGATGAGGTAAACCAAAATTAGACACGGGTTTGATAATTTTGATGAGGGTGGATGATAGGTTAGGTACTAAAGCATAAACTAGTGCACAAAGTATGACAAAAAATGTGATAGCCACTATCGCACATTGATGAGGTTGCCATGGCTGGTAAAAATAAGGGTTATTGTTAGGAGGACAAATGATCAGTGGATTATGTGACCAAATTTAGGCATGGTGGATAGCTACACTCACAAGTCTCCTAAGTGATGTTTGTGATTTAGTGGGTATCCAAGGTAGGAAGTTCTCCTGGTGAAAACACAAAGTAGTCAAGTGTCACAAGTATTCAAGGTAGGAAGTGCTCTTAAGAAGACACAAGTGGGTTAGGTAAGCATAGTTGGCATAAGCTCAAAAGGGTCAACATGGCAATTTTATCACTACAGTCAAAGGGACTAGGCAAAAATCATCATAAAATGCATGCTAGTTGCATTGAAATAGACCAATAGCAAGGTGATGAGGTGGTCAGGTTGGGTGGAAAAGGTAGTCTCCATAGGTGGGTGAGTTAATTTGATTTTAATTAAATATGACTTCATAAGGGAGAGAAAAAAGGTGAGCCTCCTGACTGTTCATGGTTAGGGTGATCAAGGGTGATCGTCGACGGTCACTTAGTAAAAAAAATGATTTTTTAAAAGTGTTTAAAATGAGTTACTAGGTGCAGGCTAAATTTGTAGGTTAAAGGGTAAATTGGGTGGGTATTAGGTAGATGGGTAGGAAAAAAGGTAAATGTTATTAGGGTGATGATCAAATAGGTTAAGGTAGGTAAAGGAGGGTGAATAGTATAGGGAACTAAGTTGTGTGCTAATGAATGTGTGTAGGCCTATGAGCAGATACAGATGCACGATCAAGTGTAACACATCTTCATGAAGATCCACTAGGGGATGAACATAACTGACTAGGCCCATATAAAGGAGGTTGGGTTGGGAGTGATGAGGCATTATCAACATGTGCCTTATGATACATCCATGGTTGTAGCTCTCATTGAGAGATGGGATCTAACTACACACCTTCTTACTACCAATTGGTGAGATGGTGATCTTGCCTAAGGATGTACATAGGGTCACATAACTACCTCCCCAAGGTGATTTGATCTATCATATAGAGTGAGAGGAGTGGCAAGATCATGTTGAGATATTATCTAAAGATGATAGTGATCAGGTTAGATGGAATGCTAGGGGGTTCAGCTATAGCATGTTGTATGAGAGGAAATAGGGTGAGTAGAGATTGATGACCATGTTTGTGATGGTCATCTTATGCTTTTCTCTTACTGACTCAAGCAATGGGAAGTTCTCATATTTGATACTAGGGGTGTTGGTTAAGCTACTACTAGGGTGGAATATATTTAACTAGGTACCTATTCTCTTAGTATAGATACACATGGATATGTGGGGCTTCAGGGCCCACAGGAGGTATGGTATCACTAACAACCTAGTTCTACATTCCTAGTCCTATGAGCACATCTAGGTGATGAGGCCAGTGGGACTACCATGGATAAGTACACCTAGATTGATTTATTAGTTAGATTCATATGGTGGAGAGGTGACTTTGTCTCTTTAGGTACAGGGGGTGGTACGCATGATTTGGATTTGTTTAGGGGTGCAATGGGTGCACTGGTGATCAGTAGCATTGTCTAGAGACCCTATGTCTAGTTTCCAATATGACATGGCTATAAGAGGTAGACCTTGTCCTTACAGAGTTACAAGTGGATTCTTAGTTGGAGGGATGGAGAGGTGGAACTCATCCCTTTTGATAGGTTACAGAGGTATTTTGGCCTTGTAAAGGGTATTCTAAGTGTATTTCCCATGTATAGGCATGAGGACTCAGAGATATTATTACTAGAGCCACATCTAGTCCTAATTTTTATAGATCATGAGGAGCTACTAGCCAGGCCATAAATAGATGATGTAGGCTTTGTACATGGATACATGGTATAGTACTAGGTGTTATATGTGATAGTAGATTTTGGAGATGGTGAAGATGGTAGGGGGCTTATAGATGTGGACCCAATTGAGAGAGGGGTCTAGAGGGAATAGGTACAGGGGGTACCCTAGATGATTAGATAGGAATGGCACTAGATGCTACATAGGCACATGTCAAAGCACTACATGGTCAGGTGGATATTTTATAGAGTCAAGTTGCTACTCTTACATGTGATAGGGACTAGGCAAGAGCTTCACTAGCCTTGGTTATACAAGAGAAGAAATCCTTGCGAAAGAGAGGAGGAGGGGAAGTGATACTTAAAAGATCACCAAGCACCATTCCCATGACACGATACCTAGATATAGTGGAGGATCTATGATATTATGAGGCTATAGTCTTGAGGTGATGTTATGATGAGCATTGATGGGGTGAGTATAGAGTGAGCTTGGAAAGCAGTGCAAGTGTGGTGATACTAGGGTAATGGGCATCATCTATAGGAAGACAAACATGTACTATAGGTGGACAAGTATTAGGGCCTAGTGGTATGTTAGGAGATAGTGGTGCCCCAAGGGCATAGACATGACATATTTTATACATATCATATATTAATATATATCATTTTGATTTTAACATGTGAGCTGATGCGGTGAGATGTACATTTGAGAGAGAGAGACATGTATATTTGTATGTATACATTATATGTTATTTGGCTCTCAATATATATATATATATATATATATATATATATATATATATATATATATATATATATATATATATATATATATATATATATATACTTGTTTATTACTCATACTCAGGGTCTTTGATTTACTTTGATGTTAATGCTTATGATGTGATTGCTTATATTGATTATGAAGTATGATTATTTTATGGATGCTAGACACTAATGTAGACTTGACCTAGCTAGTCATGAGATGGCTTTGATTTATGGCTATGCTTCCTATTTTCTTTATGCCATGTTTCATTGTTTAGATTTAGACATGTGATGAAAAATATATTTGATTGCTTTATTAATTATGGATGCTATGATGTTTGTTATGGTTATGTATTTGTCTATGATACATGTCCATATGCTTGTTGTTAATTTTTTTAATAGTAAAACACATGAGGTAGGTTAATTAACAACACTAGATAGGAGAACAAGGAATATTAACAAGAGACAAGCATCATAATGAAAATATCAACTAGTCACAACATGATAGGAATATGACACGATGCTTCTTCATTGGTAAGGATTAATATAGAACTGAAGTTGGATTAGCTTAATGAACATAAGCCCTTTGAATTCTTTACATTAGTGTTCATTAGGTGGTTAAAATGTGTCTTGAAAACATAATGTCAAGTAAGATAAAAAATCCCTTACTTATGGTATATAAAGGGAAGATGGATGAAAATGGAACCTTCATGTGAGACTATCATGCCTCTTCTATAGGTGTCTGAAAAGCTAGTATAAACAAGTCTATGTCATACAAAGTATATATTGATCGATGTGAGAAGTCTCCTAGTGAAAGCTGATTGTGGCATCCACCTTATTTTGCTATGTGAGAGTTGATTGTGGCTTTCAAAATTAGTTTGATTTTGATGTGATTTTGAAAATGGGTCCTTTGATTTTTTGTTGTATATGAGAAGTAGATCGATGTAAGAAGCTTCCAAGTAATTGTTGTGATTTTGATAGATGATTTACTTAGCCATCCTTCAAGGGAGTGGTCTAAGTTTATTTTCTTTGTTCAAGGCTTTATGATAGCTATCCTTCAAGGGAGCAGTCTACCTTATATTTGTACAATTTTAGTATGGTTATGTAGTTGTCCTTTGAGGGAGTAGTCTATGAATGCTTAATAATGACTCATGATTGCTATTGGTCTAGATTTTTCTTTTTGCTTATTTTATTTTTCTTGACATAGACATGTTTATATAGGGTTAAGGGTTCACCTTTATGAAGGAAAATATAAAATCACAAAAAATTTGATTAGGTGTAAAGAGGTTTATGTGAAAATGATCATGGGAATTTATCCTAAGAGGAAAAAAGTACCATGAAAATCAAGGCATGGGTAGAGCCATGGTACCCATTATTCAATATTAGGCTATGACTATGATGGATAATCTCATTATTCAATTTTAATCAGTTGCCCCTAAAATAGGGATATAGATGTGGTTGAAAGTAAGAGATGAGGTTAAGGTAAAACAAAAGGTGAACTTGATCCTTCTTAATAAAATAACAGATGTAGATGTGAAGCATTGAGGGGATTAGGTTCTGGGTTACCTTTGAGAGAGGACAATCGGTAAGCTCCTGATCCATATTTTTGGGTTATGATATAAGGTCCAAGGTAATTGAAGGAAACTTGCTTGGGTTGCTTTTCTCCATATTGGTGACATGTTGAATTTTCACAATCTAAGGTGTTTTTTACAGGCACACTTGACATGCTCTTGGTAAACATAAAGATGGGTAAGGGATGCCAAGAGATGCTTATCAAGCAGCTCAAGTTGGGCTAAGCGATGCTGATGATAATCATCCACAAAATTGAGATCTTATAAATATATGTGAAGAGAAGGTATTTGGATTTCAAGAGGTAAAATAATCTCTGCTCTAAACACAAGAGAGAAAGGGGTAGCACCCATAAGGTTTCTAATGCTAGTACGATATGCCCATAAGGCAAAAAGGATATGTAAATGCCAATCTCAACTAGATGCTTTTACCATTTTAGTTAGCATGTTGTTAAGATTTTTGTTAGAGGCCTTAACCCATCCATTCAGTTGAGGGTAATAGGGTGAAGATAAGCTTAACATAATGTAGAATGCATCACATAGACATTGGACTTGCTTGTTTTTAAAAAAATTGCCCTTATTGGTGATAATATTATAAGGAACACCAAAGCGGTAGATGATGTGATGATTTATAAAGTCAATAATCTTCTTCACTTTGGTCAAGACTAGAAGAATATCCTCTACCCATGTGGCAAACTATTCGATCATAGTGATGATAGAATGGTGTCACTATGAAGAATGGGGGTTAATTTCACCAATAAGGTCTAGACCCCATTGTGAGAAAGGCCAAAATTAGTAGAAACATGAATAATATAGCTAGGTGCATGATGAAAGTTTGCATGTTGTTTCCAGTTAAAACACTTTTTCACATAATCACAATAATCTTGGTTAAAGGTAGGCCAATAATATACTAGGTGAAGGATGCATTTAGCTACAACAAGGCCACTAAAGTGTCCCCCATAGATTCCATCATATGTTTCCTTGATAGCATGAGAGGCTTTACGGCTATGTAGGTAATGAAAGAGGAGACCATCAAATCCATGTTTGTAAATAATTCCCCCTATAATGGTGTAATGATAGGTACTTTGGATAAATGTTATTCAATCATTCCTAGAGAGGCCAGAAGGAATGATTACAAGGTTGAGGTAGTTAAAGGTCTATTGATACCAAAGGTCAGGTTGGGTCTCCTCCACATTAAAAATGATGGGAAAATCCAATTTGACATAGGAAGGCTAGGTAAGTATATGGATAATGATAGATAGGTTAGATTCAGAGGGTGAAAATGGGATCTGAGAGATGAGGGAAGCCATGGTGTTGACAAACTTATTGGTAGATTATGGGGTTGATTTGATGTTGTAGTGTTCAAATGATGCTAAGAGTTTGTCAACTAGTTGTTTGTACTATTGTAAAACATCATTATTACACTGGTAAGAGTTATTGATTTAATTCACCATAAGTTGGGAGTCACCAAAGATATTGATTATTTTGACTCTTAAGGCTAAGAAAATCTGAAGGCCTATCACTAGGGCTTTGTAATTAGCCATATTATTGGTACATTGAAAATAAAACTTGAAATACAAAGGAAGAGGTTCACCATTAAAGGGAATAAGGATGATACTAGCTCCCCCACCACGTTGACACTTTGATCCATCAAATAACATGGTGACTTGATAGGTGAAGTCTGTATGGGAGATGGTTGTGATAGACTCATTGAGGAACTCAAGAGAAGGAGGTTGGTTGTCTATTAATGGTGCTTTAACCAATTGTTTAGTAATGACCTGCCCCATAATTGAGTTTTACTAAAAGAACTCAAAGCCAAACTCTACTAAGAGCATGAGACAATTGGCCATACATTAGTTTTGGTATGGATTGGAATGCATATAATTGAGTGGGTTAGTACTGATTATGATAGAGGTTTTGTGGTTAAGAAGGTAATGGAAAAGTTTGGTGGACACAAAGACTAAAACTAAGCAAAGTTTCTCAATATAGGTATATTGAGTCTCATACTATACAAGCATATGTCTAATGTAGTAGATGGTTTTCTCTCCATGTTGTTCATATCAATGGCAAACATTGACCCTAGGGAGTGATTAGTGGTAGAAATATAGAATTAGAAAAGTTGGTCATCCTTGGGAGGGTTGATGAAAGGTGGAGACAAAAGGTACTTTTTGAGTGAATAAAAGGCCTTTTGATAGTCGCTATTCCACTTAAAAGAGACATCCTTCTTTATAAGGTTGTGGAAGGGTTGGCATTGGTTTGAAAGATGAGAGATAAATCAATAGATGGATTGAAGCTTCTCCTACAAACTAAGGAGTTGCTTAAGGTTGATGGGAAAAATCATGTCAAGGATGGCTTTGATCTTGGTGGGATCAACTTTAATTCCATGAGTGGAGATAATAAAACCAAGAAGATTTCCTAACAAGACCCCAAAAATGTACTTCTTGGGGTTTAGGTAGATATGGTAATTGATAAGGCAATCAAAGATGATATTGAGAATGGATAAATGATCCTTTTAGAGTTTAGATTTTTTGAGAAGGTCATCCACATAGTCCTCTACAATCTTATGGATAAGGTCATGGAAGATATAAGTCATGGCACGTTGGTATGTTACACCAACATTATTTAATCCAAAATGCATGACTCAATAGAATAAGGTTCCCCATGGGGTGGTAATGGCAGTCTTGTGTTGATATTTGAGGGCAATTAGGGTCTAATTACAGCTCAATAATCTATCCATGAGAGATAACATCTCATGGCTAGATGTAAGATAAAATATTTGATCAATGCTTGACAGAGGAAAGTCATCTTTAGGGAAAGAAAGGTTGAGGTCATGAAAGTCCAAAAAATGTGTAGTCCCCATATGGCTTTGCTGACAGACATGACATTTAAGACCCATTGGGGATAGTCAATGGGTTGAATGAAGTTGACAGATAAAAGACATTGAATCTCATCTTTACCAAAAAGGGCTATGCGAGGGTACATGCATCGAGGTTTTTGATTGATTGGTTTGGAATCATGGTGGGTGACTATGTTATGGGTGACAATGGTAGGGTCAATTCTAGGCATGCCACTATAATATCAAGCAAATGCAATGCTACAATCTTGGAGGAAGGAGGGGAAATCTTGAAGTTCCTTGGCATTCAGTGATTGGTCAATGTTGACAATGTGGGGGTCATCCAGAGTGCCCAAGTTGATGTCCATGGTGGATTCATTCAATAAGGTCAAAGTATTGAGAAGAAGGGATTTGTGGATGGAAGAATCTAGGGCACCAAAGTAGGTTAGAATGGAATCATCATCCTTGCATTGAATAATATTAATGGTAGGAGAGTCATCTCCTATCATTTTAGGATGGATCATAGAGATGGTTATTGTGGCTTCCTCCTTTTGATAAGTCAAGGGTCTGATGTTGATCATGATGAAAAAAATTAGGTGGGATGATGTCATCATCCTCATATGTAGGCAGAAGAGAGGTTGGTGAGGAAGGGGTGTCTTCTTCAATAATGGTAGTGGCAGGTGGTTTGTTTTACTTCTTGGTAGGTAGAATGAAACTGAGGCCATGTTTCTCATGAGGCCTTTTATTCTCAATGAAAACCAACTCATGTGAGCCATGCTCATACTGTCCAAATCCAAATCCTTTTCAAGCACACTTATGGAGGTATGTTTTGGCAAAACATAGCTTGTCTAGGTAGGAGAAGCTAAAGGTGAATGGTTGAGGTGAAGAGGAGGTAGTGGAAGTGCCAAGTAGTTTTTGTAGTCCCCCATAAATGAAATACGTTTAAGAGTGGGGAGGTATAAGAGGAAAAATGGTTCTGACATTGGGTTAATATGTTAGGTGGTTAGTAATTTTCTCATACTTATGAGGAGTGGGGAAGGCATAAAGGGCTAAAAGGCAATATTCTCCCAATGAAAGATGTTGGAATGTGGATTCCAAGGGGTTTGAGGTGGGGATATAATTGGAGGGGATGGATGAGCTAGTGGATGCCTAGTTGGTAGAGAGAGGTAGGGCTTCTAATTTTGTGGTGGAGGTTTTATCCTTGGTTAGGGAGGGTGTGTTAGATGTTGGTAGGAGGACATCATTGGGTCAGTAGGTCATGCTTCATGTTGAGAAGGGACTTAAGTTAGCTTTGATGGTGATGACCTAGCCTTCATGCTAAATTTTAATTCAATGATGTAGGATAGAAGGAATGTAACACATGGAGCAGCTCTAAGGTCAGCCTAGCAAAACATTATATTAAAATTTGCCTTCCACTACATAGAATATTTTGGTAAGTGTACAAGGTCCTACATGGATATGAAGGAAAACCATTCCTATGGTAGTGGTCATGGTATCATTAAAGGATTAGAGGATGGACAAGGTTTTAGACATGACATTGTATAGAAGGATGAGTTGGTTATAGGCATGGGAGTAGATTATATTAATACTAGCTCCCCCATCAATCATGACACATTTGATGTAGGTTTGGTTAATGTAAGAAGTAATAAAGAGAGGGGGAGCTAGGTCATCCAGATGGATAGAAGGTATTTCCAAATCCTTGAAGGTGACAAGGTTATAAATTTGGATAACACCGACAAAGGTTGCCAGAAATTGAGGGTCTTCAGGTTGGACCTCTACTGATTGTAATGCCTCTATCATTACTTTGTGATGATGAGGCGAAGTAGTAATCAATTCATATAAACTCATCTTTATCAGGGTCTGGTGAAGATATTTGATCATCACTCTCCCGATGGACTCTAAGGGATTGGATTAGGAGGCACTTAAGATAGATACCTTGGGTTTGGGTGAAGGTGAAGATGTTTGAGTAAGGTTTGGTTGGGAGGTGGAAGATGGGTATGTCCATGGGATGGACACTTTGGCCTTCTCCTTATCCTTTTTTTGTGCTCTCATAACCACATAGATGTTACAGATAGAGGGAGAAATTGGGGTAGGAGAGTTGTTTGGTTCATCATCACTCTAAGGTGAGAGTGGAGGAATAGGTAGGTTCTGGCTAGTGGTTGTCAGTTGTTGGATTGGTAATGGACCCATGGGAGGTTCTTATATTAATATATTTTCCTCATCATAGAGCTGATGGATAATGGTTTGGAGATCTTTGAAATTCTCTATGTCATGGCCTGGTGTTTTATGATAGGAACACACTTGGTGGTTGTAATACTAGATGGGTTTTTAAATGAGAGGGTTGAACGGCCTGATAGGGGGTAAGGTCAAGAAAGAAGTTTGTAATAACTTTTGAAAAATGGTAGAGTATGACTTCGATAAAGGATGAGAGGGTTTAGTTTTGGTTGGTAAGGTGGAATTCCTTTTGGAAGTGGGTTTGGTGATAGACAGTTTGGGTAAGCTAGTGCATTTGGTTGGTGGTTTTTATTTTGGTAAGGTGGAGGTTGAGAAATCAAAGGTAGGAGGTATGAAGATAGGTATTTTGGTCATTAATGTTTTAGAAAAAATAGGTGTGTCTAAAAACAAGTGTGATGGTATAACCAATAGAGATAGTTGGGTCTTAGTTGGGACAATCAGATTTCTAATCAGAGTGGATGGATGAGGCCCCAAGATAGAGCACAAGGTGGAGGGAGGTATTAGTATGGTTGTCTGGACTTTTGGTGTTTCTAACCCTCTAGTTGGTTTAGGTTGGTGCTTGGTTGTTGGGTTTGGTGAGATATTCTCCACTTTCACATATGAGTGATTAAGACTCTATGTAGGGAAGGTGCCAAAGTTCTTGGTTGGTTTGGTCAGTTTGGTTGGAGAAGGTGATTTGGTTTATTAGGGCTTAGGTGCCTTAGATGGCTAAGTAATTTTTGGGTTGGTAGAGACCTTCATCAGTTTGGTTGGTAAGATAGGGGTTTGGATAATAGGAGTGGTGGGTTGGTTTACTAAAGGTGTGGTTGGTGGTCTTTTCTTGGTAATATAAGGTATCCCTAATTGTTTCTAGAAGGTGGCTCGATCTATGTCAGGGTTGGAGACCAATTTCAATTTATGCATTAACATAAAGAATGGTTTGTAGGCTAGTTTTATTCCTTGGATAGTGGAGCTAAAAGATAAGCCCATAGGTTGAGATAAAGGGAAGGTAACCTCATCCTATTTCTCAATCAAAGGATGAAAAGTTTGAAAGGGTGACTCCTCTATGGGAGGTGAATACATGGGGGATTCTTCTTTGGGAATGAGCTTTGAAGGGGAAGTAAGTTGCTTGGTGGTTAAGGGAGAAGGTAAAATGGGTGCTTGTTCTCGTATGTGGATTGAAGAAGGGGTTGATAGCTCCACTACTTCAATAAGTGGAGGAAAAAGGGGTGCTTCCTCTATTTGGGTCTCCAAAAGAGGAGAAGGTAACTCTACTACTTCAGTAAGCAGAGAGGGTGAGGAATAGATAGGTTGGGTGGTAGGTTCTTCAACAATGAGCATGCCAAGAACCATGTTAACAATATGGGCATAATGAGAGCACTCAATCGTGTTTCTCTCATTTTTTATAGGCACATGATTGGGGAAAGGTTTCCTAAATATGTTAAGGGCTTGGTTTTAAGGTGCATTGGGATTATCCAACACAAGCTCACCCTTGTCAATGAGAGTTTAGACAACGCTCTTGAATGTGTTACACCTACTAACATCATGTCCTACTACTCAGTGGAAGGCACATAGATCATTCTCATTATACCAACTAGGTTTAGGATGAGAAGAATCAAATTTATGAAGTGGTTTGATAAGAGGAAGCTATATGATATTATCTTTCAATACTTTTCCAAGATCGAAGCATAAGATTCTCTAAGTGGAGTGAATTGCTTCTGGGTGTTCTAGTTTTGGTTCCTCATGTTTTAATTTGAGGAACCAAAGGAATTTTGTTGGTTGGTAGATGATGTAAATTTGGATTTAAGGACAACCATATTTGTATTTCCCTTGATTTTGGTCTTGGTGTTGGCTTGGTTGCTCGGTTTGGAGGAGGTAGCCTCATTGGTTTTGTAATTAGAGTTCTTATTTTCCATCTTTAGATTTCTTTCATCAATGGATCTATTCTATAATTTACATGCCATGGTGAAAGCTTCATCAAAAAATTTCAAGATTTGAACATACAATGTGGAATATATGTGCTTGGCACATACCCGAGCAAAGAGTTTGATCAATTTGGGTTGGGGTAAGGAGAAGGAAAGCTGATTGATTAGGCTCCTCCAACAGGATACAAAATCAATAATGGATTCATCATCAAATTTTTGGATAGATTAGAGGTCAATGATGGATCAATCATTCTTGGATATATTTATTGAAAAGTGATCCAAGAAAGTTTGAGCCAGCTTGGTGAAGGAGAAGAGGGAATGCTTGGTTAAGGCTTTATACCAATCTAGTGTTGGTCCTGATAAAAACATAGGAAAAGTGCAGAGAATTAGGGCATCATCATAGGAAATAAAATAACATGAACACCTAAATTCACTAAGGTGTTGTTGGGGATCCTCCTTACTTTAAACCTTGGAGAATTGGGAATTTCCCACTGAGGAAGATATGGTCAAATAGGAACAAATGGGTGAATGGATTCATTATAGATATGATCATATGATAGGACATTGTGAGCTCAAAAAATGGATGACTCTAAGGTAGTCATCTTATCCATGATTACCTTCATTATATCTACTTGTGGTTGTGCACCTAGAAGGTTGTAAGGTGCATAATGTTGCAATGTTTGGGTGACGTACTGATAACTAATAGGAGGTTGAGGAGTCATCACATATTGGTATATAAACATGGATGGTTAGGTGGAAGATATTTAAGGATAGGTAGATGTGGGTGGTTGGCTACTAGGTATAGGTGCATGCCCTTATGGGTTAGGGATATAACCTAAGTTTGGTGCAATGGACACCTATTAGATAGGAGTGGTGGTTAGGTTAGTGACCAAAAGAAGGGTAGTGGCCTTTGTGCTAACTAGGGGTAAGGTAGGAAGTATGGGCACCACAAGACTTTGAAGTGAGGCATTGGTTAAAGGAAGGTTGATAATACTAGTAGTAGGTACTCCCACAATGAGGGGAGTATAGATGGCTAATAAATTGGCTTATTGGTAAGGTGGAGGAGTTGCTAGTAGGGGTAGAAGGTATAAGGCTATTTGTAGGTTGGGCATGTTGGTTTTTTGCATTAGTATCAAAGGGGTAATTAGTAGATGAAGAGGATTAGGTAGCTAATTGCTGGGTGGTGATTGTGTCAATAGAGGTGTTTCTCGTGATGTGGGAAAGCATGCCATAAGGTGGGTCCATACGTGGAACTGAAGTAGGGGTACAATGAGGCATACTGTTAAGGTAGTGCCAAAGGGCCACATGATTGTTATCTAAGAAGGTGGAAAAGTCCATATCTCCTTGGGGAAATTATTGAGGAAAATTAGGAGTTCTTAAAGGGTGAGGATAGTCCACTGGTTTAGAGACATAATCCATGGATGAGGTGGGAGAGGGCAATTGGTTTGGTGATGGGTTTTGCTCTGCTAGATTATTTCATTACTAGCAAGTTAGAACCATCCAAGGTAAGGGGGAGAGAAGGCACAAACAATCTCACCACTCAAAGAGAAAGAAGACAATAAATTATTAAAGAAAATAAATCATGCTCTATAAATCACATTAAGTCTTAAAGTTCCGTTTAGTCTCTCATTTGGCTTATGCCTTAAGCTTTCAAGAAATCATGTAACTAAAATATGGCTTATATAGTAGGTAGTAGAGAGGAAATCTATGGATGGTTTCAAGTTGTTTAGGTGCTCAAAAGGAATTTGTATTGGGAATCAATACATGGCTTGGTATTGGGGCCTAGCCCCTCACTTCAAACACCACAATGATAAGGGTGCTAGGTGTTTAACCAATATATACTAATTTCCAAAGTTTATACTCAACTAGAGAGTTGAGTTGGTTCTCCTCTTGGTAATGACCTCCAAGTAGGATTGCTAAGAAAGGGTAAGGTGACCTCTAGGTGACGAAATCCTAGTCAAGCTTTGTCTCAAGTTTTTTTGATGTTTAATTGATGAAGGTGGTTTGGTTTATAGTGTGCAACAAAAGTGATGCTATGATATAATTACTTTGCTTTAAGTTAAACTATGTGAGCTAAACTTGCAATCAATCAATGTATGCACTTGATTATAAACCCAAAATAAATTTTAGTTTCATTAATGAGTATAGATAGAGAGAAGAACATACATATGCAAAGAAAAGAAACCCAAAGTAAAGACTCAAGGTCCCCATCGGGCATGCCATAATGTTTCAGTGAATTTTAGCTTATATTTTGAAAGGAAGAAGAAAATAAATACGGGTATGGTTGAAAAACTTATTTCATTATATGTGCATTGAATTAGATTATTGTGAAGAGCTCATGTTTGGATTGGTAGGATTACCTCCAAATAAGACAACATTAAAGTAAATGGCTAGTTAGATAGATAGCTAAGTGGATTGCATAGTGCTAGCTAGATCCAAAAAGTAAGAGCTTCCTTAGGGGCTGTCAATCCACACATTTTAAGTAATTAAGTTTATAAACAAAAGATAAATTACTTGTATCAATAATCAAAAGGTATTGAAATTGAACATAATAAATTATTGATAAAGAAATAGACTATAAATGACTAATATAGTGATAAACAAGTCAACACTAGTGTTAAATGGCTCAGGTATATTTTAGAAAATCATGTAGGGGTCTATGAATAGGCAGGGATAGAAAATTAAATTTGGATTAAGGTAGGTAGGTGAAAATAGCTTGATGTTATTTCTTACCATAATAACCATCGATGGTTGATGTGACCATCGATGATCAAGTTGATCATTGATAGTTGGGCAGACCATTGGCAATTGAGACAACCACCGACAATTACTATTTATAGGTATGGATTGGTAAGTAACTGGTCTAATGGGATCACAAAGTTATATTCTAAGAGATGGGTTATTGATGGGTTGAATGCAAAAGGCAAATAAATTAATTGAGTACTAGAAAACATATACTTATCTTACAAAATAATGATTGGGTGGATTCGTGTGGTGGTTGGCATGTTGGTGGAGTTGACATAATTTCAATAGAGTAATGGTATTTTATGATTTGAAAGAGTAGAAGCGACAAGTTCGATCTTTGGCATGGTAGTTGGATTGCTAGATTGATGATGATGATTGACCTGTAAAACAAAGGAACTCAGGATGCACAAGCTCTTAAGAACAATTGCAGATGGATCTTCACCTTCCTGCTCTTCTCTTCTTATAGGCAAGGTAAGAGAGTTGCAACAAGATGTTAACTAGGCCTTCTAATTTTAACTCATGCATGAAATGGATCACATGTGGATTTAGACAAGTTATTTTTAGAAAATAAAGGTGGATGGTTTACATCATGGTGGTTGGGGAGGTGCAACTTGACTGTTAATGGTCATCCTAACCATCGATGGTCAAGGGTGAAGGTAATAAAATGGGTAAAATATAGGTTAAGTCAGTTGGTAAAATTGACCATGGGTTAGGCTTGGTTAGGGGTCAAAGGGTAAAATTGGTCCCAAGGGGAGTCCTAAGGTGGTTTAGGGGAATTTTGACATTGGAAATCCTAGTGTGCAAATTTTTGGTATCTACACTTATATAATAAGTATAATCTAAGTAACAACTACTTCCCTTGAATGTGGGATAAAATAAAATGCTCACAAGATGACTTACAAAGCTTATGCTTTCATAGCAACTAATATACTGATAAAGTAAAAAGAAGGGTTAGCATGGGTTCCTAACATCCCCTCCCTCTTATAAAATGCTTTATCCTCAAAGCATCAGATGTGGGAATTGGTGTTGAATCTGAAATAGTGGTTCTCATGTTGCATTCCATGCCAATGAATTAATACCTCTATGATGGAGTAGGAGTGACGTTAGCATGTGTGCTTGTCCAAGATTGCCTCCAACTCAAGAAAGATGGATCCTTCATTATCAAGTTTTGGTAAAATAGTTTTCACTCTAGTGTTTATGCCAATAACTTTCATCAAACAAAAAACATGAAATATTGGTGAACTCGAGAAGAAGGTGGGAGCTCCAACTTATAAGCAATCGACCTAATTTTTTGAAGAACCTTATATGTCCTATAGAACTTGGGAGCTAGCTTATGACTCCATTTGAGTTTTAATGAGGATTTATTGTATGGTTTTAGGCAAATAAAACCCATATCACCTACTTAGAAAGTGTGCTCAAAATGGTGTTGATTAGCCTATTATTTCATTCTATTTTGTGTCATATGAATATTGTCTCATAGGGTGCTAAGGATATGATCCTATTTTTGGACAAGCATGTCGATTGCTTGAACTGGTGAACTACTGGTGGTGTATGGAAGGATCATTGGTGATGCTTGACCATAGATTGATTTATAAGGAGTCATTTTAGTTAAAGTGTGGTAGGAGGTATTATACCACCATTCAATGAGAGGGAGCCATTTTGCCCCTTGATATTGTTATTCTGAACTGACTCAATGAAGGAATTTTTTCAAGAATTTATTAACAATTTTAGTCTAGTCATGTATTTGTGGATGATACCTAGAACTCATCTTTATCTACGTGTCAATGTATCGAAATAGTTCTGTCTAAAAATGGCTAGTGAAGGTTACATCATGATTTAAGACAATGGAAGATAGAATGCCATGAAGACAAAAAAATTGGTTGAAGAAATGTTTTTATAACTATGGATGTGGTATAGGTATGGTTGAGGGAACACAAATGATTATAGTTAGAGAGGTGATAAAACACAACCAAGATCATTGTTTTCCCTCTAGATTTAGGGAGACCATCAATGAAATCCATAAAATTATTTGTGAAAATCCTAGTAGGGAGGGGCAAAGTTTGAGTAACCTAGGAATGAGTGTTGTTTCACCCTTGTTACATTGGCAAGTATGACATTCATCCACCATCTATTGAATTTCCTTTCTCATTCCTTCCAAAAGAATTTGAATCATGCCCATTCATAAGTTTTAAGAAACCTTGAGTGCCCTGAAGATGGATATGTATGGATTTCATAGAATATAGTCTACTGAAGATCTGTGCTCTAGAGAAGCACCAAATGACCCTTATATCATGGAGAAGCACCATCCTAAGAACAATGAGGTACATTAGAGGGGTTAGTGGCCAACTATTGAATGATTTGTGATAATGAGGAGTTATTGACATACCCCTACTATACGACATCCAACTAATTTAGAATAGGCATGGAAATAGTTGAAAGGGAAGCTTGGTCCATAAAAGTGTGAGACAAAGCATCAACCACAATATTATCCTTACGCTTTTTGTAAGTGATATCATAGTCATAATTTTTATGACCCATTTATGTTTTGGTTGGGTGGAGACCTATTATTCTAAGAAATATTTCAAACTCTGGTGATTAGTTTTGATGCAAAAGTGAATCCCCAGTAGGTATGGTTGCCACTTTTATACTATATGCAAAATGGTCATCATTTCTTTCTCACAAGTAAAGAGTAATAAATTCTTGCCAGAAAGGGATTTGCTAGTGAACATAATGGGGAATCCTTCTTGGAGGATAACAAAACCAAGTCCATTGTTGCAAGCATCACTCTCGATAGTTAAGGTCTTGAAATTTTTTGGCATAGCTAAAATAAGTGTAGTACACATAGCTCATTTAAATTCTTCAAATGCACACTCAATAACTTATGTTCATGTAAAAACATCCTTTTTCAACATAACTATTAGTAGAGCTAAAATCTTCCCATAGTCCTTGAAAAACATAGAATTATATCTAATTAACCCTAAAAAACCATGGAGGCTCTTTAGTGTCTGAGGATGAGGCTAATTTGTCATGGTATCTATTTTTTTGAGATCCACCCAAACCCCTTGGGTAAAAACAATATACCCATGATACTCCAGTTCATCTTGGCCAAAATCACATTTAGACTATTTTGCACAGAGATGATGATCAGAGAGAAGTTGTAGTGTATGCTCTAGATGTTGGAGATGCTCAGACCATGTTTTACTATAGATGAGGATATCATCAAAGAAGACTAGAATGAATTTATGCAAGTAGGGCCAAAATATTTTATTCATCAATGCCTATAATATTGAAGAAGCATTAGTGAGGCCAAAGGGCATGACTATAAACTCATAGTGGCCATCATGTGTGTTAAAAGATGTCTTAGGGATATCATCCTCATGAAGCTAGATCTGGTGATATCCAGAGCGGAAATCCAACTTGGAGAAAAAATAAACACCATGAAGCTCATCAAGAGGCTCATAAATAATAAGGATTGGGAACTTATCCTTCATTGTGATGTGATTAAGTGCACGGAAGTAAATACAAAGGTGTCATGACCCATATTTTTTATGGACAAGGAGAACTAGGGAAGAATATGGGTTGGTATGGGGGAAAATAATGCATTACTTCAGTAAGTCTCGAATGATCATCTCAATCTAAGTCTTTTATTGAAATGGGTAATGGTAGGACCTGATGTTGGGAGGAATTATTATAGGAAGGATCTAAATATAATGGTCCTCTAACCATGAAGGTGGAAATCCCACTAGTTTGGTAAAGACATATGCATAGCTATGTAGAATGGTTTGTAGATCAAAAAGAATAGTGGAGACTGTTGATGGTTGCATTTGAATATAATGGAGCTAGGCAATGATGTTGTGTCAATTTTTATTAATAATATTTTCCATGAAATGTTAACTTATGATACTGATATACCCTAGGTGTAATCCCTTCAATGTGTATTTTTTCCCATTATCTAAAAAGTACATCCGAAGTTAAGAAAAATACCATAAGATGGGTCCAAGTTTGTGTAACCATTGGGCTCCCAAAATAACATCACATCCACCTAAGGGCAAAGCAAAACAATTAGAGAATAATTTATAATCTCCAATGGAGATAAACACATTATGATACTTCCTTTTACAAGGTAATGTGCCCCCATTAGCAATCATGTCTTCAAATTTGGAGCAAGGATGGACAAAATAATCATCTTGTTTGGCGATCTGAGGGTCAATGAAGCTATGAGTGCTACTTGAGTCAACAAGTATTATGAGATGGATATTCTTGAAGTAACCCCTAACCCACATGGTTTGTATGGTGGTGAGCCCTACTAAGGCATGGAGAGAGATCTGTGGTTGGTCTTCATGAGAATAAGGTTTCACAATCGATGGATCTTCTTTTGGATCATCTATTGTATCCTAAGTATCTTCCAAAACATTAATTTTGGGTAGAGAGTCCACATCTAGTAGGTATATATTTTGACACATCAATGTCCCTAAGATAATTCATCATCATAATTATAACATAATCCTTTTTCTCTATGTGGTCAAATCTCTACTTTAGTCAAATGGTTGATAGGAGTGGTATTGGGGGATGACATTATTTGAGATCATTATGGAGTGGTACTTTTTAATGTAGCAAAATTGGATTTGAATCATTTTTGAGTTATGATCTTATCCTCTACCAACTTAGACAACCCTAGGGCTTCCATCATTATGTTGGACCAAAACATTTTGACCTCATATTGAATTGCATTCTTCAGTCTATTGATAAAGCAACTCCTGAAGAATTCATTGAACAATCCCTTCATGTGATTGTTCAGTTTTTCAAATTATGTTTTTTATTCACTCAAGGTTACTATTTGGAGAATTTTAATGAGTACTCCATTGAAGTCATAAAAATCACTAGGTCCAAACCATTATAAAATTAGGGTAGAAAAACTGATCCATATGGGCTCATCATGAGCCTTGGTATACCAAATATACCATTGAAGGGCTTCATGTTCCAAGTTAAAGGATGCAAGCAGGACCTTATTAGAATAAAAAGTATTATTCATACTAAAATATCACTCTATCTAAAAGATCCATCTAGTCAGATCTGTACCATTGAATCAAGAAAAATCAAGCTTCGACCCACAAGAATTATTGGAAGAAGAAAAATTTGTGTCTAAAGAGGAATTTGAATGCCATCTATTATTCAAGGTGATATGTTTAAGATTGATATAGTAATATACTATAAACTATAATATACTAATATAAACTAAAAAATAGACTCAGGGGTGAGATTATACCATCCATCTCTCTTTTTTTAGAGATGATGTTCACAAGGCAAAGGAAAATTCCTGTGCAATAACTGAAAGCAATTCTCTTTTTTCAAAAATGATCAATAAACAACAAGAAAACTTCTCGGGTAGTAACTAGATCTAGAAGAAACCCAAAAAAGCACAAAGTCTTTCATCACTTCTCTTATCACTTTAGGACTAAGATCACAGCAAAATGAAGTGCAGCCCAAAGTCTCAACAAAAAATTGCAATAGAGTATAAGATTACAAAGGATAAAATTAGTTCAAACCTTTCTAATACCCTTCTCACTAAAACACAAAAACACAAATTAAAGGCAATTATAGCAACACAAAGTCTCCATAATTAACTTTAAAACATCTCCCAAATAATTTCCACATGCTCTGCTTATTTAATCAAATAGATGAGATAGTATTTAAGAAAAAGACACATGAACAATTTCCTAAACAATACAAGTTATTCAAACACAAAGTTTGAAAAGTCACCCACTTTCTCACTCATTCAAGAAAATATGATTTAAAATCTGAGCTCAAAGTCTCAAAAGTCATCTCAATTTGGGTAGAGTTTTGCTTCTAATCACCAAAAGATATCTTTTACAAAAAAGGCTCTCCTTATTTATAGGGAGAGACCTTGAGGATTTAGAAAAGACTTAAATATTTTGACCTAGTCAAAGATAGGAGTCTTTGTTGACTTTGGAATTTCCATATTTTTACATGTAATTACACATGAAAAAAGTACATGTGAAGATGTCCAAAGTGGTTATAAAAGTGCATTTAAAAAAAAGGAGAATAAATCAAGAAAGGATAGTTTCAATTTCTATCCCCGATCTTCTTTATGTGAGCATCGTACATGGCGATAGTTGCTTGCATCCTGATACTATCTGGAGTAATAGTGTTCTTGAAAATTACCTTAGCTCTGACTAAGGCATATTTCACTTTTGTAATTGATTTTGTGTGATTAGTTAATCTGGTCTTTAGATTATCCAGAGTTAACTGATTGTCTAGAATGTTATCCACAGAGGCTACTGAGAATGCTCTTTTCTTGAATTATTTTCAGAGCATACCTTCAAATTCATGAATCATTTCTTTTATCGAAATGAATTGGTTTTCTTGAGAGGTAAGTTTATAAGGTAGCTCCTCCAACTTGTGTAATAGACTGATATTACTTTGTTCACTGACGTCTCTTGAAGATTCAAGGTTGCTGATCAATTCCTTAAGCACCTGACTCATATATATCAATGCTTCTTTAGTTTCAATGTAAGATTCTCTATCAGCAATGATGCCAATTGATATTAGAGTGCTTATTTTCAACTTCTTCATATCCATCCATTTGTCAAGATATTTTTCCATGCTTTAAATATCTTGAGAAATGATATTGATAAGACCATCTAGTTTTGTTCTTACTTCCCTCATCTTACCCATTTTCTCAGAAAGCTCTGTGAGCAAGAAAATTACTTATGTATGCATCTTATCCAAGTACTCTTCAAGTACTTTTCCCTTGAGATAGGTATTTTCTAATTTTTGAATCACAGGGTCTTCTATGGAGATAGCCTTTGAAGTTACTGTTTCTAGAGTGAAAGTAATTCTCCTTATCACTGCAGTCAATTGTTCCACCATTTCTGTATAGTGATCCTTCATCTCTTTCTCTTTGTCAAATTTCTAAATCATGATGTCCATGGCTGATTAAAAATCACTCTTAGTACCTTCATAAGTTATTTTACCTAAATCAACTTGAGAGATAGAGTAGTCATTTATATAAAAAAATTTAAGAGTTGCATCCTATGGAGGTTTTGCTATTTCTAGAATTTTGTGTCCTTTATCCCCAATCATCTTTGAAATAATCTTTGGCTTTTTGAGAGTCTTGACCTTTACTAGCACCATTTTATTGAAATCAAAGTCATCTAGGGAGATGGCCTATTTTTTCCTTTTGGGCATATAAGCTGACAACTAAGGTGGGAGTGCAGAGGTACTTACATTAGTATCAATCTCCATTGTTAGCGTTACTGGAGTCACACTTGCATCAGTGGTGAAAATAATGGATGGAGTATCAGTAAGAACTACACCTTTTATTGAATGATCAAAAGTAGAAATATATCTGATATCAAAAGATGGAGATGACAAACTGGGGATTGACCCTGAGGAATGAAGAATATCTCTAGAAGTGCCTTGAGGGTCGTCAAAAATAATTTTTGAAGGAGAGGCTGCTCCAAAAGAGGGAACACTAATTGGAGAAATAGGTGAAGGAGTTAAAATAGGTGTGTTAGGTGAGGAAGAAAAAATTTCTATTTCTGGCTGCACACCCTCTCACAAGATAGAGTTTCCTTTTCCTATTGATCTACGGGCTTATCATTAGTCTCCATTTGCTCCATTTCTAGTTCTTCAGTGCTTTGCTTCTCAACCTCCATATCTATTATTTTTGGCTCTTTTTCTGTAACTTTTGACTTCTTCATCACAAAGATGATCTTAGGATTATGTCGCCTAGAAGAAGAAGGAACATCACTTTTATTATTCATCCTATTTTCCACTCTTCTCCATGTTTCTTCTTGAAATTTAGCTTATAATCTTATGATGAACTCTTTCAAGGTGATTCCTTTATTCGCTAACCAATCATTGGTGTTTGCCAATATTGGTTTGAATTTTTTACTTAAGGAAGTCAACTCCTTTTGTGACTATTAGATTGGGGGAAGAGGGGCATTGCGACCTATTCATCATGGTATCTATCATTGATCAAATCACAATTATCCACTAGACTTTTAGGGATATCATCAAGTCCCAAATATTCTATCTACTGAAGAGACAATCTATTATAGTCCATCTTTCTGATGTCTTCTACTGTCCTCAAATCAACCCAAACATCTTTGATCATAAGCTCATAAAACTGTGTCTTCCTCCTGATTATATATTTTACACATCTATTGTCAAAATTTGGTCTTTTTTGAAATGATTCATGGTTATGAGTTGCATTTCAGTCTCCATAAATCTATCTTTTACAGCGGTCAACATTGAGAATCTCTCAATTTTAATCAAGAACTTGAAACTAGGTTTCTTGAGTTCCATTTGCTTATTATATATGACAATAATTGGCCTACACAACTCCATCAAGACCAATTTATCTAAAGGAAATCTTGGGAGAATATAAGAATGACCTTGGAAAAAGCCAACCCAAAAGTAAGAAAAAGAAGGGAATTGCGAGAACATACATCCAAAGTCATTCACAATTGTTCAGGCTTCGTCTAACACTCTTTTCTATTCTAATTGGGGATCAAAAAGACACAAAAATACTGTGAAGAAAGTGTCATTTATTCCCCTAAAATTATGGATAGAACCTTTCAACATCAACTAAGAGTAATATTGATACACTGGGGTTACTCTCCTATCTCCTTCTAATGTTAAACTTGGGAAGGTTCTCATCGATGCTACAATATATACTAGGTATGAAGTCATTTAGAATTTGGAGGTAGTGGATACTTTCATCAATTGCTCATGTAGAGCATTGTTGATTTGTTCTCCCCCAAAAATGACTTGTTTGCCTTGGAGAATTATTTAATGAAGGGGTACATCCATTAGTGAAATAGTGAAGAAGAAGGTAAACCTCTTATCCTACTGAGAAGAGTGATCAGGTCACTGACTTCTATAAAGTCACTTCTTGGAAAGCTCCGTGGCCATCTTGACAAATTTTCCCTTGGAGTTTTGAGCCATCTATTGTTGATTAATTTCTTCGCTCTTTTGGGATCTTTATCATATTCCCTTTGTGCTTCGACTAAATTGAGATTTAATACTTCAGTAGTAGGACACATGAACACTTTATCGATAAACTCAGGGTCTAGTCTAATCACCACATTAAAACCAACATCTAACACAGATCTGGTATCTTTATTATAGAACTAAGTGTATTAGAGAATAAACTCTATGTTGTGAGCCGCTACAAGAAAATAAGATACTAGATGAATATTGCTCTCAATTATCTTCTTCATTTCATGGCTAGGATTACTTGATCTTTTTCTTTCCATGAACTCAGCCATATCCACGTGATCGATCTCTATATCTCTAATGTCATCAACATTAGAAGTAACTGAGGTGATTGGAAAAACACCTTGATACTTGTACTTCATTTTCTTCAACTTTTTTAGAGGAACCTCAGTCATCTAGAAGAGCTTTTGTTAAAAGGACATCGATGAAAGAGGATCCTTGAGAGAAACTGTAATAAGAATCATGATCATGTAATCAGGAGAAATATTGGCAATCTGAGAAAAATGCATGTTGATGATCATGACCATGGGAATGCGCTTGAAAGGGTTAAAGTGTGAGCAGGCTGAAAAGTCAAAAGAAAGTGGGTTTAGAAAAGTGAAAATTCAAAATTTCCTAAAGTTAAAATTTTTGAGAAAAAGTATGTAGGGGCAGTAAAAATTGCTGCCCTTGCATATGGAGGTAGTATCGGTGGAAAAAATCACTGACTTAACACATTTAAGGAAGGTTTGTTTATGCATAGGTGGTAATTTTTGCCACCCTTGCATGCTAACTTTGTGTAGGGCGGCAAAAATTGCCACCTATGCATATGGGGTAAAAAATATGTGTAAGGGAGGCAAAAATTACTGCCCTTGTACGAATGGAAATAGATTTGTGTAATGAAGGTGAAAATTACAACCATTACACAAATTAATTTAGTTTTAAGTAAGGGCAGTGAAAATCACTGCCATTACACGTATGGCAATGGATTTTGGATTTTTTAGGCTTTAACATCCCTTTGAGGATGAGAGGGAGGAGGAAAAAGAAGAAATATAAAACCTAAAAAGGAAAAAGGGAAAAACAAAAACTTTTAAAAAAGAGAAAGAAAAAAAAATGAAAATCTAGAAACAAAAGAGGAAAGAACACAAAACTTACCTGATAAAATGAAATCTTACACTTGAAGCCAAAAAAATCACAATCCCACTGGTTCATGTGGTTGACTAGTTACAGGGAGGGGGAGTAGACAACTTAGAATAATCAAAATGAGGCACAAATTGGCATTAAAAAGGATAAAAACTGATGCCAACCACTCAGCGTGCATGATCATAAATGTCGTGCATAAAAATTGAGATCATGCAAGGGTGGTGATTTTTTTTGTCTCTACATTATGAGGTGCAAAATATGCAAGGGCAGTGATTATCACCACTCCTGCATGAAAATATGTAAGGGTGGTGATTATCTCTACCTTTACACATAAACAAATAACATGCAAAGGCAACAAAAAATGTTGAGCTTGCATGTAAATAGAAAAAAACTAACTCCTTGAATTTCATCAAAGTTTCAGCATTTTGATCACATAAAGACCATAGTGAATTTTATGTTTTTTGAGAAATCATGACAAGGGAAGTTCGGGAACATTTCAAGGATGCTAGTTGACTATACTCAAGAACAAGAGAAACATGTCTCGAACAATGAGCTTAGAGTGAAGAACACAAAATAGACAAGTTTTGTAGGGGTTGTCCATCAAACTAAATGTAGCTAATTTTGGGAACAATAGCTGTCTCTAGCTGTGGAACTTCCATCGATCGAACATTGAAATGATCGAAGGGAGTAGAATCCAGTCTCTAATTGCCTTTATCCATGCCATTAGGCCATGGAGTCAAGCTAAAAATAAAAAGACATGAAAAATTAAACAAAAATAAATAAACATAAGACTATACAAATGTACAAATGAACTTATCTAATACTTCAAGGATTGAAGTGTTTCAGATGTTACCCACTGTGAGGCAATGAGAGTGATGTTCCATCTTGATATTCAAGTACGAAGATATTTTCACTATAGATCTGATGAATGGTAAATGGACCTCTCTACAAGGAATCAAATTTTCCATGCATTTCTTTTGGTTCTCTCCTATTGCCCCATAATAAGACTTGATCTCTAATTTGAAAATCACAAATCCTTGCTCTCTTGTCGAAGAGTTTGTTTACTTGATTTTGATGTGTAATGATGTGGTCTTCTACCATAGTTCATTACTCATCTAGTTTGGTTAGGCACATGATCTTTTTATCAATAGAATTTTTTAAAGTTTGATCTTCGACTTCCTTTGCCAACTTCAGTGTTGATAGCTTCAGGGTGATTGGTATCATCACATTCAAACCATACAGAAGCTGAAATGGTGACATACCTATTACCCTCTTGGGTGTAATCCTGTCTACCCATAAAGTATCAAACAATGATTTGTGCCAAGTTCTCTAATTATTATCTACCATTTTCTTGATAATAGTAACTAGATTCTTGTTACTTGATTCTGCTTAACCATTTCCTTGTAGATAATAGTCAGAGAAGTGGGAAAGAATAATTCCATAATTATAGCAAAACTTAGTAACCTCATGAGAAGAGAAATACGTAGCATTATCTATTAAAATCTTAGTTGGGACCCCAAATTGAGAAATAATATTTTCTTTAAAGAAATTGCATACCACTTTCGAAGTAGCATGCTTAGTTGGAATGGCTTCCACCCACTTGGTAAAATTATCTATCACAGTGAGAACATAGTCATGTCCAACACTTGAGGATGGGTTCATGATGCCAATGAAGTCAATACCCCATTATTGAAAAGGTTCTTCAATTACCACTGGCTTGAGAGGTAATGCGGCCAATTTAAGTTTTCCAGCAAATTGTTGACACAACTCACATCTACGTACCCAAATATACACATCTTGAAATAGTGTAAGCCAATAGTATTTAGCTCATAAAATTTTGTGAGCCATTGCTGGTGTATAAAATTGTCCTCCACAAGCCAAATCATGGAAGGAATCCAAAAGTTTATCTTGTTGCACCTTATCGACACAATGAATAAATACCCCATCAAGACTTCTTTTGTACAAACCATTGTCCCACAAGACATAGTTAGTAGCCTTCAACTTAACATTATTTTTTTATTTGTAAGATAGATGGGTGGGACATTCACCATAGGTAATAAAATGAGTGATATTGGAATACCACTCATCAGTAGTAGTGATGAAGAGAACTATAGGCACGTCTCCAACCTTTGTTTCTTCATATTCTATTTCTTTTGGTATATTATCAACAATTAATTGGCAGAGACCTTTTCCCCACACAAGTTTAGTAGGCTTGATATCAAGGTCAAACTCCTAAATTTTAACAATCCAATTACCCCTTTTAGTACCAAACTCTTATTGAGTTAGAATGGACTTCACTATTGTATCAGGAACCAGAACAATAGTATGTGAATTCAAGATGTAGAATTTGAAATGCTTTACTGCCTTAACCATGGCATAAACATGCTTCTTCATGTTTGAATATTTAAATTTGTAAGCTTTGAGAGGACAAATCATAAATGATATGGGAGATTCCAAACCTTCTTTTTTTTGTTGGACCAAAATGGCTGAAAGTGTATGTTTAAAAGTGTAGCTGTATACTATGATGTCTTTGGTATAATCTAGACAAACTAGGATTGGGGCATGGGCAATTATTTTCTTGATATCTTCAAATTATGACTTGCCTTCTATATTCCAATGGAAATTAGCTTTACCCTTCATCATGTCAACAATGTGTTGAGTCTTCTCTACGAATTCTAGAATGAATCTTTGTAGAAAATTCACCTTTCTAAAGAAAGAGTGAATAGTAGTCTTACTATCAAGAAGAGTAAGATTTTGGATAGATTTGACTCTTTTTGGGTCAATTTCTATACCCTCTTGAGATACAGTATGACCGAAAAGTTTACCTTCTATAATCTGAAAAATTAATTTCTTAAGATTAAGAGAAATACCATTTTGTTGATAGCGTTCCAGCACTTGTTGTAAATAATGCATATGATCAGGATGATGTTTGGAAAAAATGGTCAAGTCATCAAGATATACCAAAATAAACTTTCCTATTTCGTCTCTGAAGGCAAGATCCATTACTCTATGGAAGGTGGCGCCAGCATTGAATAGACCAAAAGGCATTCTATGATATGCAAAAGTGCCCCATAGTGTAGTGAAAGTGGTTTTATGTTGATCTACTTCATTGACTTCCACTTGATTATACCCAAAAAAACCATCTAATATTGATAACATTTTTGAACTAGTCACTATTTGCAACACTTGATCCATGATGGGTAAGGAGTAGTTATCCTTTAGAGAAGATTGATTTAAGTTTCTGAAATCAACACAGATACAAATTTCTCCATTCTTTTTTCTCACTAGAACTATGTTTGCAATCCAGGTGGAATGATGAATTAGAAAAATAATTCTTACATTCAACATCTTTTGGATCTCAGAAAGGATAGTACCTGATAGTTTGGGGTTGTATTGCCTTTGCTTTTGCTTGTGAGGCAATGACCCAGCTTTAAGAGAAATTTCATGCCAAATTTTTTTAGGCCTAAGATATTTTAAATCATCATAAGAATATGCCAAAACATCAATGTAATGGTGAAGAAGAGTAAAAAATTTGAGTTTTTCACTAGAAGTGCAACAATTTCCAATGTTGACCATTTTGGGATTTTCTATTGTACTCAAATTTACTTGATCAAAATCCTTGGAGGAACTTGAATCCATTTATTCCTGCTTGACATACCTGTCATGCTTATCAAATAACTTTTCAAGAGAAACCAAACTTTTTGGAATTTTATTCCCCTTAAGTTGAAGAAACTTTTCACCAATTTTTTAATCTATTTCAGGAACTAATTCTTGTGGTGGAGATTTGCTACCTTTAAAATAAAGCTCCTCAAAGTTGTCCACCTTTTCTATAAAATTAATGATTTGATTATCATCATTAAACGCTGCCAATGATTGGCATTATCAAGTAGACTTGGTCAAAAGATCAGCTCAATGGTGTACTTGTTCCCTTTGAAATCTTTATGGAGAACCATGAGGGTTATAGAGATAGCCAATGAATTTGCACGATCATTGAATTCTCTCAGCACAACAAAAATATTGAAAGCATCAAAACTTTCAATGTAATCCCATACAAGATTATGATAATGTCAAAATATTTCATTTTTGGTTTAGTCCAGATTTCTTACCTGACAAACCACCAGTTTAGTATCTCCCTGAGCATGAAGAATCTTAATACCTTTAACATGAGCAACTTTCAATCTAAGTAACAAAGATTAATATTCAGTGGCGTTGTTGGTATTGTTGAAATGTAACTTAAATGAATAAGGAAAAATTTCTCCTTGAGGGGATATCAAAAAAATTCTAGCTCCAGAACTGGTAGAAGAGCAATTGACATCAAATTCTAAAATCCAAACATCATTAGAATTTGATCTTCTCAAAGATTTCTCTTCATTAGTGCAGGAAGATTCTTTTTTGCTTGAACTTTGCCGTAATAATTCTTCTAATTTTCTATTTGAATTTTATAATTTGTCACCTAATGAACATTCATCTGATGAGCTAAAAATATCTTTAGTGGTCAGAAAATAATTACCTATTCATGATGATTCAAACAAAATTTGAGCTTTAAAGTCTGATGTTTGGGTAATAATACATTTTGAATCTTTTTCAGGAAGCAACTTTTGCATGATGCCTTTAATAGGTATTCTTACTTTAGACAGATCCATATTCAACTCTCCACCTACATCCTTGTAAAAAATACGTCTAAGCAAAATGCCATAGGAAGCTGGAACATTGGCCACCAAGACTATCATTTTAATCCTTTTATTTGGAAAAGTTGCAAATGCAAATTAAGCATCTTTGATTTGATCCAGGAGTGGTACTTGCTTATTTTCCATGGATAATCATCTCCAAAAAGTCTTAGTTAAGATAAGACTAATAGAATCTACTATCTTAGTAGGTATAACATTATCGAAAGCTCTAGAGTCTATTATACAGTTGCTCAACTTATGACCATTTATTAACAGAGAAACGTAGAAGGGTTCTATTTTTTTGGGGGCAAAAACGGGAGTAGCGACAAGATTATTTTAGGTTGATTTGTTCTTTAAAGAATCATGAGTCACCTTTGGGAGATCTTGTCCTATAGGGATGGTTTTATTTTTTATGTATTCAGCCAACCTATCAAACTATTCAAGATTGGCTTGCAAGTCCTCAACTTCAATCATTTGAATCTTGGTCTTTCTAACATGATCAATTATGTAAAATAACTAAAATGAACTAGAAATAGAGAGATGAAGTCCATTATCCTGATCTTTAATGGGTGTGGCACTAGTCTGAGGAATAAAATCAGAAGGTACAGGATGGTTTGAGGTACTTACTTTCTTATTGGTCATTGGGTCCTTTGATTGGAAAGGCAATGAAGTTCCTCATTTAAAAATTGAGACTATTGGCTGAGGTTCTTCTCCTACTTTTCCCTTATCATCTTATTGAGTCAACTAATTTTGGGACCTAGTAAATACAACATATGATCCATCAAACTCTTCTCTTTTTTCTTAGCTTCGTCTTGGTATTGCAAAAAACCAATATTGAAGTCACTAGCTAATTCTTCTTCTCCTTCTGCAAAGAGATTAGCGTCATTTTCTTGTTCCAACTCAGGTTAGAAAGAGAGATCATGTTCAACTTCATGATAACTAACTACTAAGTTAGCTGGTGCTGCTTCAATGGTAAGCTTCCCCTGTGCGAGAGGAAGGTGATTGGGTTTCCCTTTATTCTTAGAAGAATTGCTTTGATATGAATGGTTAGGGAATGTCTTCCTTAGTATATCTTGATAAGGAGGAGAAGACATTCCTTGGGCCATTTTATTTTTCAGAGTTAACAACTCATTTGCTAAATTTTGCACCATATGATCTATGGTACTTGTGGAAGAACTTTCAATAGATGAGAAAAAAATATTTTTATTAGAATCTTTTCTAATCTTACCTACCAGGATAAGATCATCTTCGACCTCAGTAGCCAAAATTTGAGCTATAAAAATATCTATAGGGCCATCCCACCTCAACAAAAAACTTACTTCATGAAGTTGAGAATTGATGAAAAAACACTTAAGATTTTTTAGTGTTGGCTAAGCAATTGTAGGAATTCTATTCCTCAGCTTATTGAATTTAGTAATAAAGTCTCACATAGGATCATGGGGATCTTTCTTAATTTACGTAAGCTGAGCCAACAAGGCATGTGCATATTTTATGAGTTTAAATCTAGCCTCAAACTTGGCCTTGAGAGTGTCCCATTTAGTTATAGTCTGAGCTTGAAGGTGATAAAACTAATCCATGGTAGTGCCTTGAAAAGTTTCTACAAATAGTCTCATCGCTATATCTTCATATTCAATGCCTATCACACCAAATGCTATGCATAAATTAGAAATATGCTCATCAGAATGAACTTTCCCATCACCATAAAATTTGGGAAAATTCTTTCTCAAACTATGAGGTAGTTCATGTAAAGGTGGGGTTAGATTGAGAGGACTAAAAGTGTTGCCCTAAAGACCTTGGGATACCATGATATGATGATTAAAAAGAGGAATAACAAACCTTTGCGTGGTAAGTTTGGATAAAACTCTATTAGCACTAAAACTAAAAGCTTCATTTGGTATTGGAGATCTAATGTTGGTAGGAGGAAAACTCTTGATACGCTGAAGGTGAGATGATGGAGAAAATTTTTTAAAATTATTTTGTTACACCAACTCAAATACAAGATCAATGATACCTTGAGCTCTCTAGCTTCATGTATATGGTGGATCTGCCAGAGTGTAGAATGGAAAATGAACTAGAAATGCTTCAATTTGAAGCTTGAGGCTTCAAAGTGTGCATTTGATCCTCAGCGGAGTCGTCAAAAAACTGTTGGGTGAATATTTTGTCATCAACTAATTGAAGGCAAAATGGGTATATCAACCACAATGTAATGAGATAAATCTCTCCTCTCAGCAAGGGGAGGCTCCCTATAAACTATAATATACTAATATAAACTAAAAAATAGAATCAGGGGTGAGATCATACCATCAATCTCTCTTTTTTTAGAGATGATGTTCACAAGGTAAAGGAAAATTTCTATGTAATAACTGAAAGTAATTCTCTTCTTTTAGAAATGATGTTTAGTAAACAACATAAAAACTTCCCAGATAGTAACTGGATCCAAAAGAAACCCACGAAAGCACAAATTATTTCATCGCTTATCTTATTGATTTAGGACTAAGATCACAATAGAATGAAGTGCACCCTAAAGTATCCACTAAAAACTGCAATAGAGTATAATATTACAAAGGATAAAAGTAGTTCAAAGCCTTTTTAATACCCTTCTCACTAAAACACAAAAACAAAAAAACACAAATTAAAGGCAATTATAGCAGCACAAAGTCTCCATAATTAACTTTAAAACATCTCCTAGATAATTTCCATGCACTCTGCTTATTTAATCAAATAGATGAGATAGTATTTAAGAAAAAGACACACAAACAATTTCCTAAACAAAACAAGTTATTCTAACACAAAGTTTGAAAAGTCACCCTCTTTCTCATTCATTCAAGAAAACATGATTAACAATCTGAGCTCAAAGTCTCAAAAGGCATCTCAATTTGGGCAGAGTTTTGCTTCTAATCACCAAAAGATATCTTTTACAAAAAAGGCTCTCCTTATTTATAGGGAGAGACCTTGAGGATTTAGAAAAGACTTAAATATTTTGACCTAGTCAAAGATAGGAGTCTTTGTTGACTTTAGAATTTCCATATTCTTACATGTAATTACACATGACAAAAGTACATGTGAAGATGTCCAAAGCGGTTACAAAAGTACTTTAAAAAAAAAGTTGAATAAAGTAAGATATGACAATTTTAATTTCTATCCCCAATATTCTTTATGTGAGCATCGTACATGGCGATAGCTGCTTGCAGTTCGATACTATCTGGAGTAACAGTGTTCTTGAAAATTACCTTATCTCTGACTAAGGAATCTTTCATTTTTGTAATTGATTTTGTGTGATTAGTTAATCTGGTCTTTAGATTATCTAGAGTTAACTGATTGTCTAGAATGTTATCCACAGAGGCTACTGAGAATGCTCTTTCCTTAAATTCTTTTCAAAGCATACCTTCAAATTCTTGAATCATTTATTCTATTGAAATGAATTGGTTGTATTGAGAGGTAAGTTTTCAAGGCATCTCCTCCAACTTTGCAATAGATTGATATTACTTTGTTCACCGAGGTCTCTTGAAGATTTGAGGTCACTGATCAATTCTTTAAGCACCTGACTCCTATATATCAATGCTTCTTTATTTTTAGTATCAATCCATTTGTCAAGATATTTTTCCATTCTTTTAATATCTTGAGAAATGATATTGATAAGATTATCTAGTTCTGCTCTTACTTCCCTCATCTTACCCATTTTCTTAGATAACTCTGTGAGTAGGAAAATTCCTTGTGTATGCATCTTGTCTAAGTAATCTTCATGTACTTTTCCCTTGAATTAGGTCCTTTCTACTTTCTAAATCATGGGGTCATCTATGTAGATAGCCTCTGGAGTTACTGTTTCTGGAGTGAAAGTAATTTTCCTTATCACTGCAGTCAATTGTTCCACCATTTCTTTATAACGATCCTTCATCTCTTTCTCTTTGTCAAATTTTTGAATCATGATGCCCATGGTTGCTTGAAAATCACTCTTATCACCTTCAGAGTTCTTTTACCTAAATCAACTTGAGAGATAGAGTATTCATTTATATCAAAAATTTTAAGAGTTGCATCCTATGGAGGTTTTGCTATTTCTAGAAATTTGTGCCCTTTATCCCTAATCATATTTGAAAGAATCTTTGGCTTCTTGGGAGTCTTGAATTTTACTGGCACCATTTTATTGAAATCAAAGTCATCTAGGGAGATGGCCTATTTTTTCCTTTTGGGCGTATAAGCTGACAACCAAGGTGGGACCGCAGAAGTACTTACATTAGTATCAATCTCCATTGTTGGAGTTACTAGAATTGTTCTTGCACTGGTGGTGGAAATAATGGGTGGAGTATCAATAAGAACTACACCTTCTACTAAATGATCAAAAGCAGAACTATCTCTGATATCAAAAGATGGAGATGATAAACTGGGGATTGACCTTGAGGAATGAAGAATATCTCCAAAAGTGCCTTGAGGGTTGTCAAAAATAATTTTTGAAGGAGAGGCTGCTCTAGAAGAGGGAACACTTATTGGAGAAATAGGTGGAGGAGTTATAACAGGTGTGCTAGGTGGGGAAGAAAACATTCCTATTTATGGCTACACACCCTCTTGTGGAGACAGATTTTCCTTTTCCTGTTGATGTACGGGCTTATCATCAGTCTCTATTTGCTCCATTGCTGGTTCTTTGGTGCTTTAATTCTCAACCTCCATATCTATTATTTATGGCTATTTTTATATAACTTTTAACTTCTTCATCACAAAGATGATCTTAGGCTTATGTGGCCTAAAAGAAGAAGGAACATCACTTTTATTTTTCATCCTATTTTCTACTTTTCTCCTTGTTTCTTCTTGAAATTTAGCTTATGATCCTGTGATGAACTCTTTCAGGGTGATTCCCTTATTCACTAACCAATCATTGGTGTTTTCCAATATTGGTTCAAATCTTTTCCTTAAGGAAGTCAACTCCTTTTGTGACCATTGGATTAGGGGAAGAGGGGCATTGGTGACATGTTCAACATGGTATCTATCATTGATCAAATCACCATTATCCACTAGACTTTTAGGGATATCAGTGAGTCCCATATATTCTATCTACTCAAGAGATAATCTACTATAGTCCATCTTTTTGATGTCTTTTGCTGTCCTCAAATCGACCCAAACATCTTTGATCATAAGCTCATGAAACTGGGTCTTCCTCTGGATTATATCCTTTACACCTATGTAATCAAAATTTGGTCTCCTTTTTAAATGATTCATGGTTACGAGTTGCATTTCAGTCTCCATAACTCTAGCTTTTCTAGTGGTCAACACTAAGAACCTACCAATTTCAATTGAGAACTTGAAACTGGGTTTCTTGAGTTCCATCTACTTATTATGTACGATAATAATTTGCCTACACAGCTCCATCAAGACTAATTTTTTTGAAGGGAATCTTGGGAGCATATAAGGATGACCTTGGAAAAAGCCAACCCATAGGTAAGAAAAAGAAGGGAATTACAAGAACATACATCCAAAGTCATTCACAACTGTTCAGGCTTCGTTTGACACTCTTTTCTATTCTAATTAGAGATAAAAAAGATATAAAAATAATATGAAGAAAGCATCATTTACTCTCCTAAAATGATGGATAGAACCCTTCGACATCAAGTGAGAGTAATATTGATACATTGGGGTTACTCTCTTATCTCCTTCTGATGTTAAACTTGGGAAGGTTCTCATCGATGCTGCAATATATACCAGGTATGAAGTCATGTAGAATTTGGAGGTAGTGGATAATTTCATGAATTGCTCATATAGAGCATTGCTAATTTGTTCTCCCCAAAAAATGACTTGTTTGCCTTGGAGAATTATTTTGATGAAGGGTTATATCCATTCGTGAAACAGTGAGGAAGAAGGTAAACCTCTTACCCTGCTGACAAGAGTGACCAGGTCACTGACTTCTTCTATAAAGTCACTTCTTGGAAATCTTCGAGGCCATCTTGACAAATTTTCCCTTAGAGTTTTGAGCCATCTATTGTTGATTACCTTCTTCTCTCTTTCATGATCTTTGTCATATACCCATTGTGCTTCAATGAAATTGAGCTTTAATACTTCAGTAGTAGGAGGACACATAAACACTTTATTGATGAACTCAGGGTCTAGTCTAATCACCACATTACCACCATCATCTAACACAGATCTGGTATCCTTATTATAGAACTGAGCACATTGGAGAATGAATTCTATGTTGTGAGTTGCTACAAGAAAATAAGATACAAGATGAATATTGCTCTCGATTATCTTCTTCATTTCATGGCTGAGATTGTTTGATCTAGTTCTTTCCATGAACTTAGCCATATCCACATGATCAATCTCTGTATCTCTAATGTCATCGACATTAGAAGTAACTGAGGTGATTGGAAAAACACCTTGATACTTGTAATTCATTATCTTCAACAACCTTAGTCATCTTGAAGAGCTTTTGTTAAATGGACGTTGATGAAGGAGGATCCTTGAGAGAAACTGCAATAAGAATCATGATCATGCAATCAGGGGAAATATTGGCAATCTGTGAAAATTGCATGTTGATGATCATAACCATGGGACTACGCTTGAAAGGACTAAAGCATGATCAGGTCAGAAAGTCAAAAGAAAGCAGGCTCCAAAAATTAAAAATTTGAAATTTCCCAGAGTTAGGATTTCTGAGAAAAAGTATGCAGGGGCAACAAAAATTGCCAGCCTTACATATGGAGGTAGTATTGGCGAAAAAAATCACCGACTTAACACATTGAGGGAAGGTCTGTTTATGCATAGACAAAATTTTTTGCTGCCCTTGCATGTTGACTTTGTACAGGGGTGGCAAAAATTACCGCCTATGCATATGGGGCAGAAAATATGTGTAACGGTAGAAAAATTGCAGCCCTTACATGAATGGCAATGGATTTGTGTAATGATGGTGAAAATTGCCACCATTACATAAATTAATTTAATTTCATGTAAGGGCAGTGAAAATCACCGCCATTACATGTATGACAATGGATTTTGGGTTTTTTAGCCTTTAATGTGCCTTCGAGGATGAGAGGGAGGAGGAAAAAGAAGAAATATAAAACCTAAAAAGGAAAAAGGGAAAAATTGAAACTTTCAAAAAAGAGAAAGAACAAAAAATGAAAACCTAGAAATAAAAGAGGGAAAAATGCAAAACCTACCTGGTAAATCAAAATCCTACGCTTGAAGCTAGAAAAATCATAATCCCACTCATTCATGCAGTCGACTGGTTGCAGGGAGGGGGAGCTTACAACTTTGAATAATCAAAATGAGGCACAAATTGACATTAAAAAGGTTCAAAATTGATGCCAAGCACTCGGCACACATGGTCATAAATGTTGCATGTGAAAACTGAGATCATGCAGGGGTGGTGATTTTTTCTACCTCTGCATGATGAGCTACAAAATATGCAAGGGAAAAAATTATCACTACTCCTGCATGAAAAGGTGGAAGGACAGTGATTATCACCACCTTTACATGGAAACAAAAAATATGCAAAGGTGGTAAAAAATGCTGACCTTACATGTAAACAAAATAAAACTAAATCCTTAAATTTTATCAAAGTTTTGACGTTCTGATCGCATCAAGACCGTAATGAATTTCTAATTTTTTGAGAAATCATGACTAGGGAAGGTCAAGAACATTTCAAAGATGCTAGTCGACTATACTCGAGAATAAGAGAAACTTGTCTCGAACAATGAGCTTAGAGTGAAGAACACAAAATGGACAAGTTTTGTAGGGGTTGTCTATAAAAATAAGCATAGCTGAATTTGGGAACTATGCATATGACCCTCTCCTCAACACATGGAAAAACATCTCTCCCCTTTCCATCCAATTTAGAATTCCCACCCAAATTTATCCTTAGTGCTTTTATGTGACGTAGAAATTAGTTCTAGTAAGTGACTCCTATTTATCATAGTCTATCAAAAGTGTTTTATGAGATGATTTTAGTTCTTTTGAATTGTAAAAAATTAATCAATATGCCCATGCCAAGATATTATTCCTACATCTACCCAGTTTAACCTAAAAAAAGATTAATTTATATCATATAAGGGTAAGTGCATGAAGTTGGGGACCAAAAAGTGGACACTTTTTTCATTTAACATTATCTTAACATTTTTGTGTATGGGTTTTCTAAAAGTGTGTATGTGGTTTTGGCTTAGAGGTTTGGTGATTACCGAGCCTAACCTGCACACATAGTTTTAGTTCTTAAAACCATGTATGTGGTTTTATTTTTTAAAAGCACAGACTTGATTTTAATTTTTAAAATATCATATGCGGTTTTAATTTTTAAAAGTGCAATTCCTTAATCTATACATTTTTTACATAGTTAACCCTAACCCTAAACCCTAAACACTTAAACCTTAAATTCTAAACCCTAAACCAATTAGGTTCACATGGCTCAATTTGGTCAAAATTGCATCACTAGTTGCCCTAATTAACTAATTGGATTAATTTATGATGACATTGGTGCTAATTGAGCCAAAATCAAATTCTTTAGTCACAAATAGGTTCAAAAAATTCAAATTGGCCCTAATTACATTCGTTATTGGATCATATACCTTAAGCCCTAAACCCTAAACCCTACACCAATTGATTTATCCCCAATTAAAATCATTTATAGTAAGAATTAGGTTAACATGGTTAAATTTGGCCCAAATCACATCACTTAATGTCCCAATTAACTAATTGGCTAAATCTATGATGACATTAGGGATAATTGAGACCAAAATATAGTTATTTAGTAACAAATAGGTTCAATGAGCTCAAATTGGCCCTAATTGTATTAATTATTGGACCCTATACCATAAATTAGAAACCCTAAACCATAAATTGTTAACTCTAAACTAATTAATTTTGCCCCAATAAATGTCCTTTAGAGTAATAATTAGGTTTATAGGGATGAATTTGTCCCAAATCACATCACTAATTACCCCATTTGACTAATTGGCTTAATTTGTAATGACATTGGTGTCAATTGAGCCCAAAATCATGTTTATAGTCACAAATAGGTTCAATGAGCTCAAATTGACCCCAATTACCTTCGTGATTGGACCCTTTACCTTATACTTTAAACTTTATATCTTAAAACATAAGCCCTAAATGCTAAACCTTAAACCAATTGATTTAGCCCCAATTAACATCCCCTTATAGTAAGAATTAGGTTCATAGGGCTCAACTTGGGCCAAATTGTATCATTTATTACCTAAATTGAGTAATTGCCTCAATCTATGATGGTATTGGGGTTAATTGAGGCTAAAATCACATTCTTTAGTCACAAATAGGATCAATGAGCTCAAATTGGCCTTAAATGCCTTCCTGATTGGACACTAAACCCTAAACCTTAAGCCTTAAGACCTAAAACCCTAAATTGTAAACTCTAAAAAAATGATTTAGCCCTAATTAACATCCTTTAAAGTAAGAATTATTTTTACAAGGCTCAATTCAGCCCAAATCACATCAATTATTACCCCAACTGACTAATTGGGCCAAGATGTGATGTCATTAGGGATAATTGAGCCCAAAATCTCATTTTGTAGTCACAAATAGGTTTTAAAACCTTTTATTTTCTCTAATTGCCTTTGTGATTAGACCCTATACCTTAAAACCTAAACCATAAGCCTTAAGCCCTAGATCCTAAACCCTAAACCTTAAATCATAAACACTAAATTGGTTTAGGGTATTGGGTCCAATCGTGAATATACTTAGGGTGAATTTAAGTTTGTTGAACCTATTTATGATAATATAATGTGAATTTTGGCTTAATTAGCCCTAACAACACCATAGATTGAGCTAATAAGTTAATTGGGGTAATTAGTGATGTGATTTTGGGCCAAATTCAATCCATGTGAACCTAATTCTTACTCTAAAGGATGTTTATTAGGGCTAAATCAATTAGTTTAGGGTTTAGGGCTTATAGTTTAGGGTATAGGATTTAAGTTTTAGGGTTTAGGGTTTTGGGTACATATGGTCCAATTGTGAAGGTAAATAGGGCCAATTTGAGCTCATTAAACCTATTTATGACTAAAGAATGTGATTTTGGGCTCAATTATCCCTAATGTCATCATAAAATGAGCTAATTAGTCAATTAGGACAATCAATGATGTAATTTGGGCCAAATGAAGCCATAAAAACCTGCTTCTTATTATAAAGGATGTTAATTGGGGATAAATCAATTAGTTTAGGGTTTACGATTTAGGGTTTAGGGTTTAGGGATCAAGGCTCAAGACTCAAGGCTTAGGTTTAGGGTCCAATCATGAAGGAAATGCAACCAATTTGATCTTGTTGAACCTATTTATGAATATAGAATATGATTTTAGACTCAACTAGCACTAATGTCATCACAAATTGGGCTGAATATTTAGTTGGGAAAATTAGTGATGTAATTTGGGCCAAATTTAGCATCGTGAACCTAATTATTACTCTAAAAGATGTTAATTATGGCTAAATAAAATGGTTTAGGGTTTATGATTTAGGGTTTAGGGCTTAGGGCTTAGGGTTTAGGGTGAGGGTATAGGGTCTGAAGTTTAATTAAAAATGTAGTTGGGGTCAATTTGAGGCTATTGAAACTATTTTTGACTACATAATGCAATTTTGGGATCAATTATCCCCAATGCCATCATAAATTTAGCCAATTAGCCAAATAGGGAAATCAGTGACATGATTTGGGCCATATTGAGCCCTATGATTCTAATTGGTTTAGGGTTTACAGTTTAGAGTTTAAGGTTCTAGTGTTTAGAGTTAATTATGTAAGCAATATACATATTAAGGAACATATAAACACTTTTAAAAATTAAAACCACATATGCAATTTTATAAACTAAAACCATGCATGCACTTCAGAAAACTAAAACTGTGAATGCACTATTAAAAACTAAAACTACTTACATGGTTTTTATTATAAAAACATTGTACACACTTATAAAAATTAAAATCATGTACACGGTTTAGACTCAAAGTAATAGTAAAATTTTCCACATATAGGGTGATTCCATATATGTGGTTCTAAATTTTAAAATTTCAAACACATGTTTCAAGGGTTCATAATGGCTTAGATTGCTGAGCATAAGGAATGGACCTAAAAAACAAACAGTTGAATGCGTGAATTTGACTAAAAACAATAAAATGTAACTTCTACCATACTAAACATTATGAATTTTATCAAAACATTTCCTAAAATTATGACTACAACATCAAGCACAATTTCTTATATATATATATATATATATATATATATATATATATATATATATATATATATATATATATATATTAAAGTTTGTTATCTATATTTATTTATAAGTATGTCTTTTTATAGTGTTATATGCCACACTTATACGTGTTCATATTTGTTTATGTATATTTTGATTTGTTGATTCAAAAATAAAATAAAATATATGGTTGCAAACTAGACCTGATTTTACACACATTAAAAAAAAAACCAAATTTCTTTATTTTTGAGGTAGTTGGGGGGAGGGGGGGGGGGGGGGGGGGGGTATACATTATTTATCATATTTATCATATTTCAGGGTCTATTAACTTGTGAAAATAGAAAAAAAAATATATATTCATTAATTATTTTTAAAAATATATAAGTTTTAAACTGGATGATCTTATCTATCTTTTCACCAAAGGGTTTAAAAAAAACTAAATGATTCTTAAAAGATGATGGGTCACATGGAAAGCTATCTACTTTGATTTTTCTAAAAAGTAGTATTACCTCTTCAAATTTATGATGTTTGACCTACTTATGCTTGACCATTTCAAAAACAAATTAGTAGTTTAGAAACTAGACTTGAAATGCTACAATTCATGTTCCTATGACATCTTTAAATTTTGAGTTTAGGTGTCTCGAATAATCTATACAGTTTGAGGTTTATTTTTTTAAGAAAAACATGTCGACTTAAGATCCCTTTTCATTCCCTTAATTCCATGCACTTACTGATGTGGAAATAAAGAAGCACACGAGTCTTTATTTTAGAGAAAAATGAGTGGAAGGCTATTTCAAACATGAACACTCAAATAAACACTTGCATTGGAGGTTTTATTGATGAAATTTTTATGTGATAAATCGAACTGGACTTAACACGCACCAATTTATAGATTTAAAAAGAGTGCCCTGGACTACGTTAGAAAATATGGGTATACAAAAAACTTATAAGAGTAGCATCCACACTTGGAGATGAAAGTGAAACCTCTATGATAAATTTACATAGTAAATGTGAAATGGTGAATGTATTATGTGAATCAGTGTGATTATGTGAAGTTGCAGTGAAACAAGAAAAGAGATGAAGAAAATGTGTAAATATTTAATGTAAGATTTTAATGAGATGATTCATAAATCATAGTATGCAACCTTTTCCTTTCCATTCGAAATTTGAAATTAGCCCTAATATACATTTTGTTAGACCAGGATGGACATTGTAATTGAAATTTAGAGTATTTTATGCAATTTTTGGGATTTGCAACTTACAAAGATTTGACTGACAGTGATACGACTCTAAAAACTATTTTAAAAAAAATTAATAACTCTACCCTTATTTTACCTTTTTTAATAAGTATTTATACTTCTGTAATGTTAATTAATTTATAAAATTCAAAATTTTTATGGACTAATATTGAATTATACTTCTTTGACAGATTTAAAACCCTTAGGCAAGATATGATGGGGTCAATCTTGATCACTGGACACAAACTTAACAACTATAAAGTAGTATGAAAGGCATCAGAGTGCTTTAAATTTTCACATTTCTTTAAAATTACTTTTAAATTTTGAATGATCATAGAGAAAAGGAAAACCCTTTCTTAAACCTACGATGTTAAACACCGTTACAAAGTTACTGGTTTATTAGTACCTACCTGCACCAGGAACTATTATTTTTGCCTTAGCGAATTAATTTGTATAGGAGTTTCAAATCCATCAATAGAATTTCATTCGCAACCTAAACTTGTCACAGCTGCCTAATGTTTTGGATAAAGGTTAAAAACTATGAATAATTTATTTGTTCTCCTAGTACTTGATAAACTTCAATTAATCTTTGTGATGGGATCCAATGAAAAAATTCTATTTAATTAAAAAATTTAGTGAATTATAGTTTTATAATATGTCTGAGAAAATGAACGTAGCTTCATCTTAAAACTGGTTCTATTTTTGTCTGCATAAGGTGATTCACAAAAGCTATTTTGGGTGTTGGCTGCATTCGACGACTCACAATGTATTTTTTTTTTGGGGCGGGGGGGGGCTGCTTATCCTTTTAGGAGGAAAAAAAAAACTATTTTTTGGTCCATTCAATGCCCAGACTTGGCTGCATACGGCGAGCAGCTCAAAAAAAACCAATTGTTGGCAATTACAGTAACCGTTAGGGTTTGGACGCATATGGCACTTTAGCATCAGTGACCTGCATATGGACAATGCATCATCATTGAACTTGGAAACAAATCCTACAGTTAAAGTGTATCAATTTCCCACTCCAGTATTGAATTATATGCACCGTTTCCTTTACCAGATTCAAAATCCTTATATACTCCAGCTAATACTGCATTATTCCAGAAGACATAGTCATAACTGGGTAGATTACTCCTAACTTCGAAGATATTACAAAAGTTTATGTTTACTTTGAGCCCAAAACATAGCACATAATCGAATGTAGCACCCCAGTACACAAAAAAAGGATCCGTAATTACACATACTCAACGGCAAATTGCTTTACTGTGATTAAATTCCCATCAAAAGGATGACAAATCTAAAATGAAATAGAATAGAAACAGACATTAAATTGCTTTAACTTAATTTAACTTGCTCTGTCTCTTTTATAATCTGAAGCTTGTAAATCAATGATAATAATCAACAAATTGAAAACCATACCATAAACCTGCAGCTGTCTGTTACTTCAGCCAACAACAATTAATGGCATCACACTTGGCTCCTTTACTGCATGTCTTTCTCAACTGCAAATGTGCCAAATTTAGTTCCAAAATAGAGATTACTAGATAAGTTTGGACCATGTATGTTTCCCATCATGTTAGGATAATATCGTATTACTAATAAAAATATTATGAAAGTCAAGGGGAGTCGTGTCAAAGTTAACCGTTCCGTAGATTTCACACGCAAAAATAAACCATAGTTTGGGAAACCACACATTATTTAACAGACTACTCAGAGCATCCCTTCTAAACAAAAAGTTTATTAAATGCAACACCCTTGATTTTATCTATATTTTTTATTAAATCATTTCGTGTCCACTAAAGTTGTGGGCTATTTCGATTTTTATTGAGAACGCAAACAAAAAGAGGCCCACTTTATTTTCTCTACCTCGGTTAGCACGTTTACTTTGACGAATGAAATATTAATTTCTAATCATTTTGCAGAATTATTCGTAATTGAAAATTAAAAATAATATTATATAATATCTATATATTTAAATATATTATATATGTTAATAATAACATAAATGATATATTAATATAATAATATATTAGAATTTAATTATATTATATATTAAAAATATATATATATATATATATATATATATATATATATATATATATATATATATATATATATATATATATATATATATATTTTAATTATTATTTTATTATTGGTATTTGTTTTTAATTGAACTACGATATAATTGGAGGATCAGATCTTTAAGTGATCATTTATCATATGTATTATATATACCAACAACCATAATTGGGTTGAGAATACCAATAATGGCCACAACATACGGTCCAAGAATACTCACAACGATTACAATTATCTCGAGAATACCAACGAACAATGATAACTAACCCCAGAATATGAACAATGACCACAAACGGCTTGAGAACAATGACCACAAACGGCCCAAGAATACCAACAACGACCACATCCAGCGTTAGATACTTTAGTAAGATTTGAACTTTATTAAAACTTGAAATAACCATGTCGCTTTACCAACTCACCCACATCTCATTCATAATTTAATTATAATAATATTATCCAATCATGTATCTATACATATGTATTAACATATCTTAGTAATATATCAAATATTATAATATATTATAACTATATTTTATTTTTATAAGATTATATTATACTATTATTAAATTGTATGTTGTTACTCAAATAAAAATAATATATTATTATATAATTTATTATTATTTAAATTATATAATATTATATTAATATAAATATATAGTACAATATAGTACATTAACTTATATATTAATATAAATTATATTATATTATTATGGCAAAATATTATAATTGAACATATAATATTATATATATATGTTTACATTGACATATTTGTTTGATAAAATATATCCATATATTAAATAAATAGAAACGTATAAATATTTTATAAAAAAATAAAGCGATATGAGAGCACGCCACGATATTAGGTAGAGTCTAGGAGCAAAGTATTAATTCTAGGCAGCGCCTAAAAGCTAGTCACTAAAAAAAGTTATTTAGAGAAAACTATCAAGAAGCAAGAGCAAGGCCCGAAGGTGAAGGATTCATATCATCCACACCCCAGCCCGAACTTGGTAAGTCATTGCCATCTGAAATAGGCTCTCAACTAGTAGAGTGAGCTATGTCTATTTCATCATCTACTTGAGTCCGAGTGGGTGAGATATCCAGTGAGAGCCTAGGAAAGTCGTCCATCATGTTTGCACAACCTCCACGTGGTGCCACCCAAGCATCTAGGCATGCAGGAGGAGGAGGAGCACCCCAATCATCCTACCTAATGGGGGAAGGAGTTGGTAGCTTCCACCCTCACTAATGGCTAGGAGGGGGAATGCATTAGTATGGGGTATCATTGTGAGAGCGGTGCCTAGAGCAGCTGTGATGATGTCCACCATGAGGTGGCAAAGGCACTCTATCATCCATCCTGGGATCCCTGGGCAAAGAAGGTAGAACCTGAGCCATAGCACAAGGAGCATCTCCCTAGTGAGACCGAAGGTCTTGGAGATACCCAAGCAACATGGCTACTTTGTTGGCTTGAACTTGTATCTACAACAAAATTTTAAAGATGATAGAATATTTGTACAAAGCAAAAATATTACAATCAAAAGAAACATGATTGAACACATAATTATTTCTTTCCTTCCAAGTCTAGAAGAGAATTTCCACTCTGAAAATATGTCAGGCTTATGTTAATTTTCTAGGCATTACAAGCTTGTCACCTAGGAGGATGTGCTACCAAATGAAGAAGTCAAGCTTGAAGGGCCTAAAAAGATCATGAATTTAGGATTAGACCCTTTGAGCTTTGGGACAATACTAAAAGAGATGAGGAAGCATATCCATATGGCCATAGAAGGGACAAGTAGGCAATTGGACTCCAAGTTGAACAATCTTTCTATCAATAGGTGAGCCCTAGTATAGTATACACCAAGAAAAATGGGTAAGCTTGGGCTCCACATAGGCCCCCCCAAAAAATGTTGAAATGAAAGATCCACATTTTCACATATGAGTGCAACCCCTAATGGTTGTTACGCTTGTCAACCATGGGAAAATGTGGGGTGAGCCAATTACAGTCAAGCTGAGGAGTGTAATTATGAAAGGGGGTTTCAACATACCATTTCTAGTCCTTCCACCATAGTATAGAAGAATTGACCAGATTTTATGGAGCATGGAGGTGAGAATGACATTGAGGATTTTTTGATAAGATTTTTGGTCTGCATTGGCTAGCTAATATTTAGCTTTCACATCCTCCCAGGATAGCCAAGTACAAGAATGCCTATAGAAGATATCCTGGATAGAGTGGATTCCTCTACAATAATTATTAAGGGCATTAATCTAGGGAACCTCTGCCAAAGGAACCCCATTTTGAGAAAAGATGGGGACCAAATAAAGTGGGAATTAGTAAAGAGACCACTGTAAAAACTAGAGTGATTCTAGAGGAGCTATGGCTTGATCTTTTCCCAAGATTTTTAAATGCTTTTGATCATGAAGGACCCATTGATCTGGATGGGAGACTAGATGAAGAGCAAATTGGGGAAGCCAAGCTCTTTCTAGGATTTTTTGCCCTTAGGCAAGCCTAAGGAGATACAGTGTATGAATAACACCTTCCATGCTTCTGGACCCTCAATAGCCCTCACAACTCATTTGGCACATAAGGCAGATCCTTGCCTAGCTATGTCAATGAGTCCCATCCCTCCAGCTTCATGTGGGAGGAAAAAATATTCCCAGGCCACCCTATGAAAACCTTTACCTTGTGGAGAATTGACCCATAGAAAATATCTGAGTAATTTATCTAGCTTTTGGTAAGTGTTTTTTTAAGGAACCTAGCATGACGAGTAATACATATGGGTGGATGCAAAGATCTTCAAGCAGATTTGGAATTTCCCTGGTAATGAAAGAGACTTGGTCATCCAGTAATCTAGCTTCTTAACAACTTTTTCAACAACATACTACCACAAAAAACTTGGTGAAACATCAAAAGTAAAAGGAATGCCAAGAAATTAAAAAATTTCATCATGTTGGATCCACTTCCAACCAAATTTAGCTTCCTATAGAGGTGAAGGGAGGTATGATTTTTTATAGCACCATGTTTTCTAACATTGGATGCTAGAGCCAGAGGCCAAGTAAAAGGTGTCAAGACATTAAATGGCATTATCCATGTTGTCTTCATATTCAATGAGGGTGAGGAAGGAGTCATCGTCAAAGTGGCTATTAAGCAATTTCATGTCCTCATGGGGATTAATTGCATCAATCAGGAGATAAATTCCCTTAACAAGGCCACTAGATTGGGATTGGTTACGAAGGTATCCAAAACCCTCAGCTACAAGCACATAAAGAGCTAGAGCTAAAGGGAACCCTTGGTGAATGGAACAATATATGCCAAATTGCTCATAGGTGACTCCATTAATGGAGAGAATAGTTGAGGCATCTGCAAAAAGCATTTGAACAATTTGAATGAAGATGGGTCTAAAGCCCAAAGCATGAAGCATGGCTAGGATAAAAGGCCATTCATTGTGATCATAGGCTTTTTCAAAGTCAATTTTGATGAACAAGGATTGTTGTCTAGACCATTTGGCCCAGTCTATACCTTCTCAAATGGCTATGATGTTGTCCAATATGTAGGAGCTTCTGATGAACCCTGTTTGTCCAAGACACATAATGAGAGGAAGAATATTGTGTAGATGAATCGCTAATGCCTTGGCTATGATTTATAGGAGACATTAACGAGGGTGATAGGCTACCAATTGCAGATCAACTCTGGGTCTCCCTGCATAGGTATGAATTTGAAATTTTATTTATTTATATTTTTACCCAACATGAGTTAAGAAATGCTTTTTGGTAGACTTTAATCAAATCGTTGCCCACAAGATCCCAATGGGTTTTTTATATTTTTCAAGGAAATCGATCAATGCCAGGGGCTTTATCATTAGCCATTTGTGTTACTACTTCATGTAAATCATCTACAATGAGTGGCCTATCACAAAAAACCTATTGAGTAAGAATGAGTTTGCAAGGCATAATTGAAAGACATTATTGAAGAGCAGATTCACATTCAGTCGAGGAGGCTTGAGCTTTGAACACTTGCTAATAGTGGTGAAAAAATGCTTGTCCTATCTATGGAGTTTTTAAGATCATGTTACCAGCATTAGTAATAACTTGGATTTGTTGCTTCAAGTTTTTTGCTTGCAACATTTAAAAGAATTCTTTAGAATCTTTATCCCCAATTTTTAGCCAATGAATATTGGCTTTGATTTTGGCTCCTCGAGCATTATAGTTGTCCACAATCTGGATGTGATGCCTTAAAGAAGTAACTCTCACTTGCAAGATCTCATTAAAGGGATGTTTTCTTAGAGCTAGGGTGGTATGACTCAGCTCTAAAGAAGTAGCAGAGTAGGAGTGTCTCTAAATTTTGGCAAGATGGAAGCCATAGATCCATAGAAAGTAGGTGATCCTTTAGAATGTCTCATCCCACCAGAGAATCCAACTAGATTCATGGGAAGGATGTGGGTCTAAATTACAAGATCTCATAATGTGCACCATAGTGGGCCCATGTTTGAGCAGAGAGGTGTTAAGAAAAAAATGTGTTTTGTAGACCTTGGGCTTCATGAACTACCAAGTCACATGAAGCTGAATGGGGTAGTGGTCAAAAATCCCAAAATCAAGCAATGCCTGTACTAGAAGGAAACAACTATTACCAAAAGATAAGTACAAGTAGGTGGACATCATTGCCCTATCAAGACACTTTAGAATTTGAGTTGGGCCTCCCTGAAATTACTTTAGGTGTACCAAAATCCATATATAGGCCGATACAAAGTATTAGGGTCATAAAGACCACATTTAGTGCACATGTAAAACCATGCCTCCCTTTTGCCAATCACCCACCTCATGGCCAAGTGGCCCATTTTGTCTTTGGGAGCTGCCACCATATTAAAGTCACCACATAATACCCAATGGGCATTGAGGATATCACCTGCTATCCACCACCATAAATGGGTACACTCCAAAGCATCATTCGAAGCATAAATATTAATAAATCTAAAAGAATGGCTTTTGATATTAAAAAGTGACCATACTAACTAGTTGGTGGGGTCTATGCCAGATTTAACTAAGTGTGGCTGCCACCTTAGAGAAATGAATGTGATCACCCCTCCACATCTCATAGCATGATGACTATGCAAAATGATACTGTCATGCTAGATAGAATTACTAACAACCATCATTAAAAAAATTTCCACCTTGACTTCTTGCAACTAGAGAATGTCCATCTCAAAAAACTTTGATCTGAAATCACACACAACAAACTTGTGTTTTGGGTCTATGAGACCTTGAACATTCTATGAAAAATAATTCATAGAAAATAGGAGTTAAGGGACATGTCCTTCGAGTCCAGTGCTTCCAAGGTGTCATATCAATTCTTCAAAAAGTGCCCACTGTTGGCACTCAAGAATTCATATCGCTTCCTCAAATCAGGGTCCTACATTAACATTTATTACATTAATAGTATAATACAATATGAATACAATAATATATTTATTATATAATAATGTACAATATATAATATATTATTCTAAAATAAAATATATATTTAAATTATTATTAAAATTCATATATATATAATTAACATCATATTTAATAATTTTTTTAGGCTATAAATTATGTTTGGGAGATCTATATTAACAATATGGTTGAGGCCCAAACTCGCAATTTGGAGAGGGATAGTAAAACATTGAAATTAGAATATTAAAGTATAAGTAAAAAATATATTAAAATTTATAAGTATTTTATTATAAGAATTTGTTATCAACATTTATGTAATTAAAATATTACATTAAATTAATAATGTTAAAAAGACTATTATATATTTGTATATTTATAACTTCATTATTTATTATATGTTATTTTTTAATAAAATGAACATTAATTTTCTATATTATATTCTAATTATAACATTATTTTTTAATGTTATGACCAATTATATTCTAATTATTATTGTTTTTTAAATTATAATATTATCAATATTTGTAACATTATTATTGTTATTTACATTAATTACAATATTTTTATTGCCTTTATTAGTATCTCAAATATATATGTATGTATGTATATATAAAATTAATGCAGTATCTAATTATTACCATAAAATATTAATTAGTAAATTTTATATAATATTAAAAAAATCTAATTTAATAATTTGATTATAAATATTTCATTACTATATTAAGGGTAAGTGCACGAAGTTGGTAAATATTTCAGGTAATGCAATCGCATTAATTAATAATGCAATTGTATTATTTAATTAACATAATTGTATTATATGAAATAATAACGTGATCGTGTTATTATCATTTTCAACAACGTGATCAAGTTACCTATGTATAAAAAAAAGTGAATCCTGAATGCAAAATCCTCATTTTGCATTCGAGTTTTCTTTCTCTCCTCTAGCTTCCGTGATTTTGTTTTGGATGAAATAGACAAGAAAGTGTTAAGAAGCTACCAAATTCATCCCACAAAGTTGTTGATCAATGATGCCACCACATAGAAAAGGTAAGTGATTGAAATATTCCCTAATAAAACTCTAATTTTTCATTATTTTCATTTTTAAACCCTAATTTTTAGTTGTAATTTTTTATTGAACAACCCATCCTACTGACCCACATAACCCTCTTGTTACTCCTCCACCTAACCCTCCATAAATACTCTTGTTCCTTCTCCTATCCCTCCACCTAACCCTCTTATAGTTCCAAAAACACCCATTGAAGTTAGGAGATTCTAATTGAAAACATTATGGGAAATAAACTTGAAATTAATGAATTAATTGGGAGAATGAGGGATTCCACTTCGACCAACCCCCATCACACCTAGCTAGCCAATTCCCTAGAGACATTATTAGGTCAAATTGACTCTATAATAAATCAAATTGATGGATGGACTTCATATAGGGATACTTGTAGGGAATATTATGTTGAAAAATTATTAACACTTCATGCCAAGAACAAAAAAATTTCAAAAACCTCCATTTGTGCCATATTCATTGACCCAGCCACCAATGTCCCATTTCTCGTAACTGTTAAAAGTTTTCCAATGCATCATTGCGTACATAACTTAATCACAACCATTTTTTGGGATCGATGGTGGATGGTGTTTGAATATCCACTGTGTAACAACCATGAGGTTCCATTATATTTTTTGAGAAAACTCTACTATGAGTTTGTCATTAATGAGATTTTGAATTATTTTGATTTTACTAAGTTTTAGGGTTGAGGGAAATGCTTTGTATAGGATCGACTAGGTGCACATCATGCACCTAATCATCTTATGTAGATCTATATCCAAAATAATCTTGATCCTAAAATCTCCTCTATAGTTCAACAGGTCATGGATATTGACACTCTGCATGTTCTTAGTTCACTCATCGATAGAATCACTCAGCATATGAGTAGGCTTTCACAAAATAATGCTAGAGATATGCCACCTAGTGTGCACACTCAACCTCACCATTGTATTTATTGTAGAGATATGTTCATATGACTTTTTAATTATGATAGTGCTAGTGGTTTAGAGGGCTTGGATAATATTTTATTGAGTGATGAGTTTTTGACATGCACAGTTGGTGTACAGACATCAACCACTACATAGATGAAGGTATATTTTATATAAATGTCATGTTACATTTAGGTTCTATTTACAAATTTAATTTACCTAAAAATTAATTTACATATAAATTGAATAATATCTATATCATTTTTTATGTCATAGGAGGTGACCATGCCTTCATCATCACAATCAACATTTATAGCATTTTATTATCATGGTCGTTGCTTACATATTTGAATCCAACTACTGGTCCATCCACTACTACATCTGTCTTTGTTAGGATGACACCATTTACTTATACAGAGGTAAAATTTCAAGTTAATCTTAAGCTCTATGTACATTTAATCTATGTATATTTGTCTTGTAAGTTTAAGTTAAATTTATCTTTCTCCATTTCCATTTTCTCTCTCTTTATCCTTGCTCTATTCTTTACAATATTCTTATGTGTTTTCATAGGTATGCATGATACTTTGATTTTATCCTTAAAAAATATTCATAATATCATCTACCTACTCAATTACATCTCATTTCATGAATCCAACCATTCCACAAAAAGCCCAAGCTTCAACTCTTCACTTAAATCTTCTTTCCTCTTTGACACCTTCCTTCTACAAGCCCTTTTTTGAGGCAAACCTCCTTATTTTTAGTATACAACAAATATCCCAACCAAACCAAACCCACATTTAGATACCCCTTTACATCACATAGCTCATGTAGGGTTGGAATTTCATAATTTAACTCTCTTTGGAGAATACCTAACTGAACACGCTTGAGGACTAATTAAGTCTCCTAGGTCTAATTAAAGGTTACTTAGTATGAAATCATACAATATACACTCAAATAGACTTTAAACCTTCAAAATACTCTTCATCATATATAAATACACCTGCCCATAAAATTTTGAGATGGGTTGATCATCTTGGGAGTACCATGAACCTTTGGAATTTTTTATGAGGTATCATAAACCAATAAATAGGAACCATAATACTTGCAAGCTACGAAAATGGGCTCTATGGTGTTTATATAACTTATTTTAAAAAATCCCACAGTGATACCATGTATAATCTCATTTAATATTAGATAAATCTTATTCACATGTCATGAGGATACTTATAAAATGAAGAACACATATCTAGGGGTCTTTCTAGGTAACACTATCTATAAAATGAGGTTGCTAAGCTCAATATAGTCATATTCTCATTTTGACTTATGTCACCAGTATCATTATACATAAATACACATGTTACCCTTGAAAATGAGTGATAATAGCAAGGAAATTTAAGGTAAAATATAATAAATGTGCATCATTAACAATCTTACTTAGTGGATCATTAATTTCACAATGCAACTCTAAGAGTCTTCTTAGACATAAAGGACCATGACTCAAGCCCCAACATTAAATTGAATTATTTAAATAAATTTAGTGAAATAGTTATTTAAATATATTTATATTTTATTAAGTGACTTCACTTAAGATATCTAGTGATAGTAGGACTTAAATCTTGCTTCATTTTATTAAAAGATTTTAAATACATGTTTATAATATTTGATGACCAATTTAAGAGGTGTGGATTTTAGGAAGGGGTGGAGTTAGGGAAAGGGGGACTGTAAATTTTGGTGTCGACCTTACCTTCTCATGTTTAAGACATAAACTTGTAATACAAATGATAATTCAATTATAATACCTCATTACTCCTTATTTGGCCATGACAAAGGTCTAAATTTCAATTGTAATGCCTCATTTCACCTCTTTCTTTGGATATGACAAAGGTATAAAGGGTAGATAACCTCTATACTCAACACTCCTTATGCCAAAAAACATTACATTGGGTCTTAACAACTTGTAGCCCCATTGTCAAGTTTGGGGGGAGATCCACCATTTGTGTTGGTACTAAAATAGGTGTCAGCCTCAACAATTACAACTTGCAGTTTCTTCCAATTCAACATCCAAACTATTTTCCAATTTTTTTCTCTTGAGCCAAAACAAGAAAATATATTTACATGGATAAAACTTGATATATTGGACAAGGGCATCCCTTTTTCAACCTATTGGTATAATGTTATTTACACACACCTTCATCAAGAGTGGATTCACCATGGCTCACTCCTTTCTATTGGTTGGGTGCTTTCCTATAAATCACTTTCCTTCCATCTATTATTAATGAATGTGATATCAAACCATCTATTATATATAGAGATACAAATGATTGATATCAATATAGAATATAAATATGATGGACATATATGTGTAGCTCAACCTTTCCCTAGTTAATATATAATGGTACTTTACACTATCCAAAGAAGGTTTACAAGTAAGGACAAAGTTCTTTATATGTCTCTTATTCCTTTTCTCTCCCTAACTTTTCCTTTTCTAAGTGCTACTATTCTTTCCACCTCCTAGTATTCCACTCATTCTTCCTAAATGTGTTACAATTTTTATATTACCTCCAATATACAAACTACTTGATATTCTTGGTCATTACATGTTGTATAGTAGTTACACTTCCATGATTCTTGGTTTACATTGTACTTTTATTATATGCACATTATATGGTAGTTATGTACTTCCATGGTTCTTGGTTTACAGTGTCTTTTCATGGTATGCATGTTTTATGGTAGTTACACTTCCATGATTCTTAGTTTACATTGGATTTTAATGATATGCATGTTTTTCATATATAATATTTGATAGTTTATATACAAGTAAGTGAGACCTTGCTTATATGAATAGTTGATGGCTAGAGTAGACACTCATCTCTCTACGAGCTAAGATAGACATAGGGATTACTACTATAATGTCATCTACATAGGCATTAACAAAGGTATATATTAGTTCTTATAATTTTGAATTTTAAAAATATAATTGTTTTAATAATTTTACTACATGTACTTGGGGCAAATATAACTTATGTAAATGTATTATGTATGTAATTTATCCTATGACATTTGGTAATCCCAGTCAGATGATTAGTAGGGCGAATTCTCATGTGTCTGCTCTATTTGAGATGCTTATTCGAACAGTTGATCTTGACATTGACTTATTTGAGTGTGAAAAATAGATTGAGTAGGATAGTGAGCTTGGAGTAAGTGCATGTTTTTAAATGATTTTTTTATATTTTAAAATTAATTTCCTATAAATTGTTTGAATGTATTTTATGTTAATTTTTTAATAATTATTGTATCTGAATAGGTTCAACTATAAGTGAACTATGAGCATAGGACCCGTAGTCAGACCTTGGTGAAATCTAAGGCATTAGATGGGTCTCCATCTACTATAACGGCATCCCAAGGAGAGTGTTCTTCAAGGCAAAGAGAAGGAGGCTATTTGATGAATAGGATGTCTTATATGAGATGTAATTTTTTCTACGCTTATATAGAAATTTATGCATTTTTGGCATTGTATATGCGTATATGGCATTCACCCAACATTAGATACTATGTTGGTAGATGAAATTTTTGTATGCCTATCACTATAATCTATGTATTATTGATATTGCACACATGTGCCTATATTATATGCCTATCATGGCAATCTATCTAGTTTATATTTAGTTTTTATTTGATTGTGTGTTATTTTATAGTGTTGTTTTCATCTTCCAAACTATAATATATCAGATCTCATATTTAATATTTTAGATAAATGAGGATTAAAAAATTATTCTTTTCA